>SJYX01000986.1:32654-111112 GCA_006410675.1 Oreotragus oreotragus
CAAAGAGTCGGACACGACTGAACGACTGAACTGAACTGAATGTATACTACGTTAATGATGTAGTATGTAGAATAATATAGTAGTGCAAGTGAGTGAAGGCGCTCAGTGGTGTCCAACTCTTTTCGACCCCAATGACTGTAGCCCACCAGGCTCCTCTATCCACGGAATTTTCTAGGCAATAGTACTGGAGTGGGTTGCCACTTTCTTCTCCAGTGGATCTTCCTGACCCAGGGATCGAACCTGGGTCTCCCACATTGCAGACAGATGCCTTACCATCTGAGCCACCGGGAATCCCAATATAGTGTAGTAAACACCGTATGCCTTTTTTTTTGGCTCTTGCTTCAAGTTCTCTTTGTGACCTTTGTGAATATTATGCTCTTGATTCTGATTTAATTTCTATGTTGTTTATAATACATGCCCAATGATACTCTTAAGACCCCTTGAAGTGATATACTGTGCTTCCTTGTATAATACATTAAGGTCACTGTGATATACAATAAGGTCTGTCTCAATACCTGTAGCTTCTGATTAGAATGTAAGCTCTTCAGGTAAGGAGGGTGGCTTACTCATCTCTGTATCCCAGCACCTGGCAGAGACATTGGAACTTCACTGGGATCGGTGCCTGCTGATGAGTAAGGGATGTGCTTTCTAATACATCCATTATCCTTTTTCCACTGCATACCTACACAGAGTTCCTGAAAGCACAATAGATGCATTAATATTTTTCAACTGAAGTATTTAGGTACTCCTAAATGAAAAACCAGATAATACTCAGAATTATTTACATAGAATAGGACAGGGATGGGGTAGGGATTTGGGGAAAGGACTTATGTTGCTCTCTCTTTCCCTCCCCACACTATCCACATGCCTGCCCCTGAGGAGTACCTGCCCAGTCATCTGTGCAAACTGTTTGCAGCTCGCAGTCAGAATCTGGGTGGGTCTCCTGCTGTGAAGGAGCCAAGGTGTATTTCTGATAGCTCTGCCACAGACCACAGAATTCATTTTCCCAGAGAAATAGTTTCATAAATAGTGACCAAGTATAGTACACATGGTACTGTTATAAAATATTCCCAGTTCAATAGGAGTTCAGAGAAGGCAATGGCAACCCACTCCAATACACTTGCCTGGAAAATCCAATGAACGGAGTAGCCTGGTGGGCTGCAGTCCATAGGGTCGCTAANAATAGTGACCAAGTATAGTACACATGGTACTGTTATAAAATATTCCCAGTTCAATAGGAGTTCAGAGAAGGCAATGGCAACCCACTCCAATACACTTGCCTGGAAAATCCAATGAACGGAGTAGCCTGGTGGGCTGCAGTCCATAGGGTCACTAACAGTCGGACACAACCGAGCGACTTCACTTTCACTTTTCTCTTTCATGCCTTGGAGAAGGAAATGGCAACCCACTCCAGTGTTCTTGCCTGGAGAATCCCAGGGATGGGGGAGCCTGGTGGGCTGCCGTCTGTGGGGTCACACAGAGTCGGACACGACTGAAGTGACTTAGCAGCAATATGAGTTAAATTGGTTTTAGAGATTGTTATTGTTATTCAATCGCTCAGTTGTATATGACTCTTCGCAACCCTATGGACTGCAGCATGCCAGGCTTCCCTGTCCTTCACTGTCTCCCGAGGTTTGTTCAGACTCATGACCATTGAGTTAATGATGCCCATCCAACCATCTTATCCTCTCTCACCCCCTTCTCCTGCCTTCAATCTTTCCTATGAGTTGGCTTTTCACATGAGGTGGCTGAAGTATTGGAGCTTCAGTTTCAGTATCAGTCCTTCCAATGAGTATGCAGGATTGATTCCCTTGAGAATTGACATTTTTTATCTCCTTGCTGTCCAAAGGACTCTCAAGAGTCTTCTCCAGCACCGCAGTTCAAGAGCATCAATTCTTTGGTGCTCGGCCTTTTTATGGTCACACTCTCACATCCATACATGACTACTAGACAAACCATAGCTTTGACTAGATGGACCTTTGTTGGCAAAGTGATGTCTCTGGTTTTTAATACTCTGTCTGGGTTTGTCATAGCTTTACCTTTGAAAATTAGTTATCACTGGGGACTCCCCTAGTGGTCCAGTGGTTAAACTATGTGCTTCCAATACACGGGCACAGGTTCAATCCTTGGTTGAAGAACTAAGATCCCACATGCTGCCCAGTGCAATTTCAAAAAAGATAAATTAAAATTTAAAAATAAATAAACAGTGATTCTGTGGGAAAATGAATTTTGAGTTCCAAATGTATATATAAACTTCTGGAACACTGCTCACTCAGATGATTATATGTGTTTGCAGTCCATTAGGGACTGTAGAACAAAAAGCAAATCAAATCAACAACTGGATAATACCACTACTGGGAACAACAAATCTAAAGTTACAAAACATGCTGTAATATGGAATATCACATCAGAATAAAAATGAACATTTTATACAGTTTGTGATATTTGTGGGCGGGCTTAGTGTCTACAAGAAGAAATATCTTATAAATTGTGCTGCATAGATCCTATGAAGTTATGTTTGATCCTGTCTTGGCCTTGAGATGATATAACTTAATTCTGAGTTCGGAAAAATGATGAATGGGCTATACCCCATGGAGTACACCACATTTGAAAGTGAAAGTGAAAGTTGTTCAGTCATGTCCGACTCTTTGCAACCCTGTGGACTGTAGTCCATGGAATTCTCCAAGCGAGAATACTGGAGTGGGTAGCCTTTCCGTTCTGCAGTGGATCTTCCCGACCCAGGGATCAAACCAGGGTCTCCTTCATTCCAGGTGGATTCTTCACCAACTGAGCTATCAGGGAAGCCTGATAAATTAAATACTTCCTTTACAGTGGTCCAAATAATTAATTAATACATTTTAAAAAAATTTTGGAACCTTGTAAATAGACTAGGATTGGTTTAGTAGTTTTGGAGAAGAAATCTCAGAGGTTAAGGTACTCTCTGAATTTGGTACTGTTGTTATTATATCATAATAAAATGGCCATATTAATAGTCAGCTCAGTGTTTTCAAACCAAAATGTAGAATTCGGAATGTACAGAATTTTGTGATGAAACAAACCCGTCACCAGGGGACTCAATGGAGCCATTACTTTTTACACCAAGAAGATTACTAGTTTCCTAAAAGAACATTCTATTGCAAAAGTAGTGAGTGGCAGTAACAGAAGAAAAATGAAGTGAGGGAATGTTTCATAAGAATAAAATCTGAACAGAAACTAACTTCTAAAATTAGAATTATACTGCCAAAGACTGTATGTCTAATTATTTATCATCAGAGTAGCCTGAATCCTTTTCACTTTAGGATCCATCAGTCCAAATATAGGGCTTCCCTGGTGGCTCAGATGATACTAAATGTACATTATATGTTTTGTGAAAGCCTTTAAAAATCCATTTAAGGTTGTTGTAAAATTATCGATGAAGATAAGTGAGTTCTATAGAAAATAACACATTCCGCTATCATTTAGGAACAGATATTGACTGAGTGCTTTATTTGGGCCAGATCCTGGACTAAGTGCAAACTTTAGATTAACTATTGGGTTTTTGGGCTTAATAACACTATTTCATAATCTGTTACAATTGGGCTACAAAATATTGAGTGACTTCTTGAGTTAAGTATTTTTATAATTATTTACCACTGAGCCATAAGGCTTCTCACTTAGCCACGGAGCATGCATGCATGCATAGTTATTAGTATTTATTTTATCAAATATATTGTTTCCTAAATAGAACTAATATATGAGTTTTTAGCATTTTATATTGTATCTGCATTTTTAATTGACAATTCTATGGTCTTTTACTTTTAAAACTAAATAAAGCTAAAGTACAAATGCACTCAGCACTTTGCTGCTGCTGCTACTAAGTTGCTTCAGTCGTGTCCGACTCTGTGCGACCCCATAGACGACAGCCCACCAGGCTCCCCCGTCCCTGGGATTCTCCAGGCAAGAACACTGGAGTGGGTTGCCATTTCCTTCTCCAGTGCATGAAAGTGAAAAGTGAAAGGGAAGTCACTCAGTCGTGTCCCACTCTTCGCGACCCCATGGATTGCAGCCCACCAGGCTCCTCTGTCCATGGGATTTTCCAGGCAAGAGTCCTGGAGTGGGGTGCCATTGCCTTTCCGACTCAGCACTTTACTGCTGTCAAATTTTCAAGTCAGGTAAATTTGATTCATTTTATTTAATAAATGAAGAAAAGAGGCTGAAAGAGTATTAAGTGTGTGTGTTTGTTAGTTGCTCAGTCACGTTCAACTCTTTGAGATTCTTTGGACTGTAGCCCACTAGGCTCCTCTGTCCATGGGATTCTCCAGGTAAGAATACTACAGTGGGAAGCTATTTCCTTCTCCAGAGGATCTTCCCAGTCCAGGGATCAAACCCAAATCTCCTTTACTCCAGGCAGATTCTTTACTGTCCGAGCCACCTGGGAAGCCCAAAAGACTGTTACTAACTAAATATGTCCTAAAAAGAAAATGACAACTTTAAGAATATAAAATACCCTTGACTCTGAGTACCCCATGGGAGCACAAAAGCTCACAGTGGTTTGCAGATGGTGATAATCACCATCATGGGATTGTTCTTGGCAGCTCTAAGAATGAATTACTTACCATAGCTATGTACTGTTAATAAAGGGGAAAATGGAAGAATACCCCCACAAAAAGCCAATCTCATTAAGAGGTAACATTTTCAAGTATTAAGTACGAAAATTTAAGTTGGAAATATCCCCATTTTCCAAGAGGACACTTGAGCTGAGCCAGCACCTAGCTCTGACCTTAAGGCCTCCAAATCTGTTTCTTCATTCTTAAAATGAGGACAGTGATCTCTGCCCCAGAGGCAAGGGTCAATTAAAAGGTGAGATTATCTGTATGCGAGCATTTTACAGAGCGAAGGACATTTTTTCCCCTTCTCATCATTATGATCCCCCCTGACTCATTTCCTGTTGTGCCTCTGAAGGTGATGGCACCTCAGGAAGCCTGACACTCCAGGGGAGTTGTCACGGGCGTGGTTTCTGCTGGTGCTCGGGTAACCTTGCTGACTCCTGTGTGGAAGGACAGACATGGGTCAGACAGGCTCCCAGCTGCTTTTTCTGGTCCCCTCACTGGCCTTGCCTTGTTCTTAGAACTGAGTAACCCTCTGAGCATTCGTACAAGTGCAAGGGTACCTCAGTGTGTCCACCGTCACACACAGACATGTTCCAACTCTCACACGTCGTTCATAGTTTGAGTGTTGCCTTGCATTAAGGCAGAGGGAAGCAAGAGAAAATAGGTCATGGTCTGTACATAGAGGCTCCGATAGCAGCGTGTTCTCGTGACCAGCTCTGCTGTACTGCGTCATTCGCACTGATGAGCTCAGAAGAAGGTATTTGCTCTGAAGTATGTCCCTTAGACGTAGTAATTATTTCTCTTGGAAGGGAGAAAGGCTGTGAGTAAGGAGCACATGCTCACTCACCAACCTTACAGCTTGTGCTCCTTGATCACAACAATAGATGTGGGCTGATTTCCTATTCTCAGGCAATCAGGGGCAGGAGGAGAGAGAGCATTAGTGGGATGCCCTCATTGGCCTTCAGCTAAATTTATTGTTCCTTTCCCCCTCCTGCCTTTCTTTCAGTATAAGAGAGAAGGGAACAGAGTAGCTCTCCATTAAAAATAATAATAAAAGAAGAAGAAGAGAAGGAAATAAAACAGGTGCATGGTCAGAGCTGTCTAACAAAGGGCTTAATTGATGGTGACAGCAGCATTCTTAGTCTGGCAGCTCTTTGGGTTGTCCCACCCACTGGCATCAGCAAATGGGAAAATAACTTATTAAAGATATTCATGCCAGAAATATTGTCCCACCCCTTGATGTCAGCAAATGGGAAAATTACTTATTAAGGGTATTCATGTCCAAAATAGTCAATAAATATTTGTCAAGCTATTAGTACTGAATATTGCTTTAAATCATTTTTATTCTTTTAATATTTTTCAAAATTCCAAAATAGTAAAGGCACAGATGCAATCTAATCCATTTTAGCAGTAGCTTTGCTCTGTGCAAATAAAGTATCACCACCAAATAACAATCAACAGATTTCAAATACATAGTTTTGCTATGTCAAAAGATGTCTTACCCAAAGAAAAGATGTAAATCAGAAATATGGAAAGCTCAATTCAATGTCATCCCACATAAATGTCTCTCAGGCTGTGCAAATGAGTACCAGTAAGTACAGTTTGAAACTTGGATAAAAGAACATTACTTCTCAACAACTGGTATTGAAAATAAAGCTACTGACAACTAGAGCCATTTGGGGAGATCAGATGTTCTCTTGTTATAAGTTTTGGAGTGTTTTCTATCACTTGGGGAAACCTTAGAAGTGTTTTTCAACAGTGCTGTGTAAGATGAATTCCTCCTAACAGTCTATCTTATTGTTATTACAGACGAGTTCAGCATGAGCAGTCAAGGAGGGACTATAACTGCTAATGGCACTTGGTGCTAACGGGTCATCAAGCAGCTTAGGTGAACATAAAAAGTTAGGAAAGGTGTGGGACTGGCCACAGTTAATCCCAAGCAGAACCCAAATAAAGACAAACATCATAAGCATAAATCATGGCGTCCTCTAGATGATTCAAAGAGAGACAAGTTGAGAATTGTTTTTGTTGAATTCTTTTAACCAGAAGATGGAAATTTCCCATATAATCAAGTTCTGAATGTAGTTGATTGATTATAGATCTATTTCAGGACACTGTCCACATATAATGGTCAACTCTGTGAAATTTCTAAATTTACTACTAAAGGCTGACATCAAGCTATAGATAAAAAGGAAATCAATATTCTGTAAGTCTTTATGAATACATTATGTAAAGGCAGCATCTTTTACTTTTCTATGATGCTTGAAGCATATAAATTAGTCTATTTTTAATTTATTTATGCTCAAATGAACCTACTATTCCACTTAAGAAACAGAAGTTTACTAATAATGTTGAGTTTATCTGAAAGTTCCTCCTGCCATCCTTATCCCTCCACTCCAGCTCCTTGCTATACTGAGGTTTTAAGTTTTTTGTTTTTTTTTAAACTGTACTTACCCCATCACTCATTTCATCATTTTTTAACGGTTTCCCACATGTGAATGCATTCCTAAGTGATATATTGTTTGGTTTTGTCTTTCTAAAATATGTTATACTATATGTATTATTTTGTTACTTATTTTTAAAATTCAGTTGTTTTATCTGTATTGCACAAACACATAGGAGGCAAATAGTACCACATGTGTTGATATATAAAAAAATCAGTTCCCACTCCAAAATCTACTTCTGATTTCAGCTTTTTTAAAGGATTTTTAAAATATGTACCTATATATCCTTAAATAAAATATTTATATTGTTACTAATAGGTGTTTCAGTTTTAGAAAAATACCTCTTTTCTTCCCACTTTCTGAAATATCCGAATTCAGTTCTTTCGTAGACATCCTATCTCCCCACACACATATTCACGCTTCTCATGTTCTCCATCTTCCCAATAATCATACACCATATTTTGGTTATATCATTAGTCATAGTTTACATTATTATGACTATGTGAACACTATTCCCACCTGGACATGGGATACCTATAATTACTTTTTGTTTCCTGTGAAATGTTGGGTTTTCCTTTGGGTTGATAATTAGCTTATTTTTTTATTCATTTAGTCTTTTATGGGCCCCTCACAAATTCAACTTCCAAATTTTCCCCAGTTGTATAAACCTCCTTTCAAAGCGTTCAAATATATTAGTTTATTCTTTTTACCTTCTTGAAGAAACCTTCTGACCTGTTCTAGTCTGGGTCATCAGCAGCTGACATTGGAGAATTCATTCTAGGGGCTGACTGCCTTTGCTTCTCTGTTGCAGCAGATCTCCTGTTTCCTGGGCTCCAGGTCTTCCTTTCTCTGGGTTTAAACCTTTGTTTAGGTGAGCACAGTAGCTTTGTGAGAGCGCTAATAGCCAAAGTGCCAGTAGCTCTGTGAGAAAGGATGTGTGAATGATACATTTCTCATACATGAACATCCAAAAGTATCTTTATTGACTCATGATAGGTGTAGACTGGAAATTATCTTCCTTTAGAATTTTGAAAGCATCAACTTCCAGTCTTGCTTTTCAAAAGTCTAAAGCCTTTCTATGTCTTGATCCATTATATGAAAGCTCTATGTTTTCTTTCTGCACAATTGTAAAATCTACTTTTTGTTGCAAATGATCTGAAATTTCATGACAATGTGCCATTCCAAGATAGGGGCTGTTTTCCTCCATTCTGCTGGGTACTTACTGAATCTTTCAATTTGGAAAATCATGTTCAGTTCTGAAGATTTTCCCTTCAACTGCTCATTACTAGTTTTCCTGTGTTTAATTTCTCTGTTCTCTTCTTTTGGGATGGTTGTCCTTCAGATGTTGGAGCTCCTGGAATAATCCTTGTGTTTTCTCATTTGTTCCTCCTATTTCCATCCCTTTGTCATTGTTTCTGTTTTCTGGGAGTTTTATTCAACTTTACCTTCTTATCCTTCAATTTAGTTTTTAATTTCTGCTGTCAAGCTTTTACTTTTTCTAAAAGCTCATTTTTTCTTTGAATTTTTCTTTTGTATAACATCCTGTTATTTAATAGATACTGTTCTTTGTAAATTCAAAAACTTCAGTTTTATTTTTCTAACATATTCTTTACATGCTCCAAGTTGTTTTGCTTTCTTTTTTTACAATGATCTTTTTTTTCACATTTAATGCTTTCCTGGAGATCCTTTTCTGCCTGTTTATGTTTGAGAGTGGTGTGCTAAATAGCGTACTAGAATACTAGTTATATATGTTAGAAAAATATTTTTCCCAAGTTCATGATTTGTCTTTTCACTTTCTTTATGGTATAATTCCATGAACAGACTTTCTTAATTTTCATATAGTATATTTCAGTGTTTTTCCTTTGGGTTTTTTGCTTTTTTGTTTCATGTTTAGTAAATCCCTCTTGATCATAACGATATTTTCCTCTAATTTCTTTTTTAAAATCTCATACTAATAGTTGTCCTTTCACTTTTAAAATCTTTAATTCAGCTGAACTTAATAGTGAAAGATAGACATACAATTGCATTTTTTCCCATATGGATAAACAACTGCTCCAGCACCATTTTTTGAAATCCATTCTTTCCTCACTGATAACAGGCAAAAAATGTCACAAGTCAAGTTTGTGGTTGTGTTCATTTGGGGGCTGTCTATTCTCTTCCATTGTTCTAATTGCCATTTTCTTTGTCGATACTATATTGTTCGATAACAAGGCTTGATAGGGTAGGTTTTCCTATCTTATTCCTTATCTAGAATAGAATTATGAAAATAAAAGGGAAAAACCCACTCCTAATGTTAAGAAAATGATGAATTTGACTTCCGTCCTCATTCATTGATTCATCAAAAAGTTATTAAACTATGTTTTAGACAAGCTCTAGAAACTGAAATGCAAATGAGACACAATTCCTGCCGTAAAGGAATGAGCAACCTAGGAGGGAAGATTGATCAAGAATTACACTTCAATTCTGTTATAAGTAAGAATAAAGTATGCATAAGATACTGCATGCACAAAGAAGAAAAAAGTAATTATGCTTTTTTGTGAAGGAGGTCTTGACAGGTTTGACCAATAAAAGGTTGAATCAACCTGGTCTTAAAAGATGAGCTGACATTCAATACAAGAGGGGAGAAGGAATTACAGGCAGAGGCAACTCCACAGAGACATGAAAGTACATGCTCTGTTTCAAGATAAAGAGTCAGGGAAAGGAGGAGATCAGGTTAGAAACAAGGTTAAGGCCCAATGGAGAAAGACCTTGTCTGCGTCACTGAGATGCTTTAACTTTACCTTGTAGACCAAGATAGACTCAGAGGATTTGAAGTAGGAAGGTAATATCACTTTAACTGTGCCTTTGGCAGCATAAAAACCAGAGCTTAGTGGAGGGTCAGGCGGGTTCTATGTATGGAAAGTCCAGTTCAGTTGCATTGCCCATGGGAGAGATACTGACATCTGAACTCAGGCAGGAGTGAAGGAAATGGATATCAGATAAGGACCGATCAGGAGACATCCAAAGGAGAAAGAACAGGACATTATGAAAGTGGTTGTGGATGTAAGGGGAAGGGTGGAGTAGCTGATGGCGATGTTTTGAACTTGGGTAACTAAGTGGAGGAGGACATCATGTGCTAACCTTTAGAAACAGAAGTTGCTATGCTGGAGGAATGTGGCAGGAGGAGAGGGATAATCCATGACTTCAAATTTGATCATGTCAAGTTTAAGGGCCTGCAGGACATCTCAGTGGAAAGATAGGGAGGCAGTTGGAGCCTAAGTTATCCCACACCAAAATTCTATAAATGTGCCTGGTGTTTTCCTCCTTCCTGAGATAATCTGGATCCTCAAATACACTAAAACTTTTTCCATACATTGCAGTTGTTAAATACAGATTTTCCAAATGAATATAGAGGTTCAGAGTAGTCATCCTCTATGCATTTTCAGCCTTAGACATAGATAGGACAATGACTTACTCCACTCTTCATGGGGAGAATGGTTGCACAATGACTCCCTGAGGACTCATTAATAATGAATTTGAAGACCTCCTGCCATGGGAAAGAGTCTCCCCGATAGGGACATCCAATTGCTCAACTCTTACCAAATCTCTGCCACTGCACCAGGAAAAGAGGCGTCACTTAAACCTGCACCTTGCATCTTACCTGCTGCAAAGGTTCTACCAGCATCCTTTAGAGAAGGAGTCACCAACCCCAAGACCACTCACCTAGACCAGTCCATGGCCTGTTAGGAGCCAGGCAGCACAGCAGGAGGTGGGTGGTGGGCAAGTGAAGCTTCATCGATATTTACAATGGCTCCCCATCGCTCGCATTGCTGCCTGAGCTCAACCGCCTATCAGATCAGCAGTGGCATTAGATTCTCCTAGGAACACAACACACTTCAGGTGTTCAGTCTCCCACCACCTCCCAGATAGGACCGTCCAGTTGCAGAAAACAAGCTCAAAGCCCTCACTGATTCTGCATTATGGTGAGTTGTAAAATTATTTCATTATATATCACAACATAATAATAATAGAAATAAAGTGCACAGTAAATTTAATGTGCTTGAATCATCCTGAAACCATCCCCCAAAAAACTGGTCCCTTGTGCCAAAAAAGGTTGAGGATCAACCCATAATATTTTAGGAGCCCAGAATTAATCATGGAAAGAATGATATTGCCATGACAAAGAGCATTTGGGGTGCAGTGAGTTGAAGGCTTTTGTGTATTTAAATCATAGGCTATTGATAAACATGTCTATTTGTCTCTCTTGTGATTAGAGTGTGAAAATTTATTTCCAGAGTAAAGTAGAATAATTAAACGTAAAAGAGGCTGATTTCTAGCTACTTACAAATGCTTAAATATACAACGTTTCCTTCATTTCATGAAATACCAATGGTACTTTTTTAATGATTGTCATTAATAGTAAATTTTTAAAGTGCACTGACATCCTACAGAAATTAATTAGACAGTCATTGCCCTTGCCTTAGACACAGACTTCAGATGTAATGTGTGAATTTGCCATCCACCACTTCAGACATGAAACTGATCAATGCTGTGCCATGCATACTACAAATTTTAAGTTATAATGTGTGGGGTGGTTACTACAAATTCAGGTCAAATCTCACTGCAGCAAACACTGAGGGTATGTCTGTCGTCTTAGGGTGTGAGAGTTTAAAATATCCATGTTGTTTGGCATAAGCATCCCATCATTGAATATTATAAATCCTTTTCCTATGCCATTATTTACACTGGGATATACTGGTTCATATGTAATTTGACTTACAACTCCAAAAAAGATAAAACACGAAGATGTATTTGTAGGGTGAACACATTTCTATCCATCACACTCTATTTTAGTCTTATTCCTAATCAAATCACCAAAAGGGCAAAATGTTATGCAAAGAGATCAGGACACCTACTCTTTAAAAATCTTGATTGACACTTCCACCTAAAACAAGCCTTTTTCTCCAAGTTTGACTGCTAAGAAGTACATGAGTGCTCTGATACTAGACAACAGTGAGTCATATTCAAACTTTGCCCTTGTTTTTTGAGTTTGATAAGCAGTTGATCAGGAGCAGTAGGCATTTTAAGAAATTCTTCCCAAGCAATTCCCAGCAAATTTAGTGCTGGGCTCTACCCTCTTGCAGCAGCTTCGCTCACATCTCCAAAATAGCACCTCCTACCTGGCATTGCAATGGATATGTTAATGCACATATGTGGATATGTTAATGTCCATCCTGGAGTGTGTGCAGCATCGTGGCAGACCTGGGGCTCCTGCATCAGTGCTTCCTCAGTGTCAGGCTCACACCCCGCTCCTCAGTGAACATCCCAGATATGCTCAATGCTGGTCCGCCCACACTGACTCACCTGCTAGCCAACCAGACTGTTACAGGTTGAACTGTGGCCCTTCAAAATGCTTGTTGAAGTCCTAACCTCCAGGACATTAGAATGTGACCTTACTTGGGAATAGGATTATTGCTAATGCAATTAGTAGGTAGGACAAAGTCATACTGGAGTAGCAGGATGGGGCCCTAATCCAAAGTGACTGGTGTTCTTATGAAAAGAGAAATTTGGTCACAGACACACTGGCAGGAAGAATGCTGTGGGAACACAAAGGCAGAGATCAGTGATGTGCCAATAAGTCAAGAATGCCAAAGATGGCCAGCCAAACACCAGAAAGCTAGGAGACAGGCGTGGAACTTATTCTCCCTGTGTCCTCAGAAGAAATTACCCCTGCTGACCTTGGTCTCAGACTTATTTCTTCCAGAACTGAGACAATGAATTTCTGTTATTTAAGCTATCCAGTTTGCAATTCCTTGTTATGGCGGCCCTCACAAATTAACACATACCCTATATCACAGAAAAGAAATAGGGGAATGACAAGGTTATTATTATCAGTTCATAAGAACAGAAATGACAGCTTTCTAACAGAGCAAAATTAATCATTTTTAGATTATTCACTTTATAGCCTTCTGATTTTTAAACTTGTAATTGCCATATGTGGTAATAGAAAGTGGAGTGAGAAAAGGTCTGATGGAAATGTGTTCTAAAATGAGTGATGTATATTACACTGATGGATGGTTGATGGATATATTTGAGAGAATGAGGCCCTGTTATAGTAAAACAGGCTCAGAGCTATACATAATCTAAACATATTGGTACCAAGGGCCCAATACATAAAGCTTCTGCTTTGGTATTAAACTGATGCATGTGTAATAAAGATACTAAAGACAAATGTGCACAAATAATCATAGCCCAGTTTTCTATTAATAAAGAGAAGATGCATGGCCTCGCATATTTGCTCCTGCATGACTATGATCACAATTGAATATGAAATATCAATACTACCAGAAAGTGAAATTGATAATAGAATACTCTCTACTCCAGAGGCTCAGGGAAGAAGGATGCAAAGAGTCCACATTTTAGAGTCAGATAGATTGGGTTCTCACCCAGCTTTGTTACCTCCTAAGCAAGTCGTTTAACCCTCTAGGATTCTGTTTCATACCCTGGAAAATGGGGGTACAATCAGCTTCCCAGAGAGCTGACCTGAGGATCTGCTGCTGCTGCTAAGTCACTTCAGTCGTGTCCGACTCATCACGTGAGATTATATCTGTACAGTAACCAGCACAGTGCCTGTAATATGCTCAGTGATAGTGTTCAATGAATAGTAGCTATAAATTTCCTACCTGTCCTTGCTATTACTGGATGTGACAGCTCTGCAGACTGACACAAATCATTTTGGCAATCCTAGACGAGGAGGTCCATTTATTGGAGGGCAAATGGTAATGACCATGGTGAGGTCTGGCAGAATCACTGAAATTGCTACTAACCTTTCCCATTTTTTGTCCTTCTTTTCTTTTCCCTTTTATATTTATTTGTTTGTTTGACTGTGTGGGTCTTCGTTGTGGCACACAGCATTCCTGATCTTCACTGAGGCATGTGGGAGCTAGCTCCCTGACCAGGGATCAAACCCAGGCCCCCTTTGTTGGGAGCATGAAGTCTCTCAGCCACTGGACCAGCGGAGAAGTCCCATCCTCCTTTTCTTAGCCCCAGAGAGCACCCAGATTGGGAGCTGAAGCCCTGGAGAACAGTGTCATAGTGTGTGTACACTTGGATTGGAATAATCTCTACCTAAATATTGGCTCAGATGGTAAGGCGTCTGTCTACAATCCGTGAGACAAAGTCTCTCAGCCACTGGACCAGCGGAGAAGTCCCATCCTCCTTTTCTTAGCCCCAGAGAGCACCCAGATTGGGAGCTGAAGCCCTGGAGAACAGTGTCATAGTGTGTGTACACTTGGATTGGAATAATCTCTACCTAAATATTGGCTCAGATGGTAAGGCGTCTGTCTACAATCCGTGAGACCCAGGTTCTATCCCTGGGTTGGGAAGATCCCCTGAGGAAGGAAATGGCAATCCACTCCAGGACTATTACCTGGAAAATCCCATGGACAGAGGAGCCTGGTAGGCTACAGTCCATGGGGTCACAAAGAGTAGGACACGACTGAGCGATTTCACTTCACGAAGATAATCCAGATGAATCCCCAGCCTCCCAAAATATCTTCTTCTAAAGGACAAATTAAAAATAAAATAGCCTCTGTATTAAAGAAAAGGTGATTAGGAGATAACAGTAAAGAAAATTGAGATTGCACAGCAGGCTCTCCTTAACTTCAAGGCACTCTTTCTTTATGTCACTTGAATATAGGTGATGCTTTCAACTTGATTCCAATCAGTGTAGCCTTTGTGTACAGCCTCTGAAGGAGGTGGGCAGAGAGACCGTGAAATAGGAAGCAGGGAAAAGGCCTCTGGGAGCAAAGTGTATTTTCTGACCCTCTCCAGTGCATCCCTGGGCAGCCTTTTTCTGCAGGGGGAATCATTCTGCTGCACTCTGATTTCCCGTCAGCCGGCTGGAAATTATCCCAGGTAGTTTGGGGTTTAAAATAACAATTTTATGGAGAAGGAACCAGCCAACCAACTCATGTGATATCAAAGCACCGCTTACCGATGGGCTGTGTAGTGAAGCTTCTGTTACAAGTGCCTCTTGTCCTCACCAACCCTGGAGGTTTAGCCACCTTGGTATTTGAACTCTGTAGGGTCAGATTGCCATGTGTTTTCCTGAAAAGAGGTTAATATTTTCTGATTTGAATTTAGTGAATTATTCCAGGTAATACTCATCTGTCCCTTTCTGCTGACCCTCTTTACCTCCATGTTCGCTGTTGTAACTGCCCATTAATCAGCCTTGAGTTTGCCAATAGGAAAACCCATCCACAGGGCTATGAATTTGAGGGGATTAGGACAAATTAGCCTGGTGACATGCAGTGACAGGCTCAGGTTGTGTGGCAAGCCTGGAATGCACAATTTGGTGGCTGGACAAACATCCTTTAGCCAAAGGGATACAGCAAAACTGTTGCTGCGCAATGTCTGTTTGTCCTGAACAGAGAGATACAAAATGAAATCCGAGCAGCTTCCTCCCTAACAGTGAAGACATATTAATACTTTTGATAGCTTTTACATTTCATGAAAAAAAGACAATTTAAGAGCTTGGTGGGACCTTAAGCTTATATAACTTTTTGCTGCTGCTATTCAGTCGCTCGTTGTGTCTGACTCTTTATGACAACATGGACTGCAGCACACCCCGCTTCGCTGTCCTGCACTGTCTCACGGAGTGTGCTCTCACTCATGTCCATTGAGTCAATGATGCCATCCAACCATCTCATCCTCTGTCATCCCCTTCTCCTCCTGCCCTCAACGTTTCCCAGCATCAGGGTCTTTCCCAATGAATCGGCTCTTCGTATTAGATGGCCAAAGGATTGGAGCTTCAGCATCAGTTCTTCCAATGAATATTCAGCGCTGATTTCCCTTAAGATTGACTGGTTTGATCTCCTTGAAGTCCAAGAGACTCTCAAGAATCTTCTCCAGCACCACAGTTCAAAAGCATCCATTTCTTTGGCACTCAGCCTTCTTTATGATGGTCCCACTTTCACATCTGTACATGACTGCTGGAAAAACCATAGCTTTGACTATATCTAACCTAAGTCCCTCATTTTACAGATGTATAGACTGAAATCCACACTGGGAAAGTTACCATGTATGATGTCACACAGAACTAAAACCCAGTTCTCCTCTTTCCTAACTTAGGAAATTGATCCAGGTTATCCATGTAGGGTATAGACAATTTGAAGCGTGCCTAGATTCTAACTTTGCTTGCAAATAATTTCCATCCACTTGCCCGAGGAGAGAGAAGGTCCAGACTTAATGCAGCAGCTCAGGGCTCTGCCTCAGCCTCTTCCTTACTTTGCCTGGAACAGGGCACTTGCTTGGTACCAAAGAGTTTGAGAGTTCTTGCCTCCCCTAAACAGGGACTTCAGGTTCAGGCTCTGTCTTCACCTGCTGGAACCTGAGCTGCCCGTCATCCACAGCACCCAGCACACCTTGAAGGGGGACATTTTTGACTCCTAGAAAACTGGCTAGTGGTTGTTTCTCTAGCTGAATAGCTAGTGGTAATTGAAATGGGCAAAGAGAAAAGAGGTTGAAATGACAAGAAATTCAGCGGCGGCAAAGGAAGTGCCCCTCTGGTAGGCAACTGTCTTAGTTCAGGCTGCTGTAGAGAACACTGTCATCTGGGGACTTCAACAACAGACATTTATTTCTCAGTTGTGCAGCCTGGAAGTTTAAGAATAGGGTGTCAGCCTGGTTGCATTCTGAGTGAGGGCCCTCCTGGTTCACAGATGACCATCTTCTCCTTGTGTCCTCACGTGGTGGAGAGAACAGAAGCTCTGGTGTCCTCCTCTTCTTATAAGGATGCTAATCCCATCAAGGGAATTCCACCCTCATGACCTCATCTAAACCTGCTCTGCTGTGCTAAATCACTTCAGTTGTGTCTGACTCTTTGCAACCCCATGGACTGTAACTCTTCTGTCCAAGGGATTCTCCAGGCAAGAATACCAGAATGGGTGGCCATGCTCTCTTCCAGGGGATTTTCCTGACCTAGGAATCAAACCCGCATCTCTTTATGTCTTCTGAATTGGCAAGTGGGTTTTTTACCACTTGGGAAGCCTTCATCTAAACCTAATCACCTCCAAAAACCCCCACCTCCAAACATCCTCGCATTGGGGATTATGGCTTTACTACATGAAATTTGGGGGGACACAAACAGGCATAGCAACAATTTACAGGCGGCATTGTGAAACTTTATTCCCTGAAGACTTTCAAAAGGAGTTTATTTGTCTTGATTATGAAAGTAAAATTCTACCTGGAGTTGGAGGATGGAACAGATGACACCCTTGGGGACTTCCTTGATGGTCCAGTGGTTGAGAATCCACCTTCCAATGCAGGGGACATGGGATCGAACCCTGGACAGGGAACTAAAATCCCACAGGCCCAGGGACAACCAGACCCCTGCNAGTAAAATTCTACCTGGAGTTGGAGGATGGAACAGATGACACCCTTGGGGACTTCCTTGATGGTCCAGTGGTTGAGAATCCACCTTCCAATGCAGGGGACATGGGATCGAACCCTGGACAGGGAACTAAAATCCCACAGGCCCAGGGACAACCAGACCCCTGCGTGCCACAACTACTGAGCCTGCCTGTCGCAACCAAGATCGCATGTGCTGCAACTGAGACCCAGCACAGCCAAAAGTAAATAAATTTTCAAAAGACGGGCTTCCCTGGTGGTCCAGTGGTTAAGAATCTGCCTTGCAACGCAGGGGACACCAGTTTGATCCCTGGTCCGGGGAGATTCCACATGCCAAGGGGCAGTTAAACTCATGGGCCACAACTCCTGCAGCCCTTGCTCTGGAGGCCACTGCAGTGAGAAGCCTGTGCACGACACCTGGAGAAAGTCCATGCGCAGCAAGGAAGACTCGGTCCCGCCAAAAATAAATGGATCAGTTAGTTTATAAATATATATGTTAATACTTATATATAAATATATTTTAATATATAATTGTATATAAAATATAATAGATAATTTTTTATATATATAAGAAAACAGATAGCACCTTTAAGTTCTTGCCAAACTTGAGACTGAATTTCTCTCATGTTAAAGAGTAAGATGGCTGTGGGGGGCAGGGGGCTGTGTCCCCTTGGGGCCACCAGCAGCTGTGGAGCAAGGCCCCAGGTTAGGCCATCGGGGCTAATGGAGAACGTCGCCAGCTCTCCCTGTCCTCTCTCCTGTCTGGAAATTCCCCTGCTGATTTCAGGTTTCTCAGAGGTGGGGGCCACAGTTTTTCAATAAGTTGACTTGAAGCACACAGTCAATACCGTGCATGGACACATCCTCAGCGCCCCTCTGTCCTCTCCATTCCAGTGGCAGGCAGTTGGTAGCCCTGTTACTGGACCTCTGCTCGTTTCACTCTGCACGTAGAATCACTTATTTACATGTCTGTCTCCTAGGAGACGGGAAAGCCTTTGAGGATAAGAAATGATAACGATAATAGTTCGTGGATCGCAACCTTTACTTCCTACCTGCTGTCCTTTGTGTAATTTCACTTCTGGAAAAAGAAATTCAGTTCAAATATTTTCAGGATGTGAATGGAACTTTTTTATTATATTCTTATACTCTTTAAATATTTCTTAGAATGCAATGCTGCAGTCCATAGGGTCACCAAGAGTCTGACTGGACAACAGAATGCAACCCTCCTATCCCCTTGCCCAAAATTTCATGAAATTTTTTTGCCTAAGGGGGTGGGATTATGACATTTATTGCTAGAAGAAGTAGTCACCAGGATGTTAGGGACGTGGATCGCAACCTTTACTTCCTACCTGCTGTCCTTTGTGTAATTTCACTTCTGGAAAAAGAAATTCAGTTCAAATATTTTCAGGATGTGAATGGAACTTTTTTATTATATTCTTATACTCTTTAAATATTTCTTAGAATGCAATGCTGCAGTCCATAGGGTCACCAAGAGTCTGACTGGACAACAGAATGCAACCCTCCTATCCCCTTGCCCAAAATTTCATGAAATTTTTTTGCCTAAGGGGGTGGGATTATGACATTTATTGCTAGAAGAAGTAGTCACCAGGATGTTAGGGAAACTAAGAACCCTCTTTTATGTCTATTCTATGATCACATCTTTGCAAGCCAACATTCTACTTACCATGGAGGCCATGTTGCAGCATGAAAACCATTCCGGCCAGCAACTTGCTTGGAGCAGGCGTGACTGCAGCTGTCTCTCTCCCTGTGCTTGGCCCTGTGCTTCTGTAACCCTGACAGTGACCGCTTTTCTTACATTTTACGTCCGAGTCAGGTACCTCACCTGCCCACCCTAGTCTCAGACCTGACCTGTGTTCCTTTACAGTTCATATTAAGCCATCTGTCCTTTTCTCATACTGCCTCTCAGCATCATCCCATCATCTGCAGCAGTGGTTCTCCAAGTGTGGCCCCAGACCTGCAGAGCCAGCATCACCTGGGAATTGTTGGAAATTCAGTTTCTCACAGCTCAGCTCAGACCTGCTAGAAACTCTGAGGGTGGAGACCAGCCATCTGTGTTCCCTTCCAGGAGATTCTGATGCAAGCTGTAGTTTGAAAAGGGGAGAGGTGGGTGTTGATTGTTTGTTTGAACAGTTAGTCCAATTTCTGTAAATGAATCTCCTGAAGTTCCTGCCTCCCACTGCCTCAAGCCTCCCACAGACTGTAGTCTGCAAACAGCTGGAAGCAGTGCCTCCCTGCCCAGGCTGGGTTCAGGTTCCTGGAATATGATGGCACCACCACCAGCATCAGAGCCCCAAGCTTCCACATGTCTGAGAGGGAGGTCCAGATATATACAGAATAATAAGGAGAAACACACACACACACAAAGAAGTTTAGCCTTAAAAAGGAGACTGAAGATATCTTGAGGACCATGATGTAGAAGACTTAACAATTAGTTTTCATTTATACCTTAGGAGCAGGATCAGTAAGTAGAAGTTACAGGGACCAGGTTTGTGCTGAGTAAAAAAGAAGGGCATCCTGGTACATAATCATAGGTTTAAACACACAGTGGGCTGCCTGTAGCCATAATGGTTCTCCGTTGTTGCTTGTGTTTGGGCAGAGGACTCTTCTCAGAGCTATAGCAGAGGTGCTTCATGATAAGGCAAGGGTTGCCCTGGGTCTCCTTCAGGTTTCTCCTGACATTCTGTAACCTTAGTGCCTTACAGGTAATAGACACGAAGGAAGGAAGGAAAGGAGCGAGGGAAGAAAGGAATAAACCCCCCACTTGTTTATGATTATTGTATTTGTTTATAATTTGATGTTATTTTTGATGTTACAAGTGTCACATCAAGTTCAGCTCCCTACTACGTGTTGTGTTGGTGTGGTGTTACTATTTATAGTTAATGTGCCTCTGTGAGCCGATGTAGGATAAGACTGAGAAAAGCAAAGAGGTGATTCATTGATTTCTGCAGCATGTGTGATGCGCCCATGCACCAAGCACTCGCAAAGTAGGGGGTGAGGAGGCAGAAAAGACGATATGTGGTTTCTGCACTTTGAGACACAACCCAGTAGATGGATCCCCCCAAAAAGAGGCCCCAAACGGATGAGAACTTAGGGGAGTTCTGGGCTCAGAAAGGCTTGATGGTTAACCTCACGTGTGTGCGCGTGCTAAGTCGTTTCAGTCGTGTCTGACTCTTTGTGACGCTGTGACTAACCAAGCAGGCTCCTCTGTCCATGGGATTCTCCAGGCGAGAATACTAGAGTGTGTTGCCGTACCCTCCTCCAGGGGACCTTCCCAACTCAGGGATCAAATCCAGACTCTCAGTCTGGTTTTTTACCACTAGCGCCGCCTGGAAAGTCAAGGCAGAATATTAAATTCACAGCCTAAACTAAACTGCTAATTCCTATCACACTGCAGAAAGCATTGCTTTTAAACATTCACATTTTTTTAAAAAAAAAGAAGGAAAAGTAGGTTTAAAAAGAAGGAGAAAGAGGAGGTTGTACAGTACTTTTTAAAATTCGTTGTTATTAAAGGAATAGTCAATATTTTTATCATTACAAGTTAAGGAAGTTAACTAGTGGTCTCCAAAAGCTGTAATTTGTCCTCAAGTTTCCTCCCCAGTTCCTGATGTTTGGGCCACTCTAGACTCTCAGGGAAAAGCACTTTAGGTGTTTAGAAAGTTTGGAAAGCAAATGCCAATTCGTCCACAGTGCCAAACACAAACTGTGTTTAAGGATGCTCAGGGCTCCAGTAATAACTGTGTGCGTGTGTTTTAATCTAGCTGGTTAGGAATCTTTTAGCTTCATTTTTAAAAAGCATAAATTCTTGTCTTAAAATTGCCTATATGTATATATATGCATACATATATATATTTCATGATATAGCAATGTCTATTTATGCAGAAAAGTCAAGGTGATGTGCTGATGAAGCTAATAATCTTGAAATGAATTTTCAGCACACTAAATGAAAATGTCCATTTCACATTCCACTCACAGCACTGTGCTGCGCTTAGTCCCCCAGTTGTGTCTGACTCTTTGCGACCCCATGGACTGTAGCCTACCAGACCCACCTGTTCATGGGGATTCTCCAGGCATGAATACTGGAATGGGTTGCTATGCCCTTCNTGTGTTTGGGCAGAGGACTCTTCTCAGAGCTATAGCAGAGGTGCTTCATGATAAGGCAAGGGTTGCCCTGGGTCTCCTTCAGGTTTCTCCTGACATTCTGTAACCTTAGTGCCTTACAGGTAATAGACATGAAGGAAGGAAGGAAAGGAGCGAGGGAAGAAAGGAATAAACCCCCCATTTGTTTATGATTATTGTATTTGTTTATAATTTGATGTTATTTTTGATGTTACAAGTGTCACATCAAGTTCAGCTCCCTACTACGTGTTGTGTTGGTGTGGTGTTGCTATTTATAGTTAATATGCCTCTGTGAGCCGATGTAGGATAAGACTGAGAAAAGCAAAGAGGTGATTCATTGATTTCTGCAGCATGTGTGATGCGCCCATGCACCAAGCACTCGCAAAGTAGGGGGTGAGGAGGCAGAAAAGACGATATGTGGTTTCTGCACTTTGAGACACAACCCAGTAGATGGATCCCCCCAAAAAGAGGCCCCAAACGGATGAGAACTTAGGGGAGTTCTGGGCTCAGAAAGGCTTGATGGTTAACCTCACGTGTGTGCGCGTGCTAAGTCGTTTCAGTCGTGTCTGACTCTTTGTGACGCTGTGACTAACCAAGCAGGCTCCTCTGTCCATGGGATTCTCCAGGCGAGAATACTAGAGTGTGTTGCCGTACCCTCCTCCAGGGGACCTTCCCAACTCAGGGATCAAATCCAGACTCTCAGTCTGGTTTTTTACCACTAGCGCCGCCTGGAAAGTCAAGGCAGAATATTAAATTCACAGCCTAAACTAAACTGCTAATTCCTATCACACTGCAGAAAGCATTGCTTTTAAACATTCACATTTTTTTAAAAAAAAAGAAGGAAAAGTAGGTTTAAAAAGAAGGAGAAAGAGGAGGTTGTACAGTACTTTTTAAAATTCGTTGTTATTAAAGGAATAGTCAATATTTTTATCATTACAAGTTAAGGAAGTTAACTAGTGGTCTCCAAAAGCTGTAATTTGTCCTCAAGTTTCCTCCCCAGTTCCTGATGTTTGGGCCACTCTAGACTCTCAGGGAAAAGCACTTTAGGTGTTTAGAAAGTTTGGAAAGCAAATGCCAATTCGTCCACAGTGCCAAACACAAACTGTGTTTAAGGATGCTCAGGGCTCCAGTAATAACTGTGTGCGTGTGTTTTAATCTAGCTGGTTAGGAATCTTTTAGCTTCATTTTTAAAAAGCATAAATTCTTGTCTTAAAATTGCCTATATGTATATATATGCATACATATATATATTTCATGATATAGCAATGTCTATTTATGCAGAAAAGTCAAGGTGATGTGCTGATGAAGCTAATAATCTTGAAATGAATTTTCAGCACGCTAAATGAAAATGTCCATTTCACATTCCACTCACAGCACTGCTGCGCTTAGTCCCCCAGTTGTGTCTGACTCTTTGCGACCCCATGGACTGTAGCCTACCAGACCCCCCTGTTCATGGGGATTCTCCAGGCATGAATACTGGAATGGGTTGCTATGCCCTTCTCCAGGGGATATTCCCAACCCAGGGATCAAACGCAGGTCTCCTGCATTGCAGGTGAATTCTTTACCAGCTGAGCTACCAGGGAAGCCCAATTTTTGCAACACCCATGGACTATACAGTCCTTGGGATTCTCCAGCCAATTCTACTGGAGTGGGTAGCCTATCCCTTCTCCAGCGGATTTTCCCATCCCAGAAATCAAACCGGGGTCTCCTGCACTGCAGGTGGATTCTTTACCAGCTGAGCTACCAGGGAAGCCCACTCAGAGCACTGAGTGGCATCAAAAAGACTAATCTCTGCAGATTGGAAGCACATCCCAGTCTTCCCTCCCGCCAATCCACCCTTCCGGGCATCAGTCCTCATTGTACCGTGTTGTGGTCCAGGAGATTAGCCTGCAACTGTCTGATGTCACCCTGTGACAACCCTGAAATTGCACTTTTTGAGTCACTCCCTGATAACTGCTGGTTGACTTCACATTTGCCCTTTTCCCACCAACGTCCGGTCAGAATCGGGTGGAGAGTAGCCGCCACACTTGGTTGTTCCGGTTATCGAGATAATATCAGACTGTGAGGACAGTTCTGTGATGACTCAGCCGGTGCTTCCTCCACCCTGCCCTTTGTTTGCTTGTCATTCCATGAGCGCACATGGGAGGCTTGGACCCCAGGCTGCATCAGACAGGAGAGTAGCTCCCAGCCCAGTTTCCGTGAGGCAGGTCCGTGACACCGTGGATCTGTTCTTTGTATTCAAAGAACTGCCTTTTTTTGCTTGCCTCAATATTACCTTTAAAAGTCTTTCTTCTCTAACAATGTTATATATTCTGAGTTTATTAAGAGGGAAAGAATCTAAACATTTATGACGGCCATTCTATCTCTGTTCAGATAATTTACCCGAATAGATTAATTTAAACAATCCCCTTGTCCACGATTTCCACGCGACAGATCGTGCCGGGGTACCAGTACAGTTAAAGCTGAAAGTGCATTTTTCACAAAGCTAGCGTTAGTCTTCACTTACACCCCCACTGTCTTTCTAGGCGACCAGCTGCGTGAACTGGGCCTCTCCCTGTCTCTCTGCTCCGCTCCTGCCCACATCCCATCCGCGCATCCCTCCATTCTGCTTCCACTCAGAGGCCAGCTGCTTTCTGCCTGCCTTGCTAATCTCACTTGTATTTATTCCCCTGTCCCTACACCCCTGCTATTATCCTAGCCAGGCCTGTGGTTTCTGGAGCTGAAAAGAACCACCTGGCCCAATCATTTGCTTTTTATAGAAGGAAAATGACCTGAAGAAATGAAGTTAATGGTCCAGGCTTTCCGATGAAGGCTTGGCCAGGACCACCCAACTGCCTCTCTCCAGAATTACACGCCATCGAACAGCCAGTTTCTCTCCATTTTCATCCATCCTGCACAGATTCCAGGTAGTTCTTTCTGAAGCATGTTGCTAGACCCCTCCTCAGCTCAAAAACCTTCAGTGCCTCCAAAGTAAAATCTAAACTTCTGAACCTAGTGTTCAACATCAGGCTGACTGTATTCCCCATCCTCCCTTTTACGTACATTTTGTAACCAAGTCAACTGGCCTGTTGGTCCCCGGATACTCCTCACCTGTCCTGCCTGTGCTTTTACTTCCATACCTATCAGCATGAAAGAAAGTGAAAATATTAGTCACTTAGTCTTGTCCGACTCTTTGCAACCCCATCAACTGTAGCCAGAAAGGCTCCTCTGTCCATGGAATTCTCTAGGCAGGAATACTGGAGTGGATTGCCATTTCTTCTCCAGGGGATCTTCCCAACCCAGGGATTGAACCCAGGTCTCCTTCACTGCAGGCAGATTCTTTACTGTCTGAGCCACCAGTGAAGCCCAAATCTGGATTCCACTCATTTTTCAGGGCAAATGTTGAGTGTCCTGCTTTCCAAAAGGCCTTCCCTGTTTCCTTCCAGTTGACAGTAATCTCTCCACCACTGTAGTGACACAGCTTTTCATCCATAACCCCTTCTGTCATTACCTTCTGTAACAATTCGCTGAATACATGCTGATAGTTTCTGCTGGTCTCAAGCTTCCTGAGGACAAGACCCTAGCATCCTGGACTTTTGTATCACCCAAAACTCTGGCACAGAACATTCCTTCACCTTCAGAAATAAACCAATGTGTTCATATAGTTTCAAGTTATTAGCCAGTATAGGTAGAATGTTATGATTCCTCCAAGCCAAATGTTAATTTTTTATTCATCTTTTTTTGTTACATATAGTTGAGGTAAATACCAGTTATATTATTTATTGTCTGGTACACAGCTTAGCTGTTGTGATAAACAATGTCACCTACTTGAAAGCATTTTAAATTAATTATATACTACTGGATTTACTTGACACAAAAATGTAAAACAGCAAATAAATAAAAATTTCCTTCTAGACCAAGTTTCACTCCCCTTTCGACAGCCGCCCCCACCCAGCACCCCCACCCCATGCACACACAAAAGACAACGGTTCTCCTAGAAACTCATCAAACATTTACTGCCATCTTGTGGACAGAGACACCCCTAAATGAAATGGTCATTTGCTTTTCCAAGCAGCCTCTGCTTCAATGTTGAGTGATTAAACCCAAGGAATTAGCCTCTTCATTAATTAAAACATTTGCCCAGACAGTGGTTAGTCAAAGCCAGAGAAACCTACATTAATTGTTCTTTATCACTACGGAACCCTAAAATGATTGTCAGAAATGTGCATACAAATTATCTTAATTTTTTCATTCCAAATATCCAGGAAGAAGGAGGTGGGGGCTGGGGAGAAGTCAGGATAAGGTGTCTGGGTGATTCATCTAGGTCTTGCTTCTTGAAGCAAAAAACCTGTAAAGTTGTATTAATTAATGCATGAGCATTCGCAGTTTGCACCCCAAAGTACACAATTCACTACGGATGACTCAGTAGTCTCTTTGCCACATTTCTCCCAAACAAGTTGATATTGAAGCTGAACAAATGCATTTTTCTCCACATGACTATAAAATCAATATTTCACAGAAGGAGCAACCAGAGGCCCACGTTATGGCCACTCAGGTACTGGAATTCAAATTAATTCTTAAGGAATGGGCAAGAAATAGGGAGAATGAAATAAAACATTAAACAAGAGTCATTTCACTTTCAGTGAAAGGAGGGGATCCCATCACTACAAGCCTTTCATTCCTTTGATTTTTACTGATAAATCAATGATCTCCTATTTCAAATGGCATGGGTGCTCAGAATATTTTCCCTTTATATTGAATATAGTCCTTATTCAGATGTTGAGCCAGGCCATATCTGCAATATGTTCATGCCATTATTATGTGTCTAGGGTGCTTTATTGCCTTCTATTGGGCCTGTAATGAAACCCGTATGTGGCCTTGAACTTGTCTTAAAGAAATGATTTCTTATATGCACAAAAGCAGACCTGAAAGAGAACCAGGACACTTCAGGCAAAGCTGATTCATTGTGCCACACCCTCCACAGCCTTCCCTGCTCAGGCTGTCTGAGATTAGAATCACTCATATTTGGTACTTCTTTCTTTCATTCTTGTCTACCTTCGTTAATCAATCCATAAAAGCTGTTCAGATATTAGCTGTCAGACAAGGCCACGCTGGTAAACTGTTACAAAACCACCTGAGAATTGAGATGCCAAGGGCTGTAAAGATGATCAGGTGATCAGGAGCTTGCAGTTGCCAGGTGTAAGGCACACAGGAGGAAGTAAGTGATGGTCCTGGTAAAAGAGAGGAAAACTATATGATAGAGGAAGTTTGGGCAAGACTAATTGTGAAAGCCTTCTATTAATCTTAACTACTGTGGGCTTCCCAGGGGGCACTAGTGGTAAAGAAGCCACCCGCCAGTGCAGGAGCTGTAAGAGACGGGGTTCAGTCCTTGGGTCAGGAAGATCCTCTGGAGACGGGCATGGCAACCCACTCCAGCATTCTTGCCTGGGGAATCCCTTGGACAGAGGAGCCTGACAGACTATGGTCCACAGGGTTGCAAAGAGTTGGACACGACTGAAGTGACTTAGCGTGCACACTGATCTCACCCTAGGCTAAGCAGTGAGAATGGACAAGAGGGGACAGATGCTCAGCTCTTAAAGAGGTAGAAATAACAACAATTGGTGACAGAGTCTAGAATCTGAAGGTGCAGTGTTGACGGTGATTCCCTGATTTCCAGCTTGGGTGACCATGTAAAGGCCTGATGCCATTTTAATGAGTGAAGAAATAAAACTTTTGAGAAACAGATGCAAAGGTTGGGGTGATGGGAATCAAGTGTCCAGAAACCAGAGACAGAAAAGTTTCAAGAAGGTTACCAAAGTGGAGATCTAAACATATTCAAGGAATTTTGGATTAGACTATAAACCAGAAGGGAAAGGGTTGGAGGTTTGAGGAATGAATAGAAAGACAGATAAACCAGTAGTTCTGTACATTGGCTGCATGTGAGAGTCACCTTAGGATCCATCTGAGCGCTGTCAATGGCCAGGTTGCATCCCAGTCCAATTAAGGCCCCCCAGTGACTACAATGTACAGCTAAGGAGAGACCAACAGTATAGACTCTTCTGAGTAGCGGCGACCATAGAAAATGAACCTGAGGAAAATGAGAGTACCCTGGGAGGTTGTTTCTAAGATGAGAGAGAAACTAATTTGAGGATAAACAATTTTATTTGAGAATAAACTAATGGGGCAGGGACTTTGCAGGTGGTCCAGTGGTTAAAGAATCTGTCTGCCAACACAGGGGACTTGAATTCAATCCCTGGTCCGGAAGGATCCCACAGGCCTCGGAGCAACTAAGCCTGTTCTCCGTAACTACTGAGCCCTTGTTCTAGAGCTCGGGAGCCACAGCTGCTGAGACCTCACACTATAATTACTGAAGTCCGAGTGCTAGACCTGTGCTCCACAACAAGAGAAGCCACTGGAATAACTCTGAGCACAACAGTGAAGAGTAGCCCCCACTCGCCGCAACTAGACAAAGCCCAGGTGAAGCAACCAAGTCCCAGTGCAGTCAAAAAGATAAATAAAACTTAAAAAGAAACCTAACGGACCAAATACTAGTTGAGATGGAGAAAAAGAAACAGGAAAGGGGATTTCCCTCATAGTCCAGTGGCTAAGACTCCATGTCCCCTATGCAGAGGGGCCTGGGTTCCATTCCTGGTTGGGGGACTAAGTCCCACATGCCACAGCAAAATACCCTGAGTGCTGCCACTGGGACACAGCACAGCCAAATAAATAAATAAATTTTGGTAAATCTTTAAAAGGAATTGAGAACAACAAGATTAGCTCTGAACAGAGGAAACATATCTGAAAGTGAAGTTGGCAAGAAAAAATGGGTGTACATACAATTAAGGGGTTTCCCAGGTAGCACTGGTGGTAAAGATTAACCCACCTGCCAGTGCAGGAGACATAACATACGTGAGTTTGATCCCTGGCTTGGGAGGATCCCCTGGAGAAGTGCATGGCAACCCATTCCAGTGTTCTTGCCTGGAGAATCACAATGGATGGAGGAGCCTGGCGGGCTACAGGCCATGGGGTCACACATAGTTGGACACGACTGAAGCGAGTAAGTACATACAATTAAGTCTGTAGACAGAAGGGTGAGAATAATCTTCATTATCAACACGACAGTAATTAAATGCATCCTCAAACAGATCAGTATGAAATGTCTCCCGCTGTGAATAAACAAACTTGTTAAGAAAATATTTCAGGAGACTCATTGCAAGAAGGTGAAAATGGGGGTGGTGCAAGATCGCTGTGTGGCATCCTGGGTTTTGCTTGTCTGTATTTTCCAAACTCTCTCCTGCCTCCAATGTTAAGCTCTTCTCGATGCAGTTCAGACCTTGCAGAGGTAGGTAGAGTTCCCTTTCTATATCCATTTCCATTTTGTCTCCTTCAGCACCTTCATTAATAGAGATTGTCCTGAGCGTGTCAGGAGAACCCATTTAGGCCATTTTTTGCCCCTTATACCTTTGTGATCAGACAGAGAACAATGGAATAGATGGAGGAGCTAAACATCCAATGTGTGATGATGTTGGGAAACAATGAGCTCAGTCAATTTTTTCTGTCTTTGTTCTGTGTGTGTGTGTGTGCAAGCACGCGCACGCACACAGTATTTGCAGAGCCCAGAACTGTATTTGTCTCTATGTTTTTTTCCCTAACAGTTTTGCCAACCAGGCCACTTGTAGTTCCTTTTAAGGCATTACATTCTGACATGTTGGCTGGTAATATTGACTAAAAATGTGTCTTCCTTCAAGCTGCCTCCACACCGTTATAGCATCTTCCGTTGTGAAGGATAAGATGCTGTCTTCTGTTCCTTTCCCTTTTCTAACCAGTCAAGCTGCTATGCAACTCACCACAGGCAATATCAGCCCAATAGGCATGACAAGTCTAAGACTGTGGATGAAAGTCCAAACTGCCTCCCTCATAAACCGTCTGATTCGCCAGACTCTCACGCTCAGAATCATCCCTTGATTGTTTGAGTTCTATTGCTTTTGAACTGAGGTGTTGGAGAAGACTCTTGAGAGTCCCTCGGACTGCAAGGAGATCCAACCAGTCCATTCTGAAGGAGATCAACCCTGGGATTTCTTTGGAAGGAATGATGCTAACGCTGAAACTCCAGTACTTTGGCCATCTCATGCGAAGAGTTGACTCATTGGGAAAGACTCTGATGCTGGGAGGGATTGGGGGCAGGAGGAAAAGGGGACGACAGAGGGTGAGATGGCTGGATGGCATCACTGACTCGATGGACGTGAGTCTGAGTGAACTCTGAGAGTTGGTGATGGACAGGGAGGCCTGGTGTGCTGCGATTCATGGGGTTGCAGAGTCGGACACAACTGAGCAACTGAATTGAACTGAACCTGAACTTGAGCAATTCAGATCAGAGCAAAGTGGAGCCTCTAGCATTTGAATATGTTGAAACTGAAGACTCTCACAGTCTACTTTAGGCTTTCGTTTCATGAAAAAAACAAAAGCATCATACACAATAATCTTTTATGATCCCACTCATGATCTGTTAACAAATTATTTGCCTCGTTTTCCCAATGGAATCATCAGAAACAACCTGGGCCTTTGGGGAAATGCTTTCAGGATCTATGCCCCTAGTAGAAACTACCTAGAGATATTTTCTTAGTAATCTTTCAGCCCCTCCTTTGAAAGTTGTGTCTTGCAGCAGATATGGACAGGAACTTCAGAGTCCTGCAGATCCACGAAACCACTGACTCTGTCACCCCTGCTCCAAACCAGGGTTTCGTTTGTGTCTCTCTTTGTTTGTGTTTGCTATATAAAAACTGGCTCTTTTGACCAATCATGTTTTCCTCTTCACATTGTATGCTAGAAAATATCTAGGACTATGTGTCTGTGCTCAATCACTAAGTCATGGACATGCTTTTTTTAATCTCACACCTGGCACCCTCTGATTTTCATGTTCTTTATTTTTCTCTTTATCTTATTTTTTGTTTGTTTTAATTTTATGATTATGTGCAACTAGGTCACTGGTAAAAGATATCCTTGATAAAAAATAAATAAAATAACCATATATATATATTTCCCCCTTTGAGTTCTGGCTTTGAAGAAGCCGTTATCTAACCCAGAAATCAGCAAGTCAGACTCTTGCACCAAGCCAGCCAAGTCATCCAGGAGTGTGTTCCGGAATTATTGCAAAGGTCACCTTTAGGCGTGAATGGACAATGCATTTAAAATGGCCCATTCATTCTGCCCCTGGCACAGATGCTGTGGTGGGTAATTATTTTGATGCTAATATATGTGCATATCTTTTCTAATGTGGATACCAGACTGAAAGCTTGGATTGAAACCAGTAAGCAACAGATGGCAATCACTCAGGGTCATGACTGTCCTGGCCTTGGTTTTCACCAGTGGCTCTCATAATAAGCCCCAACCTGGCCAAGTGGTAACTCCTCCCATGTCCGTCTCCCTACCCAGAACTGTCCCACTGGGCAAGACTATGGCTGTTCTTCTTAAAGGAGGGGAAAAAAAACTCCTGTGTGCAGCTGCACAAGGGTCCCAAAGTGGAGATTATAGAAATATTTTCACCATCAGGGAACTTGAAATGTCCCATATTTTTATTTCTTAGTGTTAAGTGAAGTTTCTAAAGCTAACCTTTCTTTTTTCAATTTATTTTTAATTGGAGGATAATTGCTTTACTATTTTGTATTGGTTTTTGCTGCACAACGTGAATCAGCCATAGGTATACGTATGTCCCCTCCCTCTTGGACCTCCCTTCCACCTCCCTCATCCCACCCCTCTAGGTCATCACAGAGCACCAGACTGAGCTCCCTGTGTTATATAGCAAATCCCCACTAGCTATCTATTTTATATATGGCAATCTGCATGTTTCAATGCTACTTTCCCAACTCATCACACCCTCTTCTTCTCCTGCTGGGTCCACAAGTCTGTTCTTACATCTTCTTCTCTATTCCTGCCCTGCAAATAGATTCATTAGTACCATTTTTCTAGATTCCGTATATATGTAAAGCTATCCTTTCTTAAAATAGCTGTCTCATAGTATCATTTGGGAATGGCATGAAGAACAGTTGATAACTGCAAAAACAGATTTGACCTGTGATAATAATATTTAAATGACTCAATTTAATTTCACACTTTGCTGTTGAACACATATTCTTTCCAAATCTGTATGCCCCAGGATGACAGCTCTGAAAGAGTCCACAATCCATGTAATCATGCTATATTGTAGAACACAGTGATGAGGATTTTTTCACATATTTCCCCTTACTGTTTTGAGCCACCAGGTCAGTTCAGTTCAGTCACTCAGTTGTGTCTGACTCTTTGCGACACGCCAGACCACACACCAGGCCTCCCTGTCCATTACCAACTCATATCCATTGAGTCGGTGATGCCATCCAACCATCTCATCTTCTGTCGTCCCCTTCTCCTTCTGCCTTCAGTCTTTCCCAGCATCAGAGTCTTTTCCAATGAGTTCTGAGCCATATCCATGCAGTAGTAGCTGTATGGATATGGCTGACTGCAGTTCAATCATGCCCCAGATTTCAGATGCCAGGTAACTTGGTTGGAACCATTTGAGAGTAAGAATAATTGGGCTTCCCTGGCGGCTCAGCAGTAAGGAATCCACCTGCCAGTGCAGAAGATATGGGTTCAATCCCTGAGTCAGGAAGATCCCCCTGGAGAAGGGAATGGCAACCCACTCCAGTATTCTTACCTGGGAAATCCCAAGGACAGAGGAGTGTGGTGGGCTACAGTCCATGGGGTCCCAGAGTCAGACACAACTTAGCGACTAAAGTACAACAAAATGTGTATTTGTAAGTTTAAAGGGTTTGTTAACCATACTGTGCTTTGAAAATGAAAAAGAGCAGGGGGCACTTATTGGCCACTGTAACTGAAAACTCAAGATTTGATCTGGAAGATGTTTCAAAATATTTTAGTCCCAAAGCTCAAACAGTGTCATCAGATCCTCCTTCCTCGCTCAGGATTTCCAGCACTGCCCACAAGAGCTGGCTTCAGACACAGACAGAATCTGTCCACTTAGCATCCCCAGAAGCTCTGATCTTATTTGCTCACAATTGTAAAAGAAAAGAGATTTTCTCTTTCCCAGTTGCTTCCATAAAAATCCTGAGGTTCATTCTGATTGGCTTGACTTGAGTCACATGATCACTCTTATATTCATTTGCCAGGGCTGCCCTGTAACAAAGTATCACAGACTGCAGGGTTTAAAGGATAGAAATGTATCCTGTCACAGTTCTGGAGGCCAGAAGTCCAAGATCAAGGTATCCTTAGCTCCTTCAGACAAGGGTGAACAAAAATCTGTTCCATCTTTTCTCCCAGCATCCGCTAGCCTTGGCTTATAAATGGTATTTTCCCTGTCCACTCACTATCTTCCCTCTATTGGTGCCTCAGTGTCCACACACACTCAGTTGTGTCTGACTTTGCAACCCTATCGACTGTAGCCCACCAGGCTCCTCTGTCCGTGGAATGCTCCAGACAAGAATACAGGAGGGGGTTGCTATTTCCTACTCCAGGGGACCTTCCCGACCCAGGATTGAACCCACGTCTCCTGTGTCTCCTGCATTTGGCAAGCAGATTCTTTACCACTGAGCCACCTGGGAAGCCTGTCTGTGTCCACATTTCCCCCTTTTAGGACTCTAGTCACATTGGCGAAGGTCTTACCCTAACAACCACATTTCAACCTGATTGCCTCTCTCTTGATAAGGTCACATTCTGAGGTACTGGAGGTTAGGACTTGAGCCTCTCTTCTTAGGGGAAATAGTTTAACTTACAAGAGTCCTTAAATCAAACACAGTGATACGACAAAAAGGATTGATTGTCCAGTTCTGGGTCACTTGAGCACCTGGATCTGGATTGCCTCCATAAAAATAAGTGGCAAGAGAAAGGGCTGATTCTACAGGGAGGATGGATGGTGGGCAGGTGAAAATAATAGTTATGACATTGAGTATCATTAAATCAAAAAAAGGGCCAAAATCTTAATGCATGAGCTTACATATGAAGAGCTAAATATATTACCAAATAAGTATATATACAATGATATAATTCAAATGGAATCATAGCATTCAAATTTCTCTCCAGTACCCCCATGGGTTATGAAAAATATTCATTTTCGCATCATTCTAATAAAGTGAAATCGCATTTGGCTGTTTAGATGCCTTATGGGGGAGAGTAAATCTAATTACAAGAAGATAATACTGATGCCACGGTCACATCCATTTCCAAAGGACAAAGATTCTACAGTTGGAGCCTCGGCAGGGACGCAGTGTCAGTCTTGGTTGGCGTCTGGCCACGGATGAAGGCAGCAAGGAATGGCTGCAGGACAAAGATGTGGAATATATAACAATGTCTTCCCCCTTCCTCCTCTCACGTCATAGCAAACATTATGGATCAATCAAAACAGTTGCTCCCGTGGAGCTTGGGAGGGCTCAAAATCAAGGTCGCATAGAGGGTGTGTGTGTCTATGTGACTGACACATTCAGGAGTTGCGCTGTACCCACCTCTGTCCCCACACCTGGTAGCCTTGTACAAAACCTCCTCAAGTCAGGCTCTGAACAGCCTGCACCACAATCGGAACTGGCTCAAGTTTCTTGAGCTTGCCCTCCTGGCCTTAAAGCCTCCACTGGGTTTCTGAGATACCTGTGTCTGCATGCGTGCTAAGTTGCTTTAGTCGTAGCCTGCCAGGCTCCTCTGTCCATGGGATTCTCCAGGCAAGAGTACTGGAGTGGGTTGCCATTCCCTTCTCCAGGGGATCTTCCCAACCCAAGGATCGAACCCGAGTCTCTTCCGTCTCCATCTCCTCCATTGGCAAGCTGGTTCTTTAGCACCAGGGCCACCTGGGAAGCTTAGAGAGTTTCCTGACTCGATTTACCCTCTCTGGCCTGCCATCTTTGTTCTGGGTGCTTATTTCTATGCGTACAAACATGCATGCGCTCCAAATTCACTGTTAAATACTAATGACTTAATATATAGTACGTTCTTGGCTCAGCACAATGCTTGTATAAATTAGAAACAGTCTTCTTTATTTTAGGCAATACTGCCACATTCTCCTAGTTTCTGAAGGCTCAAGAATGCTTTTTTTTCTGACAATGCTTCAAGATACAGGCTGGACTTTTGCCAGCTTTCTTGATATTAGTTCATTTCTTTGATAGCATCATGGGGAAGAGTCTTTTCATAATCCAGAGACTCCAGTCTCAACCCCTTCTGTTAACCAAAAACCCCTGAATAGCCCTCCATACGTTGCTGCCATGATGTTTGATAAATTTCTTGCTGATTATTTATATGGTTTTGTCTTTATTTTGACAAGTTGATCACATTAGTCTGTCTGGCAACCAAACATTCATCATAAGCATCTTCTCATAGCTCTCTATCCCTGCATCAAGTGGTCTAGTGAATTTCTGCCACAGCAAACTTGGGGAAAATGAGACAAAGGAAAGTGCAGTCTAAAACAAAAGCAGACAAAAGCGATTCTGAAGAGCCAGACAAGGGACAGAACTCTGTTAGAGGTCCTAGTGAATAGATTTGTACCTTCTATCCGCACCGCTCTTGACTGTAAACTGCCTTCACTACCAGGATCAATAAAGGGCAAGACCTGAAGATGGCAGTTATGCTAATTGCAGGTGGCAAGATAAACAGACAGCATCTCGGGGGAGAAGGACATGTTTGTTAAAGAGGGCAAGATGTGGCACCCTTGCTGAGGTTTTCCCTATAATCCAGTTTCTAAGAAATGCCAAATGCATTGGGCCACCTCATTTGAGTTCTCACCTTGGTAGAATGTTACAGCAGGCACTTCTGCACAATATCAAAGGAATAAAAGACTCAGCACCTGCCTTCAAGAAGCACACAGCTTATTAGCTCAGTCTACCACAGCACACAAGCACATGTGTGCACACGCACACACTCACACACACAGAAAGTCATTTTCACTGTGAAAACATGTCAAGAACTGAGACCATAAATACCAAGAGAGAGCCTCCCCAGCAGTTGAGCGGTAAAGAATCCACCTGCAATGCAGGAGATGTGGGTTTGATCCCTGGGTTGGGAAGATCCCCTGAAGGAAAAAAATGGCAACCCACTCCAGTATTCTTTCCTGGAACATCCCATGGACAGAGGAGCCTGGTGGGCTACAATCCATGGGGTTGCAAAGAGTTGGACACAGCTGAGCGACTAAATAAAAGCAACTGCTATCATGAGGAGAGGGAGCAAAGTTAGATGGATGAGTCATGGAAAGGCTCCTGTAGGTACCATATTTGGGATGAGGCTTTAGGAAGAGAGGATGAAGGCATCTCAAGATCCTATACTTTGTTCTTGGAAATGGAAGTTAAGACTCTCTGACATGGAAGCTGCCCAGTTTTCATTATATTACAGTTGTGAAAAATGTCTTACTAGAAATGTATAATCACCTCATTGTATGTATAACATCTCCATCAATGTACCATGGACACCATCTTGGAACTAGTAACCAAACCAGATAACCCAAGTGTGTGTGTGGGTACCAGGAGACTAACCAGTTGAGATTTTTGATTAATTACCCAACCGGGCTGCTATGAGATTCTGAACTTTCTTATAAACTTTGACCAGTAAAATTTTACATGCAATTTTTTATCATATGAATATTTAAGGCTCAATTAATCATAAAGTCAAGTAAAACTTAGCCAAATGCATGAACGTTTAGAAAGATGGTTGGAACCTCCTGACTCTGTAAATATCAAATTTATTTCTTTTAGTGATAGTAGTGAAGTCGCTCAGTCGTGTCCGACTCTTTGCGACCCCGTGGACTGTAGCCCACCAGGCTCCTCTGTCCATGGGATTCTCTAGGCAAAAATACGGGAGTGGGTTGCCATTTCCTTCTCCAGGGGATCTTCTCGACCCAGGGATCGAACCGATGTCTCCTGCATTGCAGGCGGACGCTTTAACCTCTGAGCCACCAGGGAATCACTAGCTCTAGTTATGGAAGAATCTTTTCCCCAGAAACTAGACGACAGAATAGTAACTAAATTTTGTGTTATTTTTATTTCATGAAAGAGATGTGAGGAATCATAAATACCACATTTGTCCCCCAAATCATATTTCAGTGCTTAAGGAGAAGTCTGACAGTTCTAGTTAAATGGGTCAGATCTGAAGAATAAGATTCACCAGACTGAGCACCAGACTTTTCTAAAAAGAATGTACAAACAGCACAGTGAGGTTAAGCACTGTCTGTTTGGGAACTGTGAATTCTGGGTGTTAGGTGTTCAGGCGGTGTAGAGACCTGAACTAAAGCTGTGATAATGAGGAAGTCGCTTCCCCTCCAAACGCCAGCTGAGCTTCCATTGTGCGCAGGGGGTGGCGTGGGCGAGGGTAGTGTGACCTGGATGGCCTCCGAGAGCTTCAGAGCTCTGGCCATTTCCTAGCAGATGCTATTGATGGAAACTAGGGCAGAGTAAACTGCAGTTTGCAGGGTTGCATAACTGCTACCAGCAGGGGGCAGCACTGCTCAGAAAATCACTATTTTTGCCCTTCATTTAGCAGAACCCGTGGGGGAAAGGGATTTATCCTTCAGCTCATAGGAGCTCAGTAACGTGTAAGTGGGCCAAAGCCAAGGAATGCCTTTGCCCGGAAAGATTACATGTTCCAGGCACCAAGATCTATCCAGCAGGTGTGCTGACAACCCACAGTTCCCATGGACATTTCACTGATGGTATTGCTCAGATCTGACTTGCCTTTTTCCTTTGAGGTAAGGTGAAGTCGCTCAGTCGTGTCCGACTCTTTGCGACCCCGTGGACTGTAGCCTACCAGGCTCCTCCGTCCATGGGATTCTCCAGGCAAGAATACTGGAGTGAGTTGCCATTTCCTTCTCCAGGGGATCTTCCCAACCCAGGGATTGAACCCAGGTCTCCCGCATTGGAGGCAGGCGTTTTAACGTCTGAGCCGTCTTCTCTTGATTTCCTACTTGTTTCTTGATGGGGACTAATCATTTTATAAGGAATTTTTAAATTTAAGGCACATTGGGATCTCTTACTAGTCTTTCTCCTCCCAAAGTAAAGTCCCCCTTTTGAAATGGAGTTTGAGATAGGGCCTCTTCAAGAAGGGCCACCTCATGCCATGAAGAGCAGAGATGAAAACGTTTCAGGGAAGAAATGAGTCGCGTGCACACACACACACACCCATTAACTGACCACACACACACACACACATTAACTGACCAGTGCTGCCCCCTGCAGCTTATAGGCAATGAGCCTGAAACAAGTGAATGTCTTGTTCCCTGAGTCATGTTTTATTTTAGTGTTTATTTAAAAATTCAACTTGCTTATGACATAATACTAAATCACATCTTTTAATTAATTTTAAAGCTCCTATTTGATAGTAAGACTAATGTTAGCCTTATTTTCAAGATAGTTTAAAAATTACTAGGCAACATTTGTCTCATTTAATAAGAATGTGTTACTCTACAGTAAATCTTAATTCTAATAATACATTCAGCTTTCACTTTACTAAAAGTATGTACCTACCCTTGAAATGCTTCATTTAAAATTAGAGACTGTTTTCCATAAAGCAAGAATGTTTGGGGGCTTGAAATGTAAATCTGCTACCTAAAGAATAACAGAGGGGACTTATCTGGTGGTCCAGAGGTTAAGACTTTGCCCTCCAGTGCAGGGGGTGTGAGTTCGATCCCTGGTCTGGGAGGTAAGGTACCACTTGCTTCGCAGCCAAAAAACTGAAACATAAAACAGAAACAGTACTGTAACAAACTCAATAAAGGCATCAAAAAATCCCCTTAAACAAACAAAAAGAGGCTGTGGTCTAGAGCTTGCTGTCATCAGAGAACTACTGTCACTTATATGAAAGCACTTTTATCCACTTCTTTCTCTTTTCTTTGTCTTTCCTTACCTTGGGCATTTTTCATACGCAGCAATCATTTTAAGCAGCATTGCATAATGTGAAAAATCTGTGCTTTGAGCTCAGACATACCAGGATTTAAAACCCAACTCTGCCCCTTATAATCTATTTGACCTTGAACAAGTCATATAACCATTTTGATCCTATTTTGTCTTCTCTGATACAGGGAAATTAATACTATCTATCTTATCAGGTTGTTGTGAGAATTAATTGAGAAAGCACGCAAGCTGTAAAAGGCATGGAGTAATCACTCAATTACGGTAGCTGGGGGACCTTCCTCACAGAAGCCTGGGGCAGAAAGTCTCCAAGATATCTGCCATCCACGCCTTCCCTCCTTGTGTTCACATGCGCTCACATCGAGAGGCAGTCTGATTTTCCTTCTCTGAATCTGGACTGGAATCCAGGTCTCCTGCATTGCAGGCAGACTCTTGACCATCTGAGGCACCAGGGAAGCCCCGTTTGTGACCAGTTTGGCCAGTAGAGTACAGTAGCAGTGACAGTCTAGGTCTCCCAAGGCTAGGTCTTAAGAAGTCTTGAAGCTTCCAAGGCTTACAAGTCTCTTGTCTGCCTGACCTTGTAATGTTTCCTCTCAGTACCAATGAGTGGGCTTCTAAGCCACATGGAGAGGCCATATGGAGTCATTCTAGTTGACAACACAGCTGGGCTCCCGGTCAACAGCCAACATGAACTGCAAGCTACAAAGTTGGACGTCTTCGTCCACATGGGCCGTTAGCCCCTTCTAGCACCTGTCCCCATCTTACTGCAGTCATGTGACAGATCCTGGATGAGATCTACCCAGCTGAACCCAGCAAATCCACTGGACTATGAAGGATAATCATAAACTGTTATTTCAAGCCACTAAATTTTGGGCTGGTTTGTTATGCATGCAATGATAGGTAACTGGAACAAAGCTTCAGGGTAAATGTCTGTTTTAAAGAGCTACTAGTCAAAGCCCAGAAAAACAGCTGGGAGGGAGTGGCTCTCACTATAAACATTTAGCTGTAATTCATAATTTTGTTACTGAAGTCATTGTTTCAAAACTTCCAGAAATATTCAATTAGATTTTGAAGGGATATGTGGGAGCTGAAGAAATGTTGGTTGGATGAAAAAAGGAGTGAGTGAATGAATGAATATTTCCTTTTATATAAGTCCTCTGGTAGAAAGCATCTAATGACCAGCAACCAATCTAGAAGCTTCATTAAGAATCTATTACTTCTAGTTCTATTTGCAACAACATGGTTGGACCTAGAGGTTATCATACTAAGTGAAGGAAGGCAAAGTCAAATATCATATGATATCACTTATATGTTGAATCTGAAAAAAAAAATTATACAATGAATTTATTTGCTAAACAGAGATAGACTCAGACATAGAAAGTAAACTTATGGCTAACAAAGGGGAACAGAGTTGGGGGAGAAATTAGGAATTTAGGAATAACAGATACACACACTACTATGTATAGAACAGATCAATAACAAGGTCCTACTGAATAGCACAGAAGTATATTTAATGTCTTGTAATAAACTATACTGGAAAAGAATCTAAAAAAGAAGATGGTGGGGGTTTAGTCGCTCGGTCATGTCCAACTCTTTGCAACCTTGTGGACTGCGGCCCGCCGGGCTCCTCTGTCTATGAGATTGCCCGGGCAAGAATACTGGAGTGGGTTGCCACTTCTCCAGGGAAATTTTCCCCACCCAAGGATCGAACCCACATCTCTTGCATTGTCAGGCCGATTCTTTACCACTGTGCCACCAGGGAAGCCCAGGAGGTTAGGTGGAGGATGGGAAGGGCATTCTGAATGCAAAGTTGTTTGGAAGCCAAGATGGAAGAGGGGGAAATAAGTACAATGGGTAAGGATGAAAGATTTTGTGGTGGCAATTAACACCTTGAACATGGTAAGTTCATACCCAATACACAAAATGAACAAGGTCCTGCAAGATCAAAGCCATATCAAGACCCTAAGGGACCATGAGATTCCTTTGCTGGAAGCTCAGTGTCGCCTAGAAAGAGGAAAAAGGTCAGGGAATGAGCGGGGATGTTGGCTAGAAACCTCAACCTGTTAGGCTTGAGAGTGTGGGGGGTGACCTGAGGACTACACATGGGGACACATGATTGTGCTAAGGGGGGACCTCATGGTACCGTGAGGGAGTGGCACCATCTGTATACATTGCCACGGACATTTTCAGAGCATCTGCCTGGAGAAGGAAATGGCAACCCATTCCAGTGCTCTTGCCTGAATAATCCCATGGACAGAGGTGCCTGACAGTCCATGGGGTCTCTAAGAGTCAGACACGACTTGAGGAACTGAGCAGATTTTCACTGTAAACTCATTTAACCCTTTGAGGCAAATGGAATAGAAAACTGGGGTGTGGGGTGGCCATCCAAGGTCACCCAACCAGCTGACAGACAACCCCAGACCCAGGTCTTCTGCCTACCTGTCAGGTTCACACCAAACCACTCTGCTCTCTCTAGATTTTATCTTGTCCAGGACCCACCAATGTCTTCAAATGACCTTGTTTACCAATAATAATAATAATGCCATAAGGCTGCTTCTTAAAGATATTTTGAGAAATAATGTTAGGAATAAGAATACTGATTGCTAGACAAAAACAGAGTATGCCTATCTCTGAAATAATTCAAAAAGTTATTTTTGTGGGTCTCATTCTATGTGATAAAGACTGTCATCTTAGCTGCTTTTAAAGGACACCTCCCTCCATAAATCCTTACAGCGTGCTGTATTCTCAGCTGAATGGGACTCCTCCACAAAGAGTATATAAATGACTCTGATTCAGAATGGAGGTAGAACAGATAAATAAAGTTGACAGTTCACAGAAGAGGTCTTCATTACTAAATTATTTGGGGAGGTTCCGTAAGTCAGGAAAACCAATCTGCTGTGAATGCCCCTTCGGTGCCACTTATCCCGTATTCATCTCCTCACACCGACCATGAAGAATGGGAACACGGACTTTCCCCTCCCCACCATCAATTACAAATATGTCCCTTTTTTCTCCTCTGTGTGAAATTGCATTTCTATATAAATTGCGCTGTGCTGGTGCCTCGTGAAGTAAACGTCCGAATGCCTGAGGCATCTTTCTGCCTTAGACAATGAAGGGCACGTGCCCTATCAGTGCTGTTAGAGCCAGGATAGCTCCACCTGTGGTCTCCCATGAGGGGGAGGCCAGGGGAGGCTGGGAGGCCATGTGCCTGATTAGGAAGCTGTTTGTCCACATTCCACATTACTGATCTAGAAAGACAGCTTGGTTTGCAAGAAGTTGGTGACCACGGGCACAACTCAAACTGGTCTCCCTTCTGTCCAAACCCTAGAGAAATATCTTGATGCGTCTGCGTGGTAGGAAGGATAAGGCCCTGCTGTAACATAGATGGTAGAAGAGCTGGCTGGCGTGCCCACCCAGAAAAGGCAGGAACCATTTGTGCGTATTCATTGGGAACCAGTTCCCTGCTAGAAAACCTTTATGCTTGGCTCTATTGCCTGAAAGCTATTCATTCAGTTCAGTCCAGTCGCTTAGTCGTGTCCGACTCTTTGAGATCCCATGAACTGCAGCACGCCAGGCCTCCCTGTCCATCACAAACTCCCGGAGTCCACCCAAACCCATGTCCATTGAGTCAATGATGCCATCCAACCATCTCATCCTCTGGCGTCCCCTTCTCCTCTTGCCCCCAATCCCTCCCAGCATCATGAGTCAGCTCAATGAGTCAGCTCTTCGCATCATGTGGCCAAAGTATTGGAGTTTCAGCTTCAACATCAGTCCTTCTAATGAACACCCAGGACTGATCTCTTTTAGGATGGACTGGTTGGATCTCCTTGCAGTCCAAGGGACTCTCAAGAGTCTTCTCCAACACCACAGTTCAAAAACATCAATTCTTCGGCGCTCAGCTTTCTTTATAGTCCAGCTCTCACATCCATACATAACCACTGGAAAAACCATAGCCTTGACTAGACAGACCTTTGTTGGCAAAGTAATGTCTCTGTTTTTAGTATGCTGTCTAGGTTGGTCATAACTTTCCTTCCAAGGAGTAAGCGTCTTTTTAATTTCATGGCTGCAATCACCATCTGCAGAGATTTTGGAGCCCAAGAAAATAAAGTCTCTCACTGTTTCCATTGTTTCCCCATCTATTTGCCATGAAGTGATGGGACCAGATGCCATGATCTTCATTTTCTGAATGTTGAGCTTTAAGCCAACTTTTTCACTACAGCTCTTCGCATCATGTGGCCAAAGTATTGGAGTTTCAGCTTCAACATCAGTCCTTCTAATGAACACCCAGGACTGGTCTCTTTTAGGATGGACTGGTTGGATCTCCTTGCAGTCCAAGGGACTCTCAAGAGTCTTCTCCAACACCACAGTTCAAAAACATCAATTCTTCGGCGCTCAGCTTTCTTTATAGTCCAGCTCTCACATCCATACATAACCACTGGAAAAACCATAGCCTTGACTAGACAGACCTTTGTTGGCAAAGTAATGTCTCTGTTTTTAGTATGCTGTCTAGGTTGGTCATAACTTTCCTTCCAAGGAGTAAGCGTCTTTTTAATTTCATGGCTGCAATCACCATCTGCAGAGATTTTGGAGCCCAAGAAAATAAAGTCTCTCACTGTTTCCATTGTTTCCCCATCTATTTGCCATGAAGTGATGGGACCAGATGCCATGATCTTCATTTTCTGAATGTTGAGCTTTAAGCCAACTTTTTCACTCTCCTCTTTCACTTTCATCAAAAAGCTCTCTAGTTCTTCTTCACTTTCTGCCATAAGGGTGGTGTCATCTGCACATCTGAGGTTCTTGATATTTCTCCCGGCAATCTTGATTCTAGCTTGTGTTTCTTCCAGCCCAGCATTTCTCATGATGTACTCTGCGTATAAGTGAAATAAGCAGGGAGACAACATACAGCCTTGACGTACTCCTTTTCCTATCTGGAAGCAGTCTGTTGTTCCATGTCCAGTTCTAACTGTTGCTTCCTGACCTGCATACAGGTTTCTCAAGAGGCAGGTCAGGTGGTCTGATGCGCATCTCTTTCAGAGTTTTCCAGTTTATTGTGGTCCACAGTCAGAGGCTTTGGCGTAGTACATGATTTAAAGAACTGAAAGCATTAACCAGGTGTTTCACTGTCAGTCATCTTCCGGATGACAAAGAATTGACATTTATCGGAGAAATCTTTATTTTGAAATCCAAAGGACTACCTGAGCAGGTCCACAGTGATGCTTATTTAAAAAATTGAGTTACACATTATCACTTAAACTAATTTTAAACATCTATAGCTGCATGGTTAGATAGTCCAGAAGAAAAATATAGCCTATGAATATCATCTGTATTTTCTCTTTTTACTCTCAGACATGACTCTGTATATGTACTCCTGTAAGGGAAATCTATTCAGTTTCCCTTCATAAATATTGTGTGCATAGTAGAAATGGCTCAGTTACTACCCATCTGATTGTTTCTGTCCTATATAACTAATTCAGTTTGGTATCCTTGTATTTTAACAATTTCAGAAAGTAAGGGCACAGCCAACATTTTAATGTAACACTTGTGTTTTTCAACCAAAATGAATCCTTAAACCTTAGAACTTTATCACTCTGCTCAGATTATGCTTAGAAGAACAGAAACTCTTCAACATTCAGATTACTCAAAACCCTAGTTTTCTAGGATAATGAGATAGAGGTATCTTAGGCTCAGTGCATAGAAATGGCTTACATTTTACATTTTTTTTCTAGTGTTGGAGAAAACATGTAATTGGATTTCTTGGTGTCCTCTAAATTGGGGGGATCGCTATTGAGGAAACATAGGATAAGCCTGGTAGATATTGGTCACTGAGTTTGAAAGAAGATAGTGATGTTGCCTCAAGCGAGAATAAATTATTAAGAGTCAGAACTGGTAGTATGCTGTTGACAAGCAGGCTGAGGAGTTCCTGTCGCCTCCCTTGTCAGGTGGCTGCAGCAGCTCAGATAATTTCAAACAGCCCCCAGCCTTCCGCTGGAGGCAGAGGGAGCAACTGAAAATAGCATTTGCTCCATAATCATGGGGCTCGAATCTGGTCTAAGATGGTCTTATAAAGGCATTACAGGCCCAGTCTCCATAAGCCATTCCCTTCCTTCTCTTGCCTCCAGAGAGAACTGGACTTAGCATGTCCTTTTTAATTGCCCCTTTCATCTCATATGGGAAAGAGACATGGATCACAGTTAACATCCACAAACTAATGGTTTTGCAAACAATGGCTGAGTTTCCTAAACTGAGCTCACCAAAGATGGAGATTGCACATCATCTAACTGGCTTGCTTGACTTTTTTTTATATATATATATATTTATATGTTCATTTGGCTGGTTTGAGTCTTCTTTGCATCGTGCAAGATCTTTGGTTGCAGGGCATGGACTCTCTACTTACAATGTGAGCTTCAGTAGTTGTAGCACGCCTTCATACTTGCTCCTTGGCATGTTGGATCTTAGTTCCCCAACCAGGGGTCAAACCCACATCCCCTGTATTTCAAGGCAGATTCTTAACCACTGGACCACCAGGGAAATCTCTTTTTTTTTTTTTTTAAATTTATTTAGCTTGACTTCTAACTACCAAAAAACAACCATGTTTTCTCTTGAATATTTCCAGGTGTTGGTTTTAAATCAACATATTTAAGAATTATGTACTATTAATTAGAACTTTCCAATAATGAACACTAACATCTGATAAAAGCAGGATGTTCCACCTAGAAAATGACCTTTGGCAGTGACAAGCTGATCAATTTTTAGGATTCTGTTTTTTATGGTTTAACTCCACACTCCACCTTAATTTTCTTTGCAATATGTACTTCATATGTATGTGTGGTACTTTAGTGCAAATTAAATAGTGAAGGGCCAAACAAGAATCAGTGGAGCTCAGAGGACAGAAAGTATATGTCAGAATTCCTTTGGCACATATTAAAGTCTGATTTTGGTGTAAATTTAGCCAGATGGTACACGATGGCATTGTGATTCCAATATGTTGACACTTGATGTGACGGCCTAGGAAAATACACCGGGTACCGGGGTGAAACCAACGGACTACTCTTTTGCTTTAAATTTGCTCTGAGAGCATGCATGCTCAGTCATGTCTGACTCTCTGTGACCCTACGGACTCTAGCCCATCATGCTCCTCTGTCCATGGAATTTCCCAGGCAAGAATACTGGAGTGGGTTGCCATTTCCTACCCCAGAGGATCTTTCCAACCCAAGGATCAAACCTGTATATCCTACATCTCCTGCCTTGGCAGGCAGGTTCTCTACCAATGAGCCACCTGGGAAGCCCATGCTATGAGAAGTTTCTGTGAAACACAGGGTATCTATATTGTCAGGCATTAGGAGGAATTGGAGATTCAAAGTCCTATTTTTGCCCATAAGAAAGAGGGTTCGTGCAAAATGTGAAACCAAGAGAATTGTGGCAACACAAGATGAGACCCAGTTGTACTCTAGAATTCTGTATAATTGCTAAGAATGGATCATAAATTTGGTGTTAATCTACTAAGCAACTGTTGCCAAGAAATGTAGATCCTGTCAGAACATGCAAAATATTGCATCTTGCTTGACGTTTCATATGGAGAGATATGATTCCAGAAAAATATTTTGAGATCATTGGGAACAAAAAAAAACGTTTCTAAACAGAAGGTGACTTACTTTATGACTATTTTCACTTTTTTTTTTTCTTCCAAGGGAGGGAATGAGAGGAGAGAACAGGATGGCAAAGGGATATGCCCAAAGACTATGACCAGGGATGGGCCCTGGCATGTCTGCCCCTGGCAGGAGTGGCCCAGGAGGTGAGCTCAGGGTTGCTGTGCTTGTCAGAAGCCACCAACCACTCTCATGTAGATCTGGCTTGCAGAGTTCAAGAAACGTATTCTGGCTTACCATCTAAGGCAGACTGCCTTAGATAGGCCATGGTACCCAGGACCTCTTGTCCTGACTGTCACATTGTCTAGGCTTGACTAACTGAGTGATACCTTTTCCAGTTTTTAAAATGAACCTGTCACTAACTTTTATATTTTTAACAATGAGATATAGTTGAGAACAAGCTATAGAGAAATTTGAATTAATAAGCAAAGAAACATCAGGCAGATGGTATAAATATTTATTCTTTTCTTTCAGCTATGGCCAATCACCATTTAACCATAGCACAGTTTTCATGCTTACATAAAAAAACTGACTTTCTAACATAGAGGTAGGCCTCTTCTGTATCTTCGTGGCTCTAGCAACAGCAATGTTTACCAACTTTTTATCCAAGGCCCTCTTGGGTATTCTCTGTTTAATTTTTTTTTTTTTTTTTTACCTTCTCTTCATGAAAACTATGTGGTTATTTACAACTTTAAGAGAAAAAAGTGACATGATACAATGAACTTTGTAGTAAATCATCCTGGGTTTAAATCCTGACTCACTATCTGAATGACCAAGGTCATGGTATTAAAACATTCTGAGAGGAAATTCCCTGGCAGTCCAATGGTCCTTTCCATGCTAAGGGCACAGGTTCAATCCCTGGTAGGGTACTAGGTTTTCACAAGGATAACTTTATTGCTTTGCCAGGCAAAGAGGGCCACAGCAGGCTAATGCTCTCAAAACTGTGCCCCCCAAACATCCTGAGTCTCTTCATTTGCAAAATCGGAATGAGACCTTACTTGGTTTTTGGACAATTAAGTGAAATAATTATGTGAAACTCCTCGCACATATTGAGGTTGCAATCTTCATGACTGCCACTTCAAACATTTCCACTAATTTCACTATTACAACTGCTAACTGCTGAGTGAATGGGGAATCCCATAAGGAATCCAGGCATGTCTATGAACCTCGGTTTCCTCTTCAGCAAAACACAGGTATTAATAATAATATCTACTTCCCAGGGTTCTAAAGGTGATGAAATGCAAACATCTATGAAATTCTAGGCACGTGGCATGCATGTGCAGGAAATGGAGTTCAACATCTTTCCGTCTTTTCCCCTCTTCTTAGCCATAGCAAGGAACTCTTCAAGCACTTGCTATTCCCAGGCTGGTAGTTCACTCTGATCCTGAGATTAGATTAGAGCCTGCAGGGTTGCCTTAAATGCACTCAAAATTGGACCTGATGTGTGGATTTGTGTCCAAACAAGATTCACACACTCCTGCTAGGCTTGCTAGGTCTAAATCAATCTTTAGACCATAGAGGAAGCAAGAAATGTGCACGGCACATAAGCATTCCTCTCCTTTCTCCTTTCCCTTCAGAGACCCTGCATGGCCAGTGCCCATGCGAGGCTGTAAACACCCCTACACTCTTCCTTCCAGCCTCTGCCTGTGCTTTCCCTCTGTTTGCTCAGTGGGAAAAGAGTCTCACCTCCTACTGCTCGCCGTTTCCTGGCCCCTCTCACTGTCTCCTAATGACAGACACAGGAAAATGAACCAGCTTTCCATGCCTAGGGGGTCCTGCAGTGCCCCGGGGCCAGCTTGATGCCGGACAAGATGCAGTCAACCACAGCAATGGGACAGTTGCCATGCCTTCATGCTGTTTGCAGATACAGCCAATTAAAATGAAGACACAGTCTCACCACACAGTTTATTATCCACCCCAACCTAGGCCATTCATGACCCCTCCTCTCTTGTCCTTGTGCTCTGCACACCTTCCTTCTGAGGATACAGAAGGCACCCCCTAGACGGGGGTTCACATCTTCCCTCAGCGTTCGGTGTTCACCAAAGATTTGACATGTTTACTGTATTCACACTTTGAGAATTGGACCATAAAGAAGGCTGAGCGCTGAAGAACTGATGCTTTCAAACTGTGGTGCTGGAGAAGACTCTTGAGAGCCCCTTGAACTGCAAGGAGATCCAACCAGTCCATCCTAAAGGAGATCAGTCCTGAGTATTCATTGAAAGGACTGATACTGAAACTGAAGTTTCAATACTCTGGCTGTGAGATGCGAGGAGCCAGTTCATTGGAAAAGACCTTGATTCTGGCAAGAGCAGAAGGGGACAGCTTATGATAAGATGGTTGGATGGAATCATCGACTCAATGGACATGAGTCTGAGCAAACTCTGGGAGATGGTGAAGGACAGGGAGGCCTGGAGTGCTACGGTTCATGGGGTCACAAAGAGTCAGACATGACTTAGCCACTGAATAACAAATGGGTCATTCAGGAAAGACTGAGGAATGTCTTATTTTATGCTGTCAAATAGGTTCCAACCCATGTGGCAGAGCTTTTTTAAAAAAATTTTTATTTTTTTAATTGCATCTGTCAATGATCCCAGAAACTATTTGGTAACAGACGTAGGTAGTATGTACAATAAATTTCAGGAACTGCCATACTTAACACTGGAAGAGAAAGGCCAGATCGAATTATAGGGTGAGTGTGCCAGGCTCAGAATATCCTAGGGGGCCTTGGATAACTGATCCTAAATGGATCTTTTTCTCTGTCATAGAATTTTATTTGGTCAAGATGTGCTTTCTGTCTTTCTGTGGTCCAAAACCTCAAATCACAGTGAACACAATAACCACTTCTAATTGAGAAACTTTCCCATCTGTGGTTTCAACCTGTGCCTCTTGCCTCTGCAGAGCCAGGAAACTTCCCACCCTAGAGGTCAATGGTGAGGGTCAAGGTGATTCCCAAGGAGCATAGGCTTGCAGGTGACCTTGAATCCAGGAGGAACATTGCACACGGGTTTATCTAGTTCTCTAGTTGTAACACTAGAGCTATGACTCCATCTGCCCACAGAGGAAAAATGGCAGACTTTCCAAGGTCTCACCACAGTGCTTGGCATCAGAATGAGTAGTTGATACAAATCCTTGTCATCAAACTCAAGTGAGGACAAAGTGTGACTTGTATTAGGCTAGCCAAAAAGTCCAGATTTTTTCCCCTAAGAGCATGTGGAAAAACCTGAACCACCTTTTTGGCCAACCCGATATTTCCTTTAAAGCGACTTTGAGCCCCCAGATGCATCTCATTTTTGCCTTTGTTGGGCTTTCCTCTCCTTCCCAGGACTTCACCAGATTTGTGAAGGAGTCCACAATGCCCCAGATGGCGAGGGCCTTGGTGGTGGGGTCTGTCATGGTCTCGCTGATACCCCCCACCCAGGCCCCCAGCACTCCCTAGACTTCCGGTAGTCCTCCAGGGCTCCCACGCCCCCCTGAGTCATGAGGATCTTTGTAGCAGCTGTGAGTCCCAGTCCTATAGTTTCTCCTCCATGAAAGTGTTCATTGCTCAGTCGTGTCAGACTCTTTGCAACCCATGGACTGCGGCCCACCAGACTCCTCTGTCCATGAGATTTTCCAGGCAAGGCTCCTGGAGTGGGTAGCCATTTCCTTCTTCAGGGGATCCTACTGAACCAGGGATCAAACCCAAGTCTCTGGCATTGGCAGGTGGATTCTTTACCATCTGAGCCACCAGGGAAGCCCGCCCTCCTCCGTAGACACACCTTCTTTCTCCCTGGAGCACTCTGCTTCCTCAGGGAAAGGCCAGGGACTCACCCTTCCCTGGGACCTTGGAACCTGTCTCTATTTCCAGACTTGTTTCTCAAAGACGTTCTGCTCCTTCCTTCAGATGCAATCTTCTCTTTGGGAGTCAGACTCTTCAAAAACAAAAGCCAGGAAATCCTGCCGCTGGGTCTGGCTTCTGCCATGGTAAGGAGACGAGGCACAGAGACAGGTGAACAGAAAGCATACAGTGAGTGAGAGAGAGAGAAATAATCCTAACTTCAAACCTCCAAATTTGGTTAGGAGTGTGTGGTAGCACTCAGCACAGCATTGCACTCCACGGGTGAGCCTGACAATTCTTCAAGACAAAGTGGCATGAACCTTTTACAAGAGAAAGAAACTTTGGTCCTCCACTCACTGTATTTGTGCAACAGAGTGGAAGGATTGAAGGCACATTTTCAAGGCACCCTGGTTCATCCTTTACAGATCGCCCTTTATGTCAGATTAATTTGCTGGACAATGTAAACCAACTTTGCATCCTCTTTTTCTTGTGAATTGTTTGGAGATGAGTAAAACTCACATACTCAAGAAAGCTCTCATAACCACTCTCTGTGAACAAGATGACCAAAACAGGCCTGTCGAGTCAGTTTTGTGTTCCAGTGACATAAGTTAGGTCAGTCACAGGCCAAGCAGGCTGAACTAGTGCCGCTCAATTTAAGACAATGCCCTATATAAAACGCCACACTTGTAAAACACTCATGTGGCAGATAGTTTTAAAGCAAAAGTTGTTTTCCCTCTTATAGGGGGATGTGCCTTGGATACCCTTAAGTATCTAGATGCCCTTGAGTTTTTAAAAAATATGACTTAATTAATTAGTTGAGAATCGTGGGTTTGTGTATAGTTTTTCACAAGGGTATCTATTTTACAAAAGTATGTATACTCATGCTCAGTGAAATGAGCATCAGATTTCACCAGCTGCAAAGAAACCTCTCTGCCAGAGTTGCTTCACATGTTCGGGACAGTTGCTCAGTGTTCAGATGACTCACCCTGGCCACAAACACCAGTAGTCAAGAGGACTGAGTTGTGAGGCAGGACCTGCAGAACAAGTTCATGGAATACCCACCCTAAGTGTAGCCCTCCTCAGGGCTTCCAGGGGGAGAAAAATACACAAGTAGTTTTAGATATTTCTCCAAAAAAACCATCTTTCTTCTCTTGCAAAGTAGCTCTTCATTGACCAACTTTCCATTTCCCCAGGTCCCTTGGTTTGTCAATATTTTTTTTTTAATATTTAAGCAGTTAATCTGACGAAGCTGAAACTAATTTGGGGCACAAAGAAGTGGAGAAAATGTACCAGAGATAAATGACTGCCTGCTAGGGTAAAACTCTTATAAAAACGAAGCGTTTTAGAAAGCCCTACCCATCTTAAAATGAGGAGGGGAAAGTCTTCCTGCAAGAGAATAACTGTCAGAGTAGTTCGTTTCATGTCAAAACAGCAGGATGCTGGCTTCTGATTTCCCACCCCAGGCTTTCGAAGTAAAGCTCAGCGGTTGACCACAGTCTGGTTTACTGTAAAGGGCCACTGCTCATTAATTCCTGTGTAATTAGAAACTGCAAAGGAAGGACGGGTTGTTAGAACACTCAAGGGAAGGTTTATCAAAAGGCATGCAGTTTGTGCACTTTCATCAGAAGCTTTGACAACTTCATTAGATGTAAATATCCAGAAAATGTTCATTGAACATATAAAGGTCAAACGACCCCAGAAAGAAAGAACTTCAGTTCTTCCAGGTCTCTGCCATCAAGCTTTATCTAGACTTTTCTTTTCCTTCTTTTTTCAGCTAACAAAAATGATGGGTAGGAGGTGTTGAACCTCTCTCTTTACACGTTGCTTCTTTTGCATGACCATTAGAATAGTCAGAACTGATGAAAATGGGAATGTCTCATGTCCTAGTTAGGCCTATGATGACAGCCACTGACCCAAGTCTCTGGGACATTTTAAGGAAGTTATTTCTTCTCCAATCTCTCCTAAGAAAAACATGTGAGACTATTATATGCACTTACATCTTTACGTGGTTGTTTAAAAATCATACTTTACCTGTTCTAATAGAGCACACGCAGAGTGAATCATGAGTAGTCGGTTTTGGTTAATTTCACCCATAAGATTGTCAAAGTTTTCTCTCTGAGCTTACAACCTTATACTTGCATTCCAGATGTCTATTCTTGTGTCACTGTGCACACCTTCAAGTGAGTTGAAAGGTTTATAGTTACTAGAGTCTGCCCTGAAAAAAAATGCAAGAAGAAGCTGACACCACCCACTGTAGGTTGTTCTTGGCACAGAGGCTGGGTGTGGTACATTGACACAAGGCAATAGGAGTTGTCCTGTCTTAAGTGGCACTAATGCTAGGGGATACTTTTCTTCTTTGAGTTATATTATTATCTCCCTGAATGCAACATAACTCGATTTTGAATCATAGTTATGAGAAATGTCCGCACCCATCTCATCCCAACATATGTAAATTCCATTTCTCTCAAGACTTCCAGTGAGGAGAGAAGGCAAACCGTCAATATTATGAAGGCAGCTCGGCTGAAATGTTTGTTTCCCTGTTCTCAGTCACTGGAGCAGTCCAAGTGACACGTTTGACAAGGCAGAACACGAAATTTATCCCTTCAATATGGAGCATTTTGCAAGGGAGGCTGAGTTTTGGAGCAGACTAATGGTAAGTGGAACGAAGTATTTAAATATCAAGGGCATCACGCTGGGCATTTTCCTTGTGGCTTTTCATAAAATTAAGATGAAAGGGGAATTTATAATCAAAGGACTGGAGCCTTGCTCATTATTTTAAAGTGAAACATGCCTTCTACATACCAAATGGTATTAGTGATAAATGACTTTGGATGAACTGTTTGGGTGTAAATGTTTCTAATTTTATTGATGAACCATACTGAAGAGCTTGTGGGCATGCAAGACATGACCTTATTGAAGCAATATGACTCGCTGACAGAAAGGAATTGTAACTTCAAACTAGGCTTTTAACACGGATGAACCGTTTCTTGGAACTCTGATTTGGATGATTTCTTTTTATTTTCTTTAAATATACCTCATGTAGGATTATATAAATACACATGTATGTGTGTGTATATACAATGATCATAATATATACTATAATCAGAAGAGCATGGTAAAGGAGCATACTAATGTCTAAAGCTAATTTTTATAATTTCTGAACTGGGAGTATTCAGACTTTCTATTGCCTTTCATGTCACTGAGAACTACTGAGCTGACCTCAAATGAATTGGTCAAGTTCTGAAAGCCTCACAGAATGACACAGGTTCCCAGGCTTTGGGGACCCTGACTGACCATCTTATTTTTATAGTTGAGTAAAGTGAAGTTTTCCTACTTGGAGAATTCAGAGTCGGGCTACAAGATCCTAGACCCTAACTCCCAGCACTGTGCTTTCTTAGTTAACATATCTCTCTGCTCCATGGTATAACATTTTACTGGGTTTTATCTTTTCTAATGGGATCTTCCCTGGTGGCTCAGATAGTAAAGCGTGTGCCTATAATGCGGATAGACCCAGGTTCAGTCTCTAGATTGGGAAGATCCCCTGGAGAAGGAAATGGCAACCCACTCCAGTACTCTTGCCTGGAAAATCTCATGGACAGAGGAGCCTGGCAGGCTCCATGGAGTCGCAAAGAGTCAGACACGACTGAGCGACTTCACTTTCTTTCACTTTTCTTTTCTATGTGAATTTGAACTTCATTGGAAATAGAAGATTCTGTTCCAAAAATGGGGATTTTAAAAAACTTTTAATTTTATATTGGAGTATAGCTGGTTGACAACGTAGTAATGGATAGCAGGTGGACAGTGAAGGGACTCAGTAATATATATATATGTATGTATTCTCCCCCAAACTCCCCTCCCATCCAGGCTGCCACATAACATTGAGCAGACTTCCTTGCGCTATCCAGTAGGACCTTGTTGGTTATCCATTTTAAATACCGTAGTGTGTACATGTAAATCACAAACTCCCTAGCTATCCCTTTCCCCCGTCTTCCCCCCGGCAACTGTAAGTTCGTGCTCTAAGCTGGTGAGTCTGTTTTTGAAAAATCGGGGATTTTTAAGATTCAAATAACAAATTCTCTCCTGGTGGCAGCAGCGTGACCCACCTGTCCTTTTCCTGTCGGCAAGCCCTGTCTTACCTTCTTTTATAACATAAAGCTGACTCCAAGAACAAATTAAAACATTGCTTTTTCAATAACACTTCTGTCCATTAAAGAATGCTCATTGTGCTGGTGTCTTGGGTTTTCATGCTGTATCTCAGCTGGCAAGCCATGTTGTATATTTTTGGAGAAAGGAAGGTAAAAATTACTATACTGTTCCCAGACATAGCTAAAAAGGCACAATTTTCAGTTCAATAGTCAAGCTTTTGAGACATCCACCTTTGTTTATCCAAGTCCTTCACTTAGCAAAGCGTATCAGTTGTATTCTGGAGACTGAGCTATTTCTATTCTCTTGTAATAGTTTGATTGTTTAAGTGCCTTAGGTTTTATTAGGAGCTCATTTTGACAAGCTAAAAAATCCCTTCCTGCATGTTCTCAGGGCAGGAAGGGATGTCTCTGCTCCACGGGACCAGAAGCTGAGGGAGCAGCAGGCTCTGATGGGTTCCAGGGTCCTGGGACAGCCGATGGGCCGGACAAAGGCTGGATCTCAGGAAATCCAGAAAGGGGCGAGACGCAAGTATTGGTCCTCCACACTCAGACACCCCAGTGCCTTAACCAAGGAGGTTCCCAGGAAAGATACAGTCAGTCACGTGAGAGAATATCAGAACTGTGCGGAAAACACCTATCATGCAAATAAAAGCTCACCTATTGTTCTGTTCAACCTTGATCACTCAAACTCCCATTTTGAAATTTTCTCCTCTTTTGGGAGTTCTTCAGCCCCTGGCTCTGTCTCGGCCACTGCATGTTGTCGCCAGTTCCCTTGGCAAGTGGGTGGCCACTTACCGCCAGGCCAGCGGCCCCCGAGACTGCCTTAGGTTGCTGGCAGCCGCGCACCAGTCTCTCCTTCCTTCCAGACTGTGCCACAGGTGAAATTCCTGCCAACTCAGGCAGCCAGGGACAGGGAAGGAGGGTCTTAACCTCGTGGTGATCCAGTGGCTGCTTGAAGGCCTGTGTGCATCAACAGAAATGGAGTTTGGAGCGCTTGGTGCATTTTCACAGTGTCTTTCTATTATAATTAATGTGCCCAGTGTTTCTGTGGTCAGCAAGGTGTTATCTTAGTTGCACTGATGGTGAGACGTAATGATGGGACGAAGAGACGTAATGATGGGCTTGGCGCTCTCTGAGTGTTGAGCAGTGTGAGAATGAGAAATAGAAGCCTCTGCCATCAGAAGCTGGTGATTTCATCCATGATGTTGGACATTGGCTCCCAACCTTCTCAGCCTGAAGGGCCAGAACTGTTCCTCCATGGATAATTCCCTCATTGTTCTTTGTTCTTGGTATGTTTGAGGTTTTTTTCATGAGTTTTTTTCTTGCAGGCTGCCTTTGTCACTTAGAAATTCTCTACCTTGCTGGATATAAACAGAAAATGCTTCTCTCAAGGAGGATAATAGCAGCCCCTGCAAATTCAGATTTAGGAGCTTGTCTGTGCAGCTTCAAGTCCCCAAGGTTGTATGCTGTTCAGGGACAGTTGGTGGACCAGGTCCCTGCCCTGAGCATAACTTAGCATGGTGGTTCTACAGGCCAACTTCAGCAAGGATGGATGAAATATGCAGATGCAGTCAGCAGTGGGCACTATGTACACACGCATACACACACATACCACACACACACGTTATTTGGGGGAAGTCAACAGTAGTAACTGGCTCCGGAGTCCTGTGTGATCATTACCACCCACAAACCCCAAACTGTTTCTCTTTTTTCAAACCTAAAGTCCTCATTTATCCCCATCTCCATATGAGCTCAACTGAACAAAGCATCAGTCAAGTGCTCACTGAGTCTGGCTTCTGTACATACTCTGCTGTTTCTGCGGAAAACATGGAGGAAGAAGACATGCTCTCAACTCACAAAGGTCAAAATATAATTGAGAGACAAGCTATATGTACACGAAACAATTAGAGAGTGAAATGATGTATAAATGAGTTTCAGAGTGCATGGTTCACACAGTAAAAGGAACAGTGATTCTGAAGGCAGGGGAGTTGGAGAAGGTTACATGAAGGAAATAGATGGGGAAGGATGGACAGGATTTTGAAAGGAGAGGGACAGGCATCCAGGTGAAGGGCGTGATGTTAGGTAAACGCTGGGATGTGGGAACACCCCGGTGTTGAGGCAGTACTTAGTGACCAAGCAGGAAATGTACGTGAAGGATGCAGAGAGATCAAGTTGAGTGTATGCTAGGGAGCCTTGAAGGCCAAGCAGAGACGTTAAGGCTTGTGAGCCATGGAAACTATGGGAACAGTAGAATGGTATGATAAGAGCAGTGTTTAAAGAAAATTAGTCCATCCAAGTAGATTGGATTCTGAAGTTTCTGGAACCTAGCTAGAAAGATGCTGTTCCCTGGTGGCTCAGATGGTAAAGAATCCACCTGCAGTGCGCAAGACCTGGGTTCAATCCCTGGGTTGGGAAGATCCTCTGGAGGAGGGTATGGCAACCCACTCCATATAATGCCTGGAGAATTCCATGAACAGAGGAGCCTGGAAGGCTTCAGTCCATGGGGTTGCAAAGAGCTGGACACGACTGAGCGACTAAGCACAGCACCTAAGCATGAGATGACAGTGGTCCCAGACCAGAGAGGTGCAAGTTGAGCAGGGAGAAAGAAGCGTATTTCTGAGGAAAATGTGATGACGGGATGGTTGCTGAAGGGATCCTGTAGGGTATAAACTACATCAAGTTAGAGAGTATGGCTATCTTATGTAGATAACAGTCTATCTTTGCTTAGGATAAAAGAAAAGTCTAATTCTTCTTAGATCTACTTCTAAGGCCAGCAAAGCTTTCTGATACTTTCTTCCCTGTTCCCTGAGTTAGCCAAATCTTTTCTAGAAAAGTCTCCAGGCTCAAGTGCCCATCTTAAGAGATCAGAACAAACTTTCTCCGCTAGGCAACACTCCTGGCACCTGAAACATTTTGCCCCCTCAAAGCTCCTGCTTTTCATGACATTGTGCATAAATCTTCCCATTTCTCCTTCTTGGCTCCTGGTTGCTAGGCAGGAAACATGTCTACTCCTTCGCACTCAGTGTCCTAGTTTCTTTCTGGTTAGTTTGCCCCTCACACCTCCCCCGACCCCTTGGCCTTAGTCATATCAATTTGTCTGCTGAAATCTGATTCCTGGCAGCCTCCTTTGCTTTAGATGGTCAACTCTGCCATGCATATGCATAGTTGTATTCGACTCAGATTCTTTTCTACCTATGAGAAAAAGAGGTATACAGTTCAGCTGAGAGTTTGAAAGGGGAGTCAAGTCATCACAAGTTCACGACTGATGACAGTCAAGAGATTGCATGTGTCAACAGGCAAGTTGTATTAATAGGTTTTAAAGGTAATTTTGAATCAAAGGAGGTGGAGAACTTTAAGGGATCACACAAGTGTTCTATTTTTACCTGCAGATTATATTTAATGTTTTCGTTCTTTTAATCTTTAAGCCAACATTTAAAATTCAGGAGACTTGATGTTACAATCCAGAAACATATTTCCTTGAAAAAGAATCAAAAGATGTGGCAATAATCAGTTGGACTGAGCACTGTTGTCCCCTGTGGACGGGATGGCTACCCTGCATTTTTGAGTACTTCTCAGACCCTCTGGACATGTGACATTTATTTCTAACTAGTAACAGCTCCCATCTAACCAGTCTCTCATTTTACAGAAAGAGCAACTGAGGCACGGAGAGGTTAAATAAGTCTTCCGATATTACCCCAGAGTTGGGTAGGGATGAGGTATGGGGAGGAGAATTGAGCTTTGCTATGACTCCTGGACCTGCTTTCCCTCCCTGTCTGGACAGTCTTGTTTTCTGAACACAGGTTGGCAAGCTGGAAGCAGGCAAAGCCCTGCATGTGGGAATATGCTCATCAGTCAAAAAAAGGCTATTGAACAGGTGTTTCTGAGGCAGGAACCTGGAGGAATTCAGAATAATAGTATTTGTCAACTGGGTCCTTTAATGTAATTTTATTTTACTTTATTGTAAACGCTTACTACTTAGAATTCCAGGAAGGAATATAATTAACTTTTCCCCTTTAGTACAATTTCTTAACTTAAAAAAAAAGTATACTCGAAAATATAGCAGCTGTGATGTAACACTGCAAGCTGGTGTACTGAAAAGATCCCAAATTTTAAAATGAAACCTACTGATTAAAAAAAAAAAAAATTGGTGTTTGTTTTATCTCTGCCAGTCTCCTCTCCTAAGCTCTTTTCATTCCCTTAGACCTCTGGCCTGCACTTTTGGCGTCTCCATCTCAAGTAGGCAGAATGACTTTGGCACTTTGCTAGAAGCTCCCGCAGACGCTGCCTCCCGCGGACTCAGCGGTGCTGTGATCTCTGTGCGCTCGCAGGACCGGCGGGAGGGCCGCGATCTGCCTGTTTATCATTATTGATGTGGCTTCAGCGACCTTTGCTGCGTTTCTGTCCAGTGCGATTCTGGATGCAATTCAGAAAACACCTGCTGAAATGCTTGCAAGAAATCCATGTGCGTGCCAAGGCGGGGTGATTGGTGTCGCTCTTGAACAACATGAAGGTCAAGCTTTTGGCCCTCGTTTAGCTGTTGCTTTAATGAAAGTCAGCTTTCTGTACTGAGTGAATTTTAATATAGACCCAGCATGGGCCGGCATTTCTACTGTTTTGCATAGTTACATCCAAAATGGTCTTTTAACTAAAATGGAAGAAGGGTGGAGACACTGCAGGGCCTTTAAAATTGGAGGATAGTTAGGAAGGAGAGTCTCTGTGTTCTTTGAAATATCAGAAAGTTCAAGGTTTATGTTTGATCTCTCCTTTCACCACCTTCACCCTCCTCATTCTCAAAGGAATCATACCTCTGTGATTGCTTCCTTCCTGTCCTGGGGGGCTGTATCTTATTCCTCCCCAAACCTGTGGAGCTTTTGGTTGATAAAACAAGACCACTTCTTACATCAATGAGGGTGTTTCAGCCCTACCATTTATGCTACTGTTTTCAGGACAGGTTTCACAATTCCACTCACTATGTAAATATGTGAGTTGTAAATGAGAGACAAAAACTCTAGAGCAATTTGACACATCAGAGTTCATCTGGGGACTTCCCTGGCCATCCAGTGGTTAAGACTTTGCCTTCCAACGCAGAGGTGGAGGTTCGATCGTCAGGTAACTAAGATTTCCTGCTGCTGCTGCTGCTGCTAAGTCACTTCAGTCGTGTCCGACTCTGTGTGACCCCACAGACGGCAGCCCACCAGGCTCCCCCATCCCTGGGATTCTCCAGGCAAGAATACTGGAGTGGGTTGCCATTTCCTTCTCCAATGCATGAAAGAGAAAAGTGAAAGTGAAGTCGCTCAGTCTGTCCTACTGTTAGCGACCCCATGGACTGCAGCCCACGAGGCTACTCCGTCCATTGGATTTTCCAGGCAAGAGTACTGGGGTGGGGTGCCATTGCCTATGCAGCCAAAAAAACAAAACATAAAACAGAAGCAATAGTATAACAAATTTAATAAAGACTTTAGAAAATGGTCCACATCAAAAAAAAAAAAAAACTTTTTTAGAAAAAGTTCATTTGGTCTCAGACCACATTGAAAAAATGCAGTGTAATTAATATGGCAAATTGATTAATGATGGCAGGAATAACTAACATGTCTTACATATTTAGTAAGATGGCACCCCACTCCAGTACTCTTGCCTGAAAAATCCCATGGACGGAAGAGTCTGGTGGGCTACAGTCCATTGGGTCTCTAAGAGTCAGACAGGACTGAGCGACTTCACTTTCACTTTTCACTTTCATGCATTGGAGAAGGAAATGGCAACCCACTCCAGTGTTCTTGCCTGGAGAATCCCAGGGATAGGGGAGCCTGGTGGGCTGCCGTCTATGGGGTTGCACAGAGTCAGACACAACTGAAGCGACTTAGCAACAGCAGCAGCAGCAGCAGCAGGAACTATGCTAGGTATTTCATGGATGTTCTCTAATTTAATCTTCATAGTGCAGATGTGTATAAGAGACAGCTACTGAACCAGGGATCAAACCCAAGTCTCTGGCATTGGCAGGTGGATTCTTTACCATCTGAGCCACCAGGGAAGCCCGCCCTCCTCCGTAGACACACCTTCTTTCTCCCTGGAGCACTCTGCTTCCTCAGGGAAAGGCCAGGGACTCACCCTTCCCTGGGACCTTGGAACCTGTCTCTATTTCCAGACTTGTTTCTCAAAGACGTTCTGCTCCTTCCTTCAGATGCAATCTTCTCTTTGGGAGTCAGACTCTTCAAAATCAAAAGCCAGGAAATCCTGCCGCTGGGTCTGGCTTCTGCCATGGTAAGGAGACGAGGCACAGAGACAGGTGAACAGAAAGCATACAGTGAGTGAGAGAGAGAGAAATAATCCTAACTTCAAACCTCCAAATTTGGTTAGGAGTGTGTGGTAGCACTCAGCACAGCATTGCACTCCACGGGTGAGCCTGACAATTCTTCAAGACAAAGTGGCATGAACCTTTTACAAGAGAAAGAAACTTTGGTCCTCCACTCACTGTATTTGTGCAACAGAGTGGAAGGATTGAAGGCACATTTTCAAGGCACCCTGGTTCATCCTTTACAGATCGCCCTTTATGTCAGATTAATTTGCTGGACAATGTAAACCAACTTTGCATCCTCTTTTTCTTGTGAATTGTTTGGAGATGAGTAAAACTCACATACTCAAGAAAGCTCTCATAACCACTCTCTGTGAACAAGATGACCAAAACAGGCCTGTCGAGTCAGTTTTGTGTTCCAGTGACATAAGTTAGGTCGGTCACAGGCCAAGCAGGCTGAACTAGTGCCGCTCAATTTAAGACAATGCCCTATATAAAACACCACACTTGTAAAACACTCATGTGGCAGATAGTTTTAAAGCAAAAGTTGTTTTCCCTCTTATAGGGGGATGTGCCTTGGATACCCTTAAGTATCTAGATGCCCTTGAGTTTTTAAAAAATATGACTTAATTAATTAGTTGAGAATCGTGGGTTTGTGTATAGTTTTTCACAAGGGTATCTATTTTACAAAAGTATGTATACTCATGCTCAGTGAAATGAGCATCAGATTTCACCAGCTGCAAAGAAACCTCTCTGCCAGAGTTGCTTCACATGTTCGGGACAGTTGCTCAGTGTTCAGATGACTCACCCTGGCCACAAACACCAGTAGTCAAGAGAAGGACTGAGTTGTGAGGCAGGACCTGCAGAACAAGTTCATGGAATACCCACCCTAAGTGTAGCCCTCCTCAGGGCTTCCAGGGGGAGAAAAATACACAAGTAGTTTTAGATATTTCTCCAAAAAAACCATCTTTCTTCTCTTGCAAAGTAGCTCTTCATTGACCAACTTTCCATTTCCCCAGGTCCCTTGGTTTGTCAATATTTTTTTTTTAATATTTAAGCAGTTAATCTGACGAAGCTGAAACTAATTTGGGGCACAAAGAAGTGGAGAAAATGTACCAGAGATAAATGACTGCCTGCTAGGGTAAAACTCTTATAAAAACGAAGCGTTTTAGAAAGCCCTACCCATCTTAAAATGAGGAGGGGAAAGTCTTCCTGCAAGAGAATAACTGTCAGAGTAGTTCGTTTCATGTCAAAACAGCAGGATGCTGGCTTCTGATTTCCCACCCCAGGCTTTCGAAGTAAAGCTCAGCGGTTGACCACAGTCTGGTTTACTGTAAAGGGCCACTGCTCATTAATTCCTGTGTAATTAGAAACTGCAAAGGAAGGACGGGTTGTTAGAACACTCAAGGGAAGGTTTATCAAAAGGCATGCAGTTTGTGCACTTTCATCAGAAGCTTTGACAACTTCATTAGATGTAAATATCCAGAAAATGTTCATTGAACATATAAAGGTCAAACGACCCCAGAAAGAAAGAACTTCAGTTCTTCCAGGTCTCTGCCATCAAGCTTTATCTAGACTTTTCTTTTCCTTCTTTTTTCAGCTAACAAAAATGATGGGTAGGAGGTGTTGAACCTCTCTCTTTACACGTTGCTTCTTTTGCATGACCATTAGAATAGTCAGAACTGATGAAAATGGGAATGTCTCATGTCCTAGTTAGGCCTATGATGACAGCCACTGACCCAAGTCTCTGGGACATTTTAAGGAAGTTATTTCTTCTCCAATCTCTCCTAAGAAAAACATGTGAGACTATTATATGCACTTACATCTTTACGTGGTTGTTTAAAAATCATACTTTACCTGTTCTAATAGAGCACACGCAGAGTGAATCATGAGTAGTCGGTTTTGGTTAATTTCACCCATAAGATTGTCAAAGTTTTCTCTCTGAGCTTACAACCTTATACTTGCATTCCAGATGTCTATTCTTGTGTCACTGTGCACACCTTCAAGTGAGTTGAAAGGTTTATAGTTACTAGAGTCTGCCCTGAAAAAAAATGCAAGAAGAAGCTGACACCACCCACTGTAGGTTGTTCTTGGCACAGAGAACACGTTGCTTCTTTTGCATGACCATTAGAATAGTCAGAACTGATGAAAATGGGAATGTCTCATGTCCTAGTTAGGCCTATGATGACAGCCACTGACCCAAGTCTCTGGGACATTTTAAGGAAGTTATTTCTTCTCCAATCTCTCCTAAGAAAAACATGTGAGACTATTATATGCACTTACATCTTTACGTGGTTGTTTAAAAATCATACTTTACCTGTTCTAATAGAGCACACGCAGAGTGAATCATGAGTAGTCGGTTTTGGTTAATTTCACCCATAAGATTGTCAAAGTTTTCTCTCTGAGCTTACAACCTTATACTTGCATTCCAGATGTCTATTCTTGTGTCACTGTGCACACCTTCAAGTGAGTTGAAAGGTTTATAGTTACTAGAGTCTGCCCTGAAAAAAAATGCAAGAAGAAGCTGACACCACCCACTGTAGGTTGTTCTTGGCACAGAGGCTGGGTGTGGTACATTGACACAAGGCAATAGGAGTTGTCCTGTCTTAAGTGGCACTAATGCTAGGGGATACTTTTCTTCTTTGAGTTATATTATTATCTCCCTGAATGCAACATAACTCGATTTTGAATCATAGTTATGAGAAATGTCCGCACCCATCTCATCCCAACATATGTAAATTCCATTTCTCTCAAGACTTCCAGTGAGGAGAGAAGGCAAACCGTCAATATTATGAAGGCAGCTCGGCTGAAATGTTTGTTTCCCTGTTCTCAGTCACTGGAGCAGTCCAAGTGACACGTTTGACAAGGCAGAACACGAAATTTATCCCTTCAATATGGAGCATTTTGCAAGGGAGGCTGAGTTTTGGAGCAGACTAATGGTAAGTGGAACGAAGTATTTAAATATCAAGGGCATCACGCTGGGCATTTTCCTTGTGGCTTTTCATAAAATTAAGATGAAAGGGGAATTTATAATCAAAGGACTGGAGCCTTGCTCATTATTTTAAAGTGAAACATGCCTTCTACATACCAAATGGTATTAGTGATAAATGACTTTGGATGAACTGTTTGGGTGTAAATGTTTCTAATTTTATTGATGAACCATACTGAAGAGCTTGTGGGCATGCAAGACATGACCTTATTGAAGCAATATGACTCGCTGACAGAAAGGAATTGTAACTTCAAACTAGGCTTTTAACACGGATGAACCGTTTCTTGGAACTCTGATTTGGATGATTTCTTTTTATTTTCTTTAAATATACCTCATGTAGGATTATATAAATACACATGTATGTGTGTGTATATACAATGATCATAATATATACTATAATCAGAAGAGCATGGTAAAGGAGCATACTAATGTCTAAAGCTAATTTTTATAATTTCTGAACTGGGAGTATTCAGACTTTCTATTGCCTTTCATGTCACTGAGAACTACTGAGCTGACCTCAAATGAATTGGTCAAGTTCTGAAAGCCTCACAGAATGACACAGGTTCCCAGGCTTTGGGGACCCTGACTGACCATCTTATTTTTATAGTTGAGTAAAGTGAAGTTTTCCTACTTGGAGAATTCAGAGTCGGGCTACAAGATCCTAGACCCTAACTCCCAGCACTGTGCTTTCTTAGTTAACATATCTCTCTGCTCCATGGTATAACATTTTACTGGGTTTTATCTTTTCTAATGGGATCTTCCCTGGTGGCTCAGATAGTAAAGCGTGTGCCTATAATGCGGAAGGGATAGGGGAGCCTGGTGGGCTGCCGTCTATGGGGTTGCACAGAGTCAGACACAACTGAAGCGACTTAGCAACAGCAGCAGCAGCAGCAGCAGGAACTATGCTAGGTATTTCATGGATGTTCTCTAATTTAATCTTCATAGTGCCCCTTTATTCCCCTAAAATGAATGAGACAATAGTTTGTGTGGGTCCAGGTTTAGTTTGAGGCAGGCAGTTTCAGAGGGTTACAGACAAATGAAGCACATTGCAGAGTGAGAATGGGGGACAACCGGGGGCAGCACAGGTTCTCAAACTTGAGCCTGCAGCAGAACCTCCCAGAAGGCTGGTGTGAACAGACTGCCAGTCTACCGCTGTGCACCTCCCCTAAAGTTCTGATTTCATGAAGTCTAGGATAGGGCCCCCAAATTTGTGTTTATAACTAGTTGCTGGGAAATGCAGATGCTACTGGTCCAGGAAGATCTACAGCATCAGCATCACCAGCAACTTTGAGTGCTACTGGAAATTGAAAAAGTGAGAGTATTAGTTGTTCAATGTGTCCAACTCTTGTGACCCCATGGACTATAGCCCACCAGGATCCTCTGCCCATGGAATTCACCAGGCGAAGATAGTGGAGTGGGTAGGCATGCCTTTTTCCAGAGAATCTTCCTGACCCAGGGATCAAACCTAGGTCTCCTGCATTGCAGGCAGATTATCATCTGAGCCACCAGGGAGTGAGAGCTACTGGCCTGGAGCTCAAAACCATCCATGTCACACGCAGGACAGGTGGTGTAAACCCCAGATGCTTATCCCAGAGAAGGGACAGCTCCAGGTGCACAGACACCTCCTGCAGCCTATGAAAGGGCTGGACTGTGTAAAGGATGTGCTTGGGACAGTGGATGTGGCATTGGTCAAAAGGTGTGGATTGAGACCAGCACAGCTGAGAGTGAGGGAGAATCTGTGCGGGCAGCAAAGCAGGGAACCTGGGAGGTGCCGCAGGGAGAAGGGTGATGGGTTTCTGAGAGAGGCTTCCAGCCTGCTGGCCCTGCAGATGGGTCTGCTCTGCGCGCGCCGGGCTGCTTGGCATTTTCGTTTGGATGCATACATCCCCAGGTCCCTGCAGCCCCTTCTCTGTCTTAGTCTTGACGATTTTTCATTTATGCTCACCGACCTGGCCACAGATGCCCCTGGAGCTAAAGGCCCTTGAGGTACAGGATGAGCAAGCATCAGGAAAGTGCTGGATTCAATTATTTATTTCATTTCATTTCATTTCATATTGAAGTATAGTTGATGTACGTTGCTTTGTTAGCTTCGGATGTACAACAAAGCGGTTCAGCTGTACACACAGGTGCGTGTGTCCTCAGTCGTGTGTGACTCTTTGCGACTCTTTGGGCTGCAGCCCTCCAGGTTCCTCTGTCCATGGGATTTCCCAGGCAAGAATACTGGAATGGATTACAATTCCCTCCTCCAGGGGATCTTCCTGACCTAGGGATCAAACCTGAACCTCCTGCATTTGGCAGACAGATTCTTTACCACTGATCCACTTGGGAAGCTGGGAAGCCACAGGTACATATATCTATTCTTTTATCTGTTCTTTTTCAGATCTTTTCCTATATAGGTTATTACGGAATACTGAGCAGAGTTTCCTCTGCTTTACAGTAGGTCCTTGTTGATCATCTGTCTTTATACACAGTTGTGTGTGTGTGTGTGTGTGTGTATATATATATATAAACCCCAAACTTCTAGGGATTTAATTTTTTTTAAATATCTGTCACCCAGACCCTAATGATTGAGAGAAGAGTCACTAGGTAAACTGATCCCAGTTTGTTCACTTGGAGGAATTATACACTGGGAGAAAGGACCTGCTGCAAACTGCACTCCTGTGGAAGTGATTCTAGCATCACCCACCATTGCAGTATTTCCTAGGATGGCTCTCTCCATTGGGCACAGCTCCCTCGGTCACCCCATTCTCTCTCCAGGTCTTCTGCCTCCGGTGGCTTCCCTTGGTTCCATATTATTAGAGAAGACTTCCCCTGTGGCTCAGACAGTAAGCAATCCGCCTGCAAATGCGGGATACTTGGGTTTGATCCCTGGCTCTGGAGGATCCCCTGGAGAAGGGAACGGCCACCCACCTCCGTATTCTTGGCTGGAGAATTCCATGGACAGAGGAGCCTGGTGGACTAAAATCCATGGGGTCGCAAAGAGTCAGACAAGACTGAGCAACTGCACTTTCTTTCACAGTGGCCACAGGACCTGCATTGCAAAACCACACCCTTTCTGTCCCTCCTTGCAAACCTCACCCCAGGGCTGCCCTCTCTGAGTCCAGTGGGCTCATCCACCCTGCTGGGACACATCTTTAGCCTGAAAAACCAGACGCTGAAAAGGCTTGGAAGACAATGACCAAGCCTTGGCAGGAAGTGAGATAAAAGAGAAAAGTTTGGGGTTGATTACAGAACAGCTTGCACCAAAAGTGGTAGATTCTCGGGGGAAAGCCTTTATCTAGAAAGTTCTGGGACCAAGAAGAATAAAGAAAAACAAAATGACGGAAGTAACGAGCCCAAAGTAAGAAAGGGAAGATCTAGATAAATTGTTGGAAGAAATATATGGTCCATGATGGATGCTTTGTCCTTGAGACATTTAAAGTAAAATCGGGACAGGCCTCCGTTGACAGGTCTAAGTAACCTGATTTGGTCTCTTCCATCTTTGCCTCCTGGGTCTGGTTGCTAGGGAATTGGCATTACAATCCCCAGGCAAGCACACTGCTGTCTCAGTTCTGAGCTTCTGGGGTCGGGCTGCCTTCCAGATGGAAAACCAGGACCAGTGTGCCCCTCTTGCTTGAACAGTCTTCCCCTTCGCTCTGTTTTATTTCTCTTTCTTCTGATTTTCTTTCATTCCTTTCTTTCTTTCCCTCCCTCTCTTCCTTCCTGTCTTCCTATAAATAAGAGAAAAAAAAAAAATACTTGAGGAGACTGCTGTTGCAGGTGCAGGCTCCAGTAATAACCATGGCAGGTAATTTTTGCACATCCAGAGTAAGTCATTTTCTTATAACAGCGATCAGGGGCTGTATTGCTCCCAGGAGAAAAAACACTTATATTGACGTGTTTATGTATTGGAATGATAATATTTGTCCATGTGAAAATATGTGTGATTCCTTTCTGCCACGCCATATGGCTTATTACTATTCATAATCCAAACAGTAGCAGCTGCTTGTAGAACATGAGAATGCGTTTTCTTGAAGGAAAAATGGGCTAACTCTTGGATGCCACATGTACTTTCCACAGTATCACCAGCGATTCACCAGAAACCTACATATGGGTCCCTTCCATTAATCCATTCCTTTCTTTATTAATGTCTCAGAAGTTCATTGTTCTATCCACTTTCATGCTGTCCCTCCCCCCAACCCACCCCCACTCAGCCTGGGCCCCCAAGGGGCCATTCTGTCTCAGGAACATGAACTCATTATTTAGAACTGTTGGCAACTGAAGGTTTCACTTTGGGTCTTGTTGATCGCTGACAACTGCCGGAGAAAATGGCAGGGAATTTTCGCCTTGCTTCCCCGTGTGGCTTCCTACCTGCTAAACTGCGTTATATATTCGTGGTCAGTCAGACACATGGAGGAACCAAAGTGGTTAATGACTCCCCCTAAGGCTGACTTGGCCCAACTCTGAGGTAGTGGAAAATGGAAGGCAGTACTTTCTACAGACCAGTGGAATGTGGTTGGCAGAAACCCTTGAGGTTTAAGAAGGAAGCGATTTGAGAACTAGTTTCTTGATGCTACTAGAGAAACCCACAGTCGACAGCACAAAATAACCCAGTTTCATAGAGGAGAAGTATCTGCAGGACTTCTTGTATCATAACATGGTCATTGTGAGTCCCTCCAAAAGCTGGAGGTTTTAGAAGATCAAAACACTCTTGATGTTGATTCTACACACCACAATGGTAAATATCTAGACCATTTAACCAAAACAGAAGTCCTGACCGAATATCCCCAAACTTGAGCCTAAAATGAAAGTATATAGATAATTGAGTCGGTTTTCCGCTTCAGTTGATTAAGTCATAATAATACCTTGCATTTGCATGCCATGTTGTTTTCAGGGTGTTTTCATGGGTATTCATAGTAAATTGAGACTTTCTTCCGAGAAGGCTGTCAGATGACTCGAATCAACGGACATCGTGAGACTGGAATATTATCTCTGTCTACTACACTTTGTCCTGTTCATTCCACAGCCGGTATCACTAATTTCCAACTTGCGTCGGCCGTCTTCCTGCAGCCATTTGTCTTTTTCATGTGTCCGTTGGTCAGTTCTCTAAGTACCCGCTGCTTTTATCACAAGTTATAATAGGGTGATTTATCAATGTCACTCTTCCCACTTGGCAACGAGAGAGAAACTACAAGATATTATAGGATCGGTCTGCATACCTGGCCTTTAACCACAGTCCTCCAACTTGAAATGGCATTTATACCCCTGTCATCCCAGACCTTGTCAAGAGGTCCTGGAGTCAGCCTTCACTTTGCCAGTCTTTGCCTTCAGGGTGCATTAGGTAATTGTTTCATAAACTTCTCTTTTCCAAAAAGAATATCTGACAACATTCCCAAGTCACATTTTGTGCTTAGGAACTGCTACCTGTGTGTGCATATTCCTATCTGCTTCTCACTTCTGTGTTTCTTTAATCATAAGCAGCTTGACTCAGGCCAACTAGGTGGTTACCCCCAAACACCATGATGTGATTTCAGGGCTAACCAGTCTGAATAGGTCTTCCTAATGGATGATGCCTGAGGTCCCATGATTGGGCCGTCCTCGCCTTTCCTCCATCCCCAGAGAAACTTCACCCTGAAGGCTCTGCTCTACCTACTCCCAGAAGCTTTCCTGACCTTCAGGTAGTGATCACTTGACAGGTATCCACTGCTACGCCTGATGCCTGGCGGCCCTGGGTGAATCCCGGGCACCCGGTCTGCTGACTCGCACCTTAGCCCATACCATGTTTAGCTGGTGGGCATGCATGGGATGCTGCCGTTGCTTTCTGATTTATATTTAATGTTTTCCTGTTGAAATGCAACTTCCCCACCCCTGCCCACTGTTCATACTACTGAGCAAACATGACCCTTCTGGGTCTCCCTGCCTTGGGGTACCTTCCACGTGTACCTTGAAACAGGACGGCGTTACTATTTTCATGGGCCCCGGGCACTTCTGGCTTTGTGGGCCATTGGAAATGGCAACTCACTCCAGTATTCTTGCTTGGAGAATTCCATGGACGGAGGAGCCTTGTATAGTCCATGGTGTCGCAAAGAGTCAGACACAACTGAGTGACTTCATTTCCTCCATTTAAGAAACAGTGAAAGTTATGTTTTACAACTGTTAGTGTAAAGACAAATATATTCATATTATATATTAAAATATTTCTTTGACTCAAAAGTGTATTTTTTTCTTCAGACTTTAATTTCTTTAAAAGGCACGAAAGTGTTGATAGGGATCTCTAAATGTAATGTGGTGCCTCTGATGGATAGAATACCCCTACTTCCCTGGTGGCTCAGATGGTAAAGCATCTGCCTACAATGCAGGAGACCTGGGTTCGATCCCTGGGTTGGGAAGATCTCCTTGAGAAAGAAAGGGCAACCCACTCCAGTGTTCTTATCTGGAAAATCCCATGAATGGAGGAGCCTGGTAAGCTATATAGTCCATGGGGTTGCAAAGAGTTGGACATGACTGATTGACTTCACTTTCTTTTCTTTCACTTTAACCAAGAAACAGACCAGACCCTTTACTTTAGATCAGTGTTTCAAAGGTCTGTCCTTTGCAAACCAATTAGGGAATTTTACCATACTGCTTTTCCCCAGCACTAGTTTCCATCTAATATTTTTCTTTAAATTTACCACCTTAGACCAATGGTATTGAATGAGATTCAGGACAAAACCTCACTCTCCTTCATGTACATCAGTGAGCCCCCAGGTACCCAAGATGTAAGTAGACCTTTGAGGGTCCCAGCAAGGGCACTCCCTTGTATAACGCACACACACACACACACACACACACACACTCACGTCCATTTTCACCCCCCACCTTCTTGCTTCCTCACCCTCTGAGTCTCTATTCTGTGTGGTGCATAGCCTCCTCTGGGAGACCAAGAGCTCGGAGATGGTGATCCTCTCTAGAACTTGTGAACCGGGGTTGTAAAATTGCTTATCTAAGTCAGCCACTATGTTCCTCTTCTCTCACCATTTGTTGATGTTGGAAGAGGAACGTGATTTAATGCTGGCCCCTGAAGGACTTCTGGAAAATCTTTCCTGCCGACAACCTTCCAATCGTGCAAAAGAGACGCAAGGAAGGTGATCTGTCTTCCTTCCTCCCTCACTGGCATTGTTAGGTCTACAACAAAGGCCAGAAGCTGGCATTCAGTTTTCACCTGTGAACTTACAAAGATGACCTGCGGGATGGTGGGGTGGGTAGGGCCCTTGGTAAGATAGAACAAGCAGATTAACCTGGAAAAATTTTAGACATCCTCATTGTGAAATAACGAACCTCCTTATAGATGGAGTCATTTTTGAATTGGGTCTTTTTTTTAATTAGCAGTTGAAATTACTGTTACTGGTATAATGATAATATATTGTGGAATTCTTACTGCTTTTCATTTGACTGAAAACTTCTTCTCGCCAGAAAATGAGTGGGTGTTAGCCTTAGTTTTTTTCCTGCTTTGTGGATTAGAAAAATTGTCTTTTCTGACACTTTATTATTTCGCTTCTGGGATGTCTATCTGTATAAATCAGTGCCATAGTTTGTCTGTTTCTTCATCTTTGACACAGGAATAAAGAACTGGACAACTTCTCTCTTCCACTGTAATTGATGGCTGAACCCCAGTGATAAATTAAATCTTAAATTATAAATAATAAATAATAGTAATAAGACAGGGCCATTTGTTTTAATGCTTTTAATTATAAATATAAAATGTAGCTTCACTCATGTCTTTAAGAATGAGCCTTTTTCAGCTGAGCATGGAATATTGAACACTTATTTAGTGGGTATAATTCTATTTCCATAGTGGAGAAGGTGCAAATAATAGCAGCTTTTGCCCCAAAGCAAAAACCCTTTGGGAAGTCTGCCTGCACTAATGTGTATATCGACATACATGCATATTTCCCATTAATACTAATAGAGCCTAATGTGGCTGTATAAATCACCTGAATTTTGATGCAGTGTGAATCTGATGTTGGATGATTTGAGATGAACTCGCATACTCCATTTGTCTGGGAGCTATTTCTTAATACGCCTTCATCTTGGAGCCGAATTCCTCTCCTGTGACTGAAATATTAATCAAAGGCTGTTTCTGCTTCTCCCATCATGTACCCCTGCCTGTCATCATCAGAAGACATGAAGTAGACTTGTCTGTGTGACAGTGTGCCTCTATCTATGTGTAGTTTAAGGTTCTATTAAAAAAAAAAGAATGAATGAAAAAGAGGGATTAAGAGAGATTTTCCTTTGCATGGGGAGCAGTGTGTGGGGTCAGGCTCAATTAAATGCACACGTGTTCTGGAATCCTGGAAGGAGCACAGATCACATAAGCTGAATGTGAGAAATTTGCACAGCTTTATTCCCCACACTGTCCTTGCGTGTTGCCAGCTATATCAAGCATCTTACCTCCAGGCTTCCAGAGAGACATTTTTTTACCTGCACTGTCAGTGTCCTCTGGGGAAGAATTGGTTCACCTATCAGAGTGGCCGTGGTCAAAGTGCTGTCCAACCACAGGAGCCTCCCCTCACTCATCCAAAGTGAGCCCTTCCAGTCTCATCTACCTTCAGCTCCCTTTTCCTCTCTGATCTTCCTCCTCTCTTACCTGGATTACAGTCACAGTACTTGCTCATGGAGACTGACTTGGTTTTACTCTAGTAAAGGCAAAAAAAGAAAAAGTGTACAGTATTCATGGGAAATACATTGCAAGACCCCTAGTGGATGCCTGAAATCACAGTACCAAACCCTGTGCATTTTACTCTCAGTAGCATCACATTCCACACCCACAAATTTCAGCAACCTCAGGTTTAAGATATTTGGAAAAAATATTCCAGGACGTTTAAAAAGGCAAAACTTGGAATTTGCATCCCACTGAAAGCTGTTTTCAAAATATTTGTTGTTCAGTCACTCAGTCATGTCTGACTCTTTGTGACCCCATGGACTGCAGCACGGCAGGCCTCCCTGTCCATCACCAACTCCCGGAGTTTACTCAAACTCATGTCCATTGAGCCGGTGATGCCATCCAACCATGTCATCCTCTGTCATCCCCTTCTTCTCCACCTTCAGTCTTTCCCAGCATCAGGGTCTTTTCCAATGAGTCAGCTCTTCGCATCAAGTGGCAAAAGGATTGGAGTTTCAACTTCAGCATCAGTCCTTCCAATGAATATCCAGGGTTAATTTCCTTTAGGATGGACTGGTTGGATCTCCTTGCTGTTCAAGGGACTTTCAAGAGTCTTCTCCACAGTTCAAAGGCACCAATTCTTCGTTGCTCATCCTTTTCTATTGTCCAGCTCTCAAATACATACTGGAGAAATACTCAGATACTACTGGAGAAACCATAGCTTTGACTAGACAGACTTTTGTAGGCAAAGTAATGTCTCTGCTTTTCAACATGCTGTATAGGTTTATCATTGCTTTTCTTCAAAAATATCTACATAGCTTAAAGTGTCAGACAGGACTGAGTGACTGAACTGAACTGAAGTAAATAGCTATTTACATAGTATTTACATTCTATTAGGTATTGTAAGTAATCTAGAGATGATTTAAAGTATAGAGAGAAAGTGCCTAGGTTATATGCAGATACTATAGTCTTTTGATGAACATCCATGGACTTTGGTATCCACCAGGATTCTGGAACCAGTACCTCACAGATATCAAGGGACAACATTATATACATGTTTTCCCTACATATACATATCTATGATGAAGTTTAATTTATCAGTCACAGTAAGAGATTAGCAACAGTAACTAAAAATAGAACAATTATAAAAACATACTGTAATAAAAGTTTAATGCATGTGTTTTCTCTCTCTCTCCCAAATTATCTTATTATACAGATTTAATACCCTGGAAAAGGAAATGTCAACCCACTCCAGTATTCTTACCTGGAGAATCCCATGCACAGAGGAGCCTGGCCAATCCACAGTCCATGGGGTCACAAAGAGTCAGGCACAACTGTGCAACTAACTTTCATTTTCACAGATATAATGCCCTTTGCATCTTAACTAAGCACTTACCACACACTGTGGCTGTAACTTTGGCAACAGTGAAGCTAACACATATTTCCTTTTTCTTCTTCACGGTTTCACAAATAGATGATGCATTCTTACCATCGATCTTAGCATCATCTTATGATATCCTTCCTTTTTTTATTAAGTCAAGAACTTTCACCCTTTCACTTAAAAGAAGCATTTTATGGCTACTCTATGGCATGTCCAGACTGCCAACATCACTCTTGAATTTTGGGGCTATTTAGTAAAATAAGGGTTACTTGGACACAAACACCACAGTACCGCAACCGTTGATTTGATAACTGAGCTGGCTGTTGNTCATCTTATGATATCCTTCCTTTTTTTATTAAGTCAAGAACTTTCACCCTTTCACTTAAAAGAAGCATTTTATGGCTACTCTATGGCATGTCCAGACTGCCAACATCACTCTTGAATTTTGGGGCTATTTAGTAAAATAAGGGTTACTTGGACACAAACACCACAGTACCGCAACCGTTGATTTGATAACTGAGCTGGCTGTTGTTGTTGTTTAGTTGCTTAAATAGTATCCAACTCTTTTGTGACCCCATGGACTGTAGGGGGCCAGGTTCCTCTGTCCATGGGATAGAAGCATTGTATGGCTACTCTATGGCATGTCCAGACTGCCAACATCACTCTTGAATTTTGGGGCCATTTAGTAAAATAAGGGTTACTTGGACACAAACACCACAGTACCGCAACAGTTGACTTGATAACCGAGTTGGCTGTTGTTGTTGTTTAGTTGCTTAAATAGTATCCAGCTCTTTTGTGACCCCATGGACTGTAGGGGGCCAGGTTCCTCTGTCCATGGGACTTCCTTGACAAGAATACTGGGTGGGTCCATTTCCATCTCCAGGAGATCTTCTTGACCCCAAAACTGAACCTGCATCTCCTGCATTGGCAGATGGAATCTTTACCCCTGAGCCACCAGGGAAGCCCAACCTAGTTGGCTACTAAGTGACTAATGGGGTAAGATATGGTGGACAAAGAGATGCTTCCCATCCAGGGCAGAACAGAGCTGGAAGCCTCAAGATATCATCACTTGATTCACAACAGCCCACAATTTAAAATGTATGAATTGTTTATTTCTGGAATTGTCCATTTCATAGTTTCAGACTGCAGTTGACTACAGGTAACTGAAACCTCAGAAAACCTAACCTCAGGTAAGGGGAGGACCACTGTACTCTAAGAAAAAAGAAACACACACACACACATTGCATCCCCCCCCCACCCCCCGCCACCCACAAAGTTCCTTTCAGACATGGCAACAATAAGAATTAGTTAGAAAAATGTAGATTGTAACTAAAAGACTTGTTTACTGCTAGAGTACATAATCTTGGAATTATAGAAAATTAGCACTGGAAAGGACCTTTGGCAGTCTGTCACAGTAAGGCTGCATCTAGCAGCTGCAGCTTTTACAGCTGGCAAAGCCCTGGTGTTTCCATGGGTGTCACATCAGCATGGCGAATACTGTTAGTGGCCCCTTTTCAGATAAGGAACTGAGGCTAATTTAAAATGCTGCAAAAACAGCAGCATTGATTTATATTTTGATAAAATCATTTTCTTTCTTCCCTATTCCAAGAGAATAGGGGAATAATTAAATGCACAGCTGTTTGAACAGACTTTTAAATCCATGGTGTCTTAATTCTCAAAACCATTGTAAAGCCCTCAGTGAATCTTGGGGCAGAATATTTTAGAATTAGTGTGTTCATTATACTCTGCTTGAACCCAAGGGAATGCTAAGATTAAATTCAGTTCAGTTCAGTCACTCAGTCGCATCTGACTCTGTGACCCAATGGACTGCAGTACACCAGGCTTCCCTGTCCTTCACCACTGGACAGGGAATCTATCCTGTCACGGTAAGGGTGAATTAATTAATTATTAATAGTTGAGGATTTAATAATAGTTGAATTAATTAATAATAGTTGAGGATTCCTGACAAGGGTATTGAGTTGTACTAGATCTTCAAGTCTTACTCTAAACTGAAAGGCAACATTTTGGAGGGAGGGGAAATGGATGAAGGCAGTCAAAGGTACAAACTTCCAATTATAAGTAAGTACTGGGAATATAATGTAATGTACAACATGATAAATACCTTGAACACTGATGTGTGTTATATTTGAAAGTTGTTGAGAGTAAACTGTTAGAGTTCTCATCACAAGGCAAACATATTTTTTCTTTAATTATAGATCTATGTGAAATGATACTCACTAAACATTGTGGTAATCATTTCATGATATGTAAATCAAATCATTATGCTATACACCTTGAACTTACACAGCATGGTATGTCAATTATACCCAGCTCAATAAAACTGGAAGAAAAAAGGAGTCTATGGGTTAGGGTTATATGAATATAAATGATAACTATCACTCATGAACTCTAATCTCTGCTTCTGTAGCTATAAAGTAGAAACAATAATGTTACCTACCGAAGAAGTTACAATAAGAATTAAATGAGACAATTGACTAACAGAAAGACTTCCCATGCTTAGTTGCTAGGATGTAATACTCTGTCTATAAAACTAAGAGCTCGATTTTAAAAAGAAAACATTATTATTGAGCAGGAAAGCTTGTATAATATACTCTGTTATCCATGTTGAGGTTATGGTTATTTGGACCCAGAAGCTCTGGCTCAGGCATGCTCACTTTAGTTTTCTCTTCTCAAATCTTCGATATCTGACTTAGCAGGAACTAAAGGTATACTGTTTTTGTTTTAGTCGCTAAGTTATGTCCAACTTTTTGTGACCCTTGGGCTGTAGCCCACCAGGTTCCTCTGTTCATGGGGTTTCCCAGGCAAGAATACTGGAGTGGGTTGCAATTTTCTTCTCCAGGTGATCTTCCCAGACCAGGGATTGAGCCTGCATCTCCTGCATTGGCAGGGAGGTTCTTTACCGCTGAGCCACCAGGGAAGCCCAGAGGTACACTGCCAACTGCAAAAACAATGGCATTCATCATTCACTGATTTATTACAAGCCTACCATGAGCCATACCCTGCACTAGAAGCAAATACAAGGAGAAGACCTGTTACTGCCTTTCAGGGGCCTCCCGAACTAGTAAAGGAGAGTCCAGGGAAGGTGCTGAAGGAAGGGACTGGACATTATTGAAGCCTTTATATAGCTTAGCTGCTGCTCAGTTACCTCAGTCATGTCCGATTTTTAGTGACACTGTGGACTGTAGCCCGCCAGGCTCCTCTGTCCATGGGGTTCTCCAGGCAAGAACACTGGAGTGGGTTGCTGTGCCCTCCTCGAAGGGATCTTCCCGACCCAGGGGCCAAACCCACGTCTCCTGTGTCTCCCACATTGGCAAGCAGGTTCCTTACCGCTAGCGCCACCGCACTCTCCTAATTTTAGCCCTAGTCAAGCGGGTCATGTTTTCCCCACTTTATAGCTGAGGTCCTGAGGATTTAGCGTGACTTTTGCAGGGTCACCCAGCAGGTGAACCCAGGAGAGGTGAAACCCTTTGATCATGCCCTTTGCCCTCCACCAGTGCTAAACCGCATGATCCGATGACCATGTCTTCCCCCGGCGATGGCCTTAGGCAGCTGCTGCCTGGCACTGACCGCCAGCCAGCCATTGGACGTGTCTCCCTCCGCTGTTCTGTTGATGTCGGAACCCATGGTCCTGGGACTCTCCGGAACCAGGAAGAGAGGCTCGGCGCGCTGTCCTGGAGGACTTGCTGCGTCATTCATCCTCGAGCAGCTCTCAGGCACACCCGACTGAAGCCAGGGAATGTGCCCTGCATCTCCAGGGGAAGAGTGTGCTCACCGGAGTACCTGCCTACGTCACTGGGAGTGAGTCTGATAGTTTCCGAGAACATATTAAATGGGAGGCAGGCAGCCCTTGGAAGAAGGGAGCTGCGGCAAGAGGGAGATCGCCTGGGGAGCTAGGACAAGCTGTCCTAGGAGGAGAGGGGAGCCGCGAGGGCAAGCAGAGCACGGTTCAAATGAGCATCAAGGTAAGAGAAATACGCCGGGTACCAGGTTCAGCAGGGTCTGGCACCAATGCCCAAAGATTATCAGGTTGGTGACTCAAGAGTGACAGGAGTTAGGGCCATAGCAACTGAACCAAGTGAGGTTCTTCAAGACAGGCCTACAAAGGCTTGTTCTCAACTCTCAAATCCAAAATGCTCTGAAAACTGACATTTTGGGGTGACAAAACCTGACCTGAATTGATAGAAGGCTGTTTGTAACCTTGGTTCGTCCCTCTTAATGTGAATATTCATAGTTTTGCGATAGAAATAGCTATTTATCTTATTATGGGTCGTGATGGTGGTGTTCAATAATGTAGAGGAGTGTATTACATTTCCTAAAAATCTGAATTCCAAACACACCTGTTCCCACGAGTTTCCCGTAGATGACTGTGTCATGCACTTCCACATTATCACATTTAATCCTCACATAAGTCTTGAGAGGAAAGTATTATTTTCCCCATTTTATAGATGAAAAAAATAGGATAGGGAAGCATTTATTTGACAAAGTTTGTGCAACCAGTAGAAAGAAACAGATTGAGGACTGAACCCCACGTTGAAGCCCAGAACTATGCACGTGCCTGTACCGTGGGCTGCACTGATGGGGACTGGAGGGTGACCAGCAGTGGCTCCTGGGAAAGGGACTCAGAGACACTGTCCGCTTCTCCGACTAAAATCTGTCTCTGACTCTGCACCTTCCACAACTGTTTTGGTTTTTATAAAGAAACTGCTGGCCTGGAGCCTCCTGTGAGCATGAACTTCCAGAAAGCACTGAGAGTGAAATAGGGTCTTTTAAACTCTCGTGTCCTTCAGCTACCCTGGAGGATGTCTATCCAGGAGAGTAGTTTTGAACCTTTAAGGACTCTTGGGTTCCTTTGAGAAGGTGATGAAAGCTGTGGACTTTCTACATGGGTTGCATATATTCCAGAGTAAATTCTTCATCCTGTTTTGGAAGAGCCTATCCATGAACTCCAGATTAAGAATCTCTGTTCCCAGCTTTTAGAGGATTTTAGCAAATTTTCCTTGAAAAAAGTCATAAGGTCAACTTTGAAGAGTGTTATAATTGGTTTAATTAGTATAATTCAATGAATTCAGTTACAGTGTAATTTCTATAGAAGCCTAGAATTCCCTGGCCAAAGTGTGTGTGTGTGTGTGTGTGTGTGTGTGTGTGTGTGT
>SJYX01000986.1:121859-160791 GCA_006410675.1 Oreotragus oreotragus
TGTACTATTGAAGCCTGGCTTGGAGAATTTTGAGCATTACTTTGCTAGCATGTAAGATGATTGCAATCGTGCGGTGGTTTGAGCATTCTTTGGCATTGCCTTTCTTTGGGATTGGAATGAAAACTGACCTTTTCCAGCCCTGTGGCCACTGCTGCATTTTCCATATTGGCTGGCATATAGAGTGCAGCACTTTCACAGCGTCATCTTTTAGGATTGAAATAGGTCAACTGGAATTCCTTCATCTCCACTAGCTTTATTTGTAGTGATGCTTCCTAAGGCCCACTTGACTTCACATTCCAGGCTCCAATATGGCTCTAGGTGAGTGATCACACCATTGTGATTATCTGGGTCATGAAGACCTTTTTTGCATAGTTCTTCTGTGTTCCACCTCTTCTTAATATCTTCTGTTTCTCTTAGGTCCATACCATTTTTGTCCTTTAGTGTGCCCATCTTTGCATGAAAGATTCCCTTGGTATCTCTAATTTTTTTGGACATCTCTCTAGTCTTTCCCACTCTATTGTATTCCACTATTTGTTTGCATTGATCACTACAAAGGCTTACTGGTTTATTCTGTAACTAATATTGAATAATGAAAAGGCTGAAAAATTATTTATATAAATACACAGAGTACACACAAAAAACTGGAAGCTATATCAACGAGAGACATTTAAAATAATCTTATCTTTTGAAGAAAAGTGAAACACAAAGGGAACACACAGACAACACTATCAAGAGATAAGAAATTGAGCTTAATTTTGATTTAGAGTAGAATTTAAAAATTGTAAAAATTAGTATGCTTTTGAAAAACACAAAGTAGAACTCAAAATCATTTTTACTCATTAAAATGCAATAAAGATTTAGGTAGCTTTTGTTGGAATGTCACTCAGGATATGTCACCTCTAAAACTATATAAGATCACTAAATGGGTTTTTTCACAGATTTTAGGTACATGTTAAAGTTAATTTCCAAACAGAGATTTTGGCTTCACAATACTGACAGGAAATGTGGCTTTCATGGTTTCCTGTAGGTTGTTCAAACTACAAACTGTTCCAGGAGTTACCATATGTGTTGGCATCTCTCTCTAATCCAATTTTGAAGGACAAGCTAAATCTAATGTAGAACTTCTAAATATGTGAATATAGTGTCTTGTAAAAATATAATTCAAAAAATAAAATAAATAAGTTCAACAGACTTTACTGTAGACGCCAACACCAGAGACAGAAAGGGAGAGAAACAGAGTTTTCAAGTCTTATCTTCCTCAATTAATAAAAGTGAAATTGTAGACATAGAAAGAGTTAGAAAAATTAGTAAATGCAATTCAATAATATAGCAACAACAAGCAATTTCAATTATACTTTGTTTTCTTAAATAGACGCTGGACTGTTTTACCTGGGTATTTGAGGGTGGTTGATATTTAGTTCACTTGTTCTATATCAAGGAGTATATACCCCTGTGTGGAAACCCTGACTCAAGGAATTTGATATATTGTATGCTTTAACTGGACATGGAACCACAGACTGGTTCCAAATTGGGAAATGAGTACATCAAGGCTGTATATTATCACCTGGCCTATTTAATGTATATGCAGAGTACATCATGTGAAATGCCAGGCTGGATGAAGCACAAGCTGGAATCAAGATNTTTCCTTGAAAAAAGTCATAAGGTCAACTTTGAAGAGTGTTATAATTGGTTTAATTAGTATAATTCAATGAATTCAGTTACAGTGTAATTTCTATAGAAGCCTAGAATTCCCTGGCCAAAGTGTGTGTGTGTGTGTGTGTGTGTGTGTGTGTGTGTGTATTAGGGTGTTGGGAGGAAAGACTGGTCAGGGAAGCCCTCTGACTTCTCATATAAATTACCCATAAACGTCTTGTTAGTCCCTTACAGTTCTGTTGCCTTGTCTGCTCTTACAAGCGACCAAATCTCTCCTGAAAGCAGAGATTTCAATAGAGGTGACTTTCAATTCCAGGATCTTGTCATTATCTTCAGTCTGCATGAGCCTGGAGACTGGTTCTCCTGGGCAGATTGCTTTCCACCATCTTCAGTATTGAAACTTGCAAACTAATGTCAAGGCCCAACTATAAAGGACCTCCAGCTGGCATCGTAACCGTATAGTTTATTTTCCCTCCTGCTCTTTTGATTTACTAGGATTCTGAGCCATTACTTTCTAAAACTAAATGTTTCCTAGTCTTTTATGTCTCTGGCTTGATAGTGATGATAACCTCGTCCCAAGAGTATAAAACTGGGAATGATGAATAGAAGGGTGTTTATCATTAGCTGGTGCAGAAAACAACTCCTTCTTGGAAATCCAGGAACTGGATAATGGCAGATTTCGTTTTTTGCATGATTACCTTTATGACAGTCCTGTCACTCCACACCGAGTGCGGTATATTTGGGCTGGTTCTTCTTTAACGAGAGTGTCCAAGGCTCACAACACTGGGCTGAGCTGTGTTTCTGATTTGTGCGTTTGGTAATTGATAGAAACTGACGGTGCATGCATTATGATGTGAAGTTAAAAAATAGGCATGTTCAAATGAGTGGAATGCTTGTCTGCTCCTCATTTCCCACATGCTAATAAATAAGTTTAATGGTAAATGCAGATTAGCAAAAATGGCTACGTTCTTAGACTCTGGAGTTAATCCAGCTAGGGTTTGAGTTTTGAATCCATCACTTATCAGGTAAATGACTGACAAGTTACTTCATCTCTCTATGCCTCATTCTTGGTAAAATGGGCTTTAAAATGGTTTTAAATCTGTGGGACTTCCTTGGTAGTCCAGTGGCTAAGATTCCGCTTTCCCAGTGCAAAGGGCCCAAGCTCAACTCATGGTCAGAGAACTAGATCCCGCATTCCGCAACTCACGATCCCACATGCCACACCTGAGTCCTTGTTCACTCAGTCACATCCGACTCTTTGCAACCCCATGGACTGCAGCATGCCAGGCTTCCCTGTCCTTCACCATCTCCTGGAGTTTGTTCAAACTCATGTCCATTGAGTCAGTGATGCCATCCAACCATCTTGTCCTCTGTCACCCCCTTCTTCTCTTGCCCTCAATCTTTCCCAGCATCAGGGTCTTTTCCAATGAATGAGTCAACTCTTCGCATCAGGTGGCCAAAGTATTGGAGCTTCAGCTTTAGCATCAGTCCTTCTGATGAATATTCAGGACTGATTCCCTTTAGGATTGACTGGTTTGATCTCCTTGCAGTCCAGGGCCTCTCAAGAGTCTTCTCCAACACCACAGTTCAAAAGCAACCGTTCTTTGGTGCTTAGCCTTTTATCATGGTCCAGCTCTCACATCAGTACATGACTGCTGGAAAACCATGGCTTTGACTGTATAGACCTTTGTTGGAAAATTGATGCCTCTGCTTTTTAAAACACTGCATATTAAAAGCTTTTCTTTCAAGAAGCAAGCGTCTTTCAATTTCATGGCTGCAGATGTTTTAGGGATTGATTGAGGTGGTGTGTGTAAAGAACTTAGCACAGTGTCTCATTCCGCACATATTAGCTAATGTTATCTCACAGGGTTATGAACATTTCCCAACTCTGTTCTCCTAGAAGGGCCCTCTCTCTTCATTGTTTGGACTTAAATACAAGTGGGTCCCCAGGTGTGCCAAGATGTGTGTTTATTTGGTATTTCTCCCAGCTCTGAATTATCAAGGTGAGTTATATAGTCCTTGGATGAGGGGAAGGAGGCGAATTTCATATCATCAGAGTGCTTTGCATGAGAGGACTGTTCAACCAGGCTTCCCTCATAGCTTGGTTGGTAAAGAATCTCCCTGCAATCCAAGAGACCCCAGTTCAATTATTGGGTTGGGAAGATTCCCTGGAGAAGGGATTGGCTACCCATTCCAGTATTCTTGGGTTTCCCTTGTGGCTCACAAGGGAAAGAATCTGCCTGCAATGCAGGAGACCTGGGTTCTATCTCTGAGTTGGGAAGATCCCCTGGAGAAGGGAAAGGCTACCCACTCCAGTATTCTGGCCTGTCGCCGAGTCGGACACAACAGAGTGACTTTCACTTTCACTTGCCTGAGAGGGAGATTGTGAGCCTCCATGACAAACAGCTTCTTTGTGTGCTGTGTGGCAGCCTGGGAGGGACTCCATGTGCTTCTGCTCAACTGAGCTGAATGGATGAGACAGAGAGAATGCTTGGACTCACTCCAGCTGCCTACACCCTGGCACCTTGTCCACTGCAGCAATGGCCCAGTCGTCAGCCCAGGTGAAAGGACTCAGATCTGCTCCAACGAAAGCATTCTAGGGAAGAAGGCAGGCCTGTCTCAGTCACCTGGGTGCCCAGGAGCCCAGAGATGCCTGGTTCATATGAAGTCAGTGTGGGGACCACCCATCACCTGTCGCTACAGCAGTGGAGGGCAGACACTGGGGTTCTGACAGCACTGTGATGGGGTGTCTGTGAGAAAGCCTACTGGCCTTGCTTTATTTTTCTGTCATCCTTGAAGAGCCTTGAGCCTAAAACCACCTGTCTCATTCCAACGGAAATCCAACAAATATTTGAAAGCAAATAATCCCATTTGGAAATTGGTGGGAAACTCAGTCAGTACATTTTCTGGTTCTGCTTAAGTGTGCAGAACTTAGTTTCTTGGGAAGTCAATAGAATTTTCAAATGTGTTTCACACAAAAGCAGAGGTTCTAAAAGAGGGAAAGTTTATAAGACCATATTAAAGTAATGGAAAATAAATCCTCCATCACATACTTGGCAAAAACTAGTGCTGTGTGTTTCTTATGATTTGAAAGTGCATCTTGGAGAGGAGGGAGGCTGTCTTCAGGACACACAGAGAGGCTTTGCTGGGCCACCTTTCTTCATGGCTGGCAACAAGGAAACTGGTGATAGGCTATGCACACATGCTCAGTCGTGTCCAGCTCTTTACGACCCCATGGACTGTAATCTGCCAGGTCCCTCTGTCCATGGGGATTTCCCAGGCAAGAATATTGGAGTGGGTTGCCATTTCCTACTCCAGGGGATCTTTTCCACCCAAGAATCAAACCCATGTCTTTTGCACTGCAAGTGTGGATTTTTTTTCCCCACTGAGGCATCTGGGAAGCCAAAATGAGATCAACAGCTGTGTATGGGGTATCAAAGAAAGCGACATTTTAATGACTGCTTTATTGCTGGTGATAAATTATGGTATAGTTTTATTGTATATAAGATGTGAGGTTCAAATTTAAAATCAGAATCAGCTTACAAAGCATACCTGTACTTTTCCATGGCAGAAGAGGAACTAAAAAGCCTCTTGATGAAAGTGAAAGTGGAGAGGGAAAAAGTTGGCTTAAAGCTCAACATTCAGAAAATGAATGAAGATCATGGCATCCGGTCCCATCACTTCATGGGAAATAGATGGGGAAACAGTGAAAACAGTGTCAGACTTTATTTTGGGGGACTCCAAAATCACTGCAGATGGTGACTGCAGCCATGAAATTAGAAGACGCTTACTCCTTGGAAGAAAACTTGTGACCAACCTAGATAGCATGTTCAAAAGCAGAGACATTACTTTGTCGACTAAGGTCCGTGCCGTCTATGGGGTCACACAGAGTCAGACACGACTGAAGTGACTTAGCAGCAGCAGCAGCAGCAGCAGCAGTAAAGGCTATGGTTTTTCCTATGGTCATGTGTGGATGTGAGAGTTGGACTGTGAAGAAGGCTGAGCACTGAAGAATCGATGCTTCTGAACTGTGGTGTTGGAGAAGACTCTTGAGAGTCCCTTGGACTGCAAGGAGATCCAACCAGTCCATTCTGAAGGAGATCAGCCCTGGGATTTCTTTGGAAGGGATGATGCTAAAGCTGAAATTCCAGTACTTTGGCCACCTCATGCGAAGAGTTGACTCATTGGAAAAGACTTTGATGCTGGGAGGCACTGGGGGAAGGAGGAGAAGGGGACGACAGAGGATGAGATGGCTGGATGGCATCACGGACTCAATGGACGTGAGTCTGAGTGAACTCCGGGAGTTGGTGATGGACAGGGAGGCCTGGCGTACTGTGATTCATGGGGTCGCAAAGAGTTGGACACGACTGAGCGACTGAACTGAAAATGTAGTTATGATATGTAACTACAAAACTAATGAAAAAAATACTAAGTCAGGGGGGAAAACACCTTTTTCCTGACGGAACTGTAACCAGCAATGCCTTCTGCTCTGTAACTGTGGGCGGTAATTTTGCAGAATATGGACAGCATGAGGGGCTTTTGCAGAATCCCTTTCCCACTTCTACTTTTACTACTCTCACCATTTTCTCTAGTTCCTTTATTTTCTAAAGGAAAATGCCCAGATTTCTTGTTTACTTGGCCTTTTTAACATCCTCATGCTTGTGCAAATTTGGTTTTTAATATTTATTCATTTTAGAAACTTTTTATTATGAGAAGACTTGTGGCCGAAGGAAAAGAAAACATGAATTATATTGAATTACTTACAGTGGCCATTGATATTGTTAGTATAATACCATGAACAAAAACATAAACAGGCTTGAGTCAGGGCACATGGGCTCCAACTCATGAGTCCCCAGGAAGCCCATCAGCGTCCTGGGGACATTGATGTGAGATGACCACTCAGGTTCATGCAGCTCGGAAGGATCCATGCCAGCGTCATGCAGAGAAGGGGGCTGGAGGGCCAGCCCTGGAGCCAGGCCTGGAGGGCAGCCTTCCTTAGCAGCCTAAGTCCTCCTTGACCTCATTTGACCCTCTGATTTCCTTAATCTCTATCATGAAACTAGTAATAGCATCCCCCAGAAGAGCGCAAGGGAGTGAAGTTAGAAAGTTGAATGCAATCTTGTGCTGTGAAGCGCTTACCCCTGATGTCTGAGTGTGCACAGAGTGTGCACAGCTGGTGATGTACCACTCAGCCCCTCTGGTGCTCGCACTCAGTTGCTCAGCTGTGTCCAACTCTTTGTGACCCTATAGACTTCAGTCCGCAGGCTCCTCTGTCCATGGGATTCTCCAGGCAAGAGTCGGTTGCATGCCCTCCTCCGGGGGCTCTTTTCGACCCAGGGATCAAACTCACGTCTGCTGTGGGTCCTGCATTGGCAGGCGGACTCTTTACTGCTGAGCCACCTGGGAAGCCCTCCACTCAGCCCTACTGAGCACCAAACGGTGACCCAGAGAGACCCTGAAGCCAGACTGCTCTGCCACTTGCTGGCTGTGCCACTTTGGGCAAGCTACTTAACCACTCTGGGCCTCAGCTTTTTTTATCCACAGCACAGTGATAGCAGTATTAGTAGCAACCTACCCCATAGGACCATTGTAAGGATTTCAAAAATCTAGATAAAAATAATACATCTCTTTCTGGATGTACTGAATGCTTATTCATGTCAGTCATTGAACCAACATGGTTTACACATTTTATCACTTATCACCCTAAGATGCTGTTCCATTCTTATCCCCATTCTATAGACAAGTAAACTACACGCGTTGTCTGTGATCACATCGTCAGCATTCGGTGGTGGCAGAGTTCACATGCAGGCCACCCTAATCCAAACCATGTGCTTCCCAGTCCTAGTCTGCCCTGGGCCTGTATCTCCTTGGAACACAGCGTGGGCACGTTCAAAATGCCGACAGGCTTCCAGGGTAGGTCCAAGCAATAACAACCCGAGAAAATCAGTCCAAGTTCAGGCCAACCAGCGCCCTCATTTGCAAACCAGATTCAGGCCTGAGTATGGCGGTTTCAGCACCATCAAGAGAACACCGTATATCTGCTTAAAAGTCAAGCGCTTTTGAAAACATCTGCTTGAAATTGTGTGCCGCTGATTGAAACAAAAAACAAACTCAGCTGCCAAGCAACGGTGGGAAGAGGACAGGGAGTAATGAGCTAGGGACAAACAGCTAGTTAGCACATCACCACATATGGCCACAATAAGAGCCCGCACGAAGAAAGTAACCTCTCGGGTAAAATTACGGCGGTCTTGGCCAAAAGTTCTTTTCTGTTCCAATATGCAAAATATAAAAGTGGTATTTTTCCACCAAGTGGCACACATTTCTTTAGGGGGAAAGTCCTTGAAATGGTTGATTCTATCACAATACTGCAGCCCTGTTGCGGCTGACTTTTGCAGTCAAAGCTCCCTGGCCTTTGTTCTCACCTCTTCGGGGTAGCAGGAGTTGGGCTGGGACTGGGACTGGCACCCAGGAAGGACAGCTTCCTCTCTGCTCCCAGCACCCACGTCAGGACAGAAGACACTCAATGCTACTGTGCTTTGGAAGAAGTTCTGAGCCAGACTTTCTAGGTCATGTGGCTGGTAAGAGGCAGGGTCAAGCCCAGGTACTTTGGAGTCCAGGTGCTCAGTCACTCAGCCGTGTCCTGCTCTCTGTGACCCCATGAACTGTAGCCCGCCAGACTCCTCTATCCATGGGATTCTCCAGGCAAGAATGCTGGAGTGTGTTGCCATTTCCTCCTCCAGGGGATTTTCCCTCCCCAGGGATCGAACTCACATCTCCTGCAGCTCCTGCATTAGCAGGCGAGTTCTTCACCACTGCACCATTAGAGTCCACCCTCCCTGTCATCTCTTCTGCTTCCCCATGACATTTAACCTTATCTGATCATGACCTGGGTGCCTGCCTCAGGACCTCTTGTCCTTTCCTAAGAATCCTACATTTTTATTATCTCTATGACATCCCCCTACCACCTAAAATAAACATCACTTACAACTCGTAGCTAAACTTGCATTTCTGGGCTCACCCTGACAGTGGAGAGACGTGTTGAGGTGGGGAAGGAGTTGCTGGAGAAGGCCCTGAGAGAAAAGCCCAGTTCCTAGGGTCTTGAGAAGCCAGGCATGGCATCGACTCCACAAACACTGCTCCAAGCACACCGACACTCAGACTTGACTTCTCAGGAGGAGAAGAGCGGTACATACGGTGTCTTAACCAACTCAGGCTGCTCTAAAACACCACAGGATGGATGGCTTAAACAACAGGCCTTTATTTGTCACAGTTCTGGAGGCTGGGGAATCAAGATCAAGGTGCTTGAATATAGCTGTCTTTTTGCTGCATCCTTACAGGACAGAGAGAGGGTAGTTCTCTTCCTTTTCTTATAAGGACGCTAATCCCATCATAGGGGCTCTGACCTCATGACTTAATTATTTTCCCCAAGGCCTCACCTCCAAATACCATCCCATTAGGACTCCAAATCATGAATTTGGAGGAGGCACAAACATGCAGTCTACAACACTAGGAGTGACACAGCCAGCCACATTTCTTGCTGCAAAATCATCTTTGGCCCAATTTCTCCATCTCCCTCGTCCCCTGCATCTAATTGGTTGTCTCTTCTGCTTAGATGTTACATGAACTCCTTTCTCTCTGCTTTCGGTTCTCATTACTTCGTACCCTAAGCTCTGCAGTAAAGTCACTGTGCTCATCTCCCTCTCTCTCCCATTTCCTCATCTACCCTCGCCCTGCACACAAATGTCTGTTTGTTTCTTCCTCTGCTTAAGAGTTCAGAACCCTCCATTGCCCAGGGGATCAAAGTTCTTTACCACAAATTCTTATTCCTATAGGACCTGATCTCTACTCTGCTGTATGAATTACCCACTCCAAACAAACGAGTCTTTCCGTCTCCCCTAAGTATGCCTCGGGCGTGGTTCTCCCTGTTTATCCACTCAACCAGTCCCAGCCCCCAGATCCAGGTAAGAAGGGACTTTAGCTTCACACTCTAGGGGGCTTTGTTCTGGCCTTGCCTCTCCTCATAGGGTGAAACACAGGTAGGGTCTAGAGAATGTGCTTATGCAAGTCCTGCCCCTAATCCTTGCTATGACCACCTGAGACCCAGAATTCCCTGTTCCAGTGACCCAGTGGCCGCATTCACGACCTGCGCAGAGCTGGGGATGCGGGACAGTGACCCAGTGGCCGCATTCACGACCTGTGCAGAGCTGGGGATGGGGGACAGTGACCCAGTGGCCGCGTTCACGACCTGCGCAGAGCTGGGGATGGGGGGATAAGTGGGCTGAACTTTCACTTGCAGTCTGAGGCATTTATATGTGTGCATATGCGGATGGGCAAGGGACAGGGGATGGGCTGGCTCTCTCACTCCACTGCCAAGTTCCAGAACTTAGTGATTATAAAGTATATTTGTCAAGGTAATAGGATAGAGCGTGTTTTATTTAACAGATTGTTAGCTTGATTTATAATTTTAAAATTGGTAAGACACATTTTATTTAACAGTCTGTTGGTTTGACTTAAGACTTAAAATATTAAGACAGGAGGAATGTGGGTTCCATTTGTATTCTTGTCCCAGGATCTAGAAATGTTAGGAGCTCACCTTCCCTCTATTTCCATTTCTACCAGTCAAACTTTTACCCATCTTTTAAGTTACAGGTCACTTCTCACCTTTACCGTAAAGCCTGTACTGACCACCCCAGCTGCAATGTAATTTCCTCTTAGCTTGCTTCATTCATAAACAAGTTTTAGTGACATTCTAGGTGCCAGGCACCATGATGGGAATTAAAAACAGATATGAAGGAAAAGGCCTTTGCCTCAAGGAGCTTATAAGCCAGAAAAAGAGTCACAGAAATAACCACCCACAATCCATCAGCACCTTCTGCTGGCTTTACATCCAAATTATATTTCAAGTATGACACATCCTACAATCTTCCCTGCCAGAATCCAGTTTAAGGCATCGTGATTTTGAACCCAGACTATGACTGTGTTCTTGGCCTGGTTATGGTCTGTTCCCCACCAGCTGCCGTAACACTTTTCTGCCCTGCTTAAAACCCTCCAGTGGTTTCCACTGCAATTTAACTAAACTCCGAACCCCTAACCTGGCCTCCATGGAGTCTCTGGCCCATCTCCTGGACCTCTTCCTCTCAACCTCTACCTCAGTGATTTCTGAAGCTTGCCTGGGCTTCTTTCCATTTCTCAAACACCCTGTTCCAATCTCAAGGCCATTTGGACTTGCTATTCTCTCTACCAGGAACTATCTTCTCGTAGATCTTCACACAGCATCTTTTTTCCTTGCTGCTTATTTCTCAGTTCATATGTTAAACCTTCCTGGAGAGACATAGACCAATATCCTTAAGAAAAGAACCTCCAAGTCCTTTATTATTTGGTTATTCCATTAATAAATTTTTCACGCGTGTTCTGGCTGTTTGCCCATGTAGCATTGGATTCCACATGAAGGATGACTTTATTTTGCTCATAACTGCCTCCCTGGTGCATATAGTTGGCATCCTGTAAATTTTTTGTTAAATGAATGAATGATTGCAATAGAGTATGATCTTTGCAGGGCCCTGTAGAAACCATCAGTTCGTTTCAGTTCAGTTGCTCACTCATCTCCAATTCTTTGCGACCCCATGGACTGCAGCAATCCAGGCTTCCCTGTCCATCACCAACTCCTGGAGCTTGATCAAACTCATGTCCATCAAGTCGGTGATGCCAGCCAGCTGTCTCATCCTCTGTCACCCCCTTCTCCTCCTGCCTTCAATCTTTCCCAGCATCAGGGTCTTTTTAAAATGAATCAGTTCTTCACATCAGGTGGCCAAAGTATTGAAGCTGCAGTTTCAGCATCAGTCCTTTCAATGAATATTCAAGACTGATTTCCTCAGGATTGACTGCTTTGATCTCCTTGCAGTTCCAGGGACTCTCAAGAGTCTTCTCCAACACCACAGTTCAAAAGCATCAATTCTTCTGCACTCAACTTTCATTATAGTCCAACTCTCACGTCCATACATGACCACTAGAAAAACCATAANGACTGATTTCCTCAGGATTGACTGCTTTGATCTCCTTGCAGTTCCAGGGACTCTCAAGAGTCTTCTCCAACACCACAGTTCAAAAGCATCAATTCTTCTGCACTCAACTTTCATTATAGTCCAACTCTCACGTCCATACATGACCACTAGAAAAACCATAGCCTTGACTAGATGGACCTTTGCTGGCAAAGTAATGTCTCTGCTTTTCAATATGCTTTCTAGGTTTGTCAGCTTTTCTTCCAAGGAGCAAGCAACTTTTAATTTCATGGCTGCAATCACCATCTGCTGTGATTTTGAAGCCCAAGAAAATAAAGTCTGTCACTGTTTCCACTGTTTCTCCATCTAATTACCATGAAGTGATGGGACTGGATGCCATGATCTTCATTTTTTGAAAGTTGAGCTTTAGACCAGCTTTTTCACTCTCCTCTTTCACTTTCATCAAGGAGCTCTTTAGTTCTTCTTCACTTTCTGCCATAAGGGTGGTATCATCTGCAGATCTGAAGTTATTGATATTTCCCCCAGCAATCTTGATTCCAGCTTGTGCTTCATCCAGTCCAGCATTTCTCATAATGTACTCTGCATGTAAGTTAAATAAGCAGGGTGACAATACACAGCCTTGACATACTCCTTTCCCAATTTGGAACCAGTCTGTTTATTCTGAGTCCGGTTCTAACAGTTGCGTCTTGACCTGTGTACAGATTTCTCAAGAGGCAGGTCAGGTGGTTTGGTATTCCTATCTCTTGAAGAATTTTCCAGTTTGTTGTGATCCACACAGTCAAAGGCTTTGGCATAGTCAATAAGCAGAAGTAAATGTTTTCCTGAATTCTCTTGCTTTTTCTATGATCCAGTAGATGTTGGCAATGTGATCTCTGGTTCCTCTGCCTTTTCTAAATCCAGCTTGAACATCTGCTGGTTTTCAGTTCACATGCTGTTAAAGCCTTGCTTTTCTTATTTGTCTTCACTTGGAGAATTTTGAGCATTACTTTCAGCACTTACTTGAGATAAGTGCAATCGTAAGGTAGTTTGAACATTCTTTGGCATTGCCTTTCTTTGGGATTAGAATGTAAACTGACCTTTTCCACTCCTGTGACCACTGCTGAGTTTTCCAAATTTGCTGGCATATTGAGTGCAGCACTTTCACAGCATCATCTTTTAGGATTTGAAATAGCTCAGCTGAAATTCCGTCACCTCCACTAGCTTTGTTCCTAGTGATGATTCCTAAGGCCCACTTGACTTCACACTCCAGGATGTCTGGCTCTAGGTGAGTGACCACACTATTGTGGTTATCTGGGTCATGAAGATCTTTTTTGTATAGTTCATCTGTGTATTCTTGCCACATCTTCTTAATATCTTCTGCTTCTGTTAGGTCCATACCATTTCTGTCCTTTATCGTGCCCAACTTTTCTTGAAATGTTCCCTCGGTATCTCTGATTTTCTTGAAGAGCTCTCTAGTCTTTCCCCTTCTAATGTTTTCCTCTATTTCTTTGCATTAATCACTTAAGAAGGCTTTCTTATCTCTCCTTGCTGTTCTTTGGAACTCTGCATTCAGATGGATATATCTTTCATTTTCTCCTTTGCCTTTTGCTTTTCTTATTTCTCAGCTATTTGTAAGACCTCCTCAGACAACCATTTTGCCCTTTTGCATTTCTTTTTCTTGGGGATGGTTTTGATCACCACCTCCTGTACAATGTTAATGAACCTCCATCCATAGTTCTTCAGGCACTCTGTCTATCAGATCTAATTCCTTGAATCTATTTGTCGCTTCCACTGTATAAACATAAGTGATTTGATTTAGGTTGTACCTGAATGGTCTAGTGGTTTTCCCTACTTTTTTCAATTTAAGTCTAGATTTTGCAATAAGGAGTTTATTATCTGAGCCAGTCAGCTCCCGGTCTTGTTTTGCTGACTGTATAGAGCTTCTCCATCTTTGGCTGCAAAGAATATAAGTAGAAGCCATAGGAGAAATCTAATTTTACCTGGAGAGAGTTGGTATTGACTATGGCCTGGTTTGGGGGAGTGGGGTTAGGAAATGTGGAGGCATTGAAGGGTTTGAGAAGAAAAGTGTGATAAGATTTGCTGCTTAGAAGTGACTTGGTGTAGAGTGGGAGGAGAGATTAGAAAAGGCAAAGCTAAAGGCAGGAATTTAAATCAGGATACGCTTACTACTGGAGTAGGAAATGGCAACCCACTCTGGTATTCTTGCCTGGAAAATCCCATGGACAGAGGAGCCTGGCAGGCTGCAGTCCATGGAGAGAAAAAGACTCAGACAAGACTAAGCATACATGCACACCTGTGCAAGCCTAGAACTTACCAAATATGAGAAGGGAGGGAATTCCTACAAGGAAAATAGGAAGTAGGAAAAAGACAAAAATTGGGTAAAGATTCAACCTTTCTCAGCCTGAATTCCTGGAGAGGCAGGCTGCAGTCCATGGAGAGAAAAAGACTCAGACAAGACTAAGCATACATGCACACCTGTGCAAGCCTAGAACTTACCAAATATGAGAAGGGAGGGAATTCCTACAAGGAAAATAGGAAGTAGGAAAAAGACAAAAATTGGGTAAAGATTCAACCTTTCTCAGCCTGAATTCCTGGAGAATGAAGCTCTAACGTCTCTGTGTGGCAATTGTTAGAAGAATTGAAGAAACAGTTCCTCTTTTGTGTAGGTCAAACAAGGAGTCCCTCCCCACCTTTTATTTTTGTTTATTTTTTGGCCTCACTGCGCTTAGCTCCCTGACCAGGGATAGAACCCATGCCTCCTGCAGTGGAAGCACAGAGTCCTAATCGCTGGACCACCAGAGAATTCCCAGAAATCCTATTGAGAGTTGGGTGGAACATGGGCATTACAGAGGTAGAAAATTACTTAGAGGAAAAATACTGAGTTCAGTTTGAATCATATTGAGTTTGGGGTGAGGAGCAAGGAGCAAGTAGTGAGTTATGAAAAGGAAACACAGAGAGATCAACATAAAGGAGTTAGCTGATGCCAAGCGTATGAAGGAGGTTGCTTAGAAAAAGAAATGACAGAGGAAGCTTCCAGGGCAACCCCTGGGAAGCCTCATTATTAAGTCTTGCCTAAACGGTTCAGGTTAAAGAGTTGGCTGAGTTAAGAGATCCCAAAAGGAAGACCTAGAAGAAGACAGAAGTTTGCAGAGAAATAGTCCAGAGTGGGTGAGGTATTCCGAAAGCCAACGTAGTTTCAAGAAGAAAGAGATGGTTGACACTGGCAACCACAACAAAGGTGATAGGAAGTGTACTGAAACATAACATGTGGATTTGGAAATATGGTGGTCACGTCGTCTAATTCTGGGCAAGCACCCCCTAATCCTCACGTTGATGTTGCATTATCATCATCATCACTACTACTGCTGCTAGTAGTTGGTCAGCAGTTTTAGTCACTGGATGTGAATGTGGGAGTGAATTACCCTAATGATGTTCTAAGTAATTTCTCAAGGTCTCAGAAGGTATGGCTACAGGACAGATTAGGATGGACCTTTCCTGGTAGACTCAGGTTCGATCCCTGGGTCAGGAAGATACCCTGGAGAAGGAAATGGAAACCCACTCCAGTACTCTCGCCTGGAAAATTCCATGAATGGAGGAGCCTGGTGGGCTACCGTCCATGGGTCGCAAAAAGTCGGACACAACAGAGCGACTTCGCTTTCACTTTTCACTTTCACTTAGGATGGACCTTTCACTCCTCAGAGCTTTGGCAATCCATTCTCTGAGGTGGCTTCTAAAAAAATGCCCAGTAGATCCTACATCCAACAGTATTTCTGTGTAGTTCACCATTAAAACAAAATCCATCTTGTTTTCCTCCAGTGATGTGAGTTTAATTTATTTTCACTTATTAAAGCTACTTTCTGGGACTTGAAAATGCTTTTAAATGTTCATTCCATTTTTGCATTCACAATCCATTTCATTCAACACGCCTTACTGCAGATTGAATTGCTTGCTAAATTTGAAAGAGATCAATAAATAGCAGCAAAACTCCAGGAGGTCATTTAATTTTTTTCTTTTTATTAACAGACCCAATAAATCTGGAGCCTATTTTCTTCAAATAAATCAGCTGGAAATAAAAAATTGCTTTTGGGCAATTTATGAGGTTAAATCTAAAAATAAAATTTTACTTTCATTTGCGGCTGGTATTAACATGACAAAGCTTCAACAGAGCTTGCTTAGTACTGAATTTATGTCCTCTATTTGCACAAATATCTTTTTCATAGCTGTATGCCAGTAGGTGAATAGATTTGAAATGGAACAGAGTGAAACTAAAAATGCAGTCTGTAGAGAGAAATCCCCTGTACTTAAAAGTTTTAGGATACATATTAAAACTCTAATTTTTAGATAAAATTTTTTTTCCTGAAAATGACCTGAGTCCCTCTAGAATTTCCTGTGACTCCTTAAGGCAGGAGCAGGGAAAATTTACCCTCCAAGACTGGTTTTATTTTGAGTCCATCTAGACATGGGATGATATTGCTTTGGCTACCACCAGGAGCATAATTTCCCCTCTGGTGAGCTGCGGGGGTTGAGAACAGTGATTAATTGGCTAATTAGAATTTCAAAGGGCAGTGATAACAGTGCTGAACAGAAGGAAGTAACAGAAGTTCAAGTCCATTAAAACACTTGGCAATGACTGAGCCTTTCCCTGCATTTCTCCCTGCTCTACCGTCTTTTCTGCTCACTGGTCTCTAAGCCTAGCCCATACTTGCCCTGGCCACTACCCTTATTTTCCTTTATCCCATTTCCCCAACCGCTCTTTTTATATCTCCCTCACACCCCAAAACTTAAACTGAAAAATACTAATCCTTTCCTCTTTCTTTCCTTTTATTTTCCCTCTTCTTAAATTCAAATAAGTTGAACTCGTTGCTTTTTTTCCCCCTTCCCAAACTATGCTGATTCTTATTTGTGTCAGGCAGCTAGATTTTGTTTGCCTCCTCTGTATCAGTGACCCACAATATCAAATGGATTCTCAGGCTAAAGTAGTTTAGGAATACTGAATTTGTGCAGATAAATCGATTATTCAGATTTCCACGCCCCCTCATACAATCAATATCGCTGTCTTTAATAGCCTAGCAACGTGAAGCTATTCCATGGGTTTTCATCCTTGCCTACATTAAAACCTGAGAATCAGGCAAGTGAATCAAGCGATTTTCTAGGTAGGGAGCGTGCCCACACCGAGCTGGGTGCGACTTGTTTCATGTCAGGCTCCTCTCAGCCGGAAGGGAAAACGGGGCCACACCTTGGGGAGAGACAACCACCCTCTTCTTGGGAAGAGGGCCCTCAACCTGGCTCAGTCCACCGCGCTGCTAAGATCTTGAACCAGCTATAGCTTCATCCGCCTCTGACTTCTTGGAAGATTTGGTTTATCCAGCTAACACCCACAGCATTATGATTATGGCTATGTACATGGTAATACATCATCAACCCCACATAGGAATTTGAATGAATATATGAAAACATTTGTGCTTCCATGACCTAGTAAATTTGGTCCTTGCAAGCACAGAGTTTTCCATTTCAGGTTTTTCCTCCCTGTATTCCCGTTAATGACATTCATTCTCTCTCTCTCTTCAAATCTGTTTACTGCGCAACCCTTAGAATGGAAACTTTTCTTATGATTAGATCACAGGGCTGGGAACTTCTGCTTTCAGCTTGGTCTCATTTACACTTAACCGATCCTTTGTTCCTTCTTTCCTTATCTTTGTAATGAGGATAATAATACTTTGCATGAAAACTGATTCGCAGATGAAAGGTAACCGAATGTTATTAAGTGTTTTCCCCATCATCATCTTCAAATGGTGGAAGCATTCTGGGCATGGCCAAGGCAAGAAGCGGATGATCCTGAGAACTGCCTAAGAAGACTCAAGAACTGAAGATATCTCAGGAGAGGCAGCTGTAGCATAGGGATTGAAGGCACAGACTGAGAGAACCGAGTGGGCTAAATTCAAGTGCTGGTTTTCCTACTGCCTAGCTCTCTCAGTTTCCCCAAATGGGAAATGAGGGCATGATAGTGACTCCTCTAGGACTGTGTGTGTGATCTGCGCTCAGTCACGTCCAACTCTGCGGCCCCACGGACTGTAGTCCGCCAGGCTCCTCTGTCCATAGACTTTTCCAGGTAAGAATACTGGATTATAAAGTTATTATGGATAAAGTTCTTGGAACAGTGCTTTCAATCTCAAAATGCTGTGTAAACAAAAACAGCACTCCCGATTATGCTGGGAATAAAAGGCCCCTCTTTGTCTGGAAACATGCGCTTCTGGTCCTTGTCACTCATGAGCACGAGTTGAGTTCAAACAGAGGGGTTTCCGCTGATGGGAGGAAACAGTGACCGTATGATGGAAAACATAAGAATCTACCAACTACTGGTCTTTAAACCATTTTACTTCTCTCCCTCCAGAAAAAAAAAAAAATGTTCATGTAACTCACACAGTTTAAATTTGATATCTAAAAGTGCATTATGACTTTAAGTCTATTTTTGTTATTTGTTGTTATGGGTTAGTCACTAAGTCATGTCCAACTCTTTGCAGTTCCATGCACTGTAGCCTGCCAGGCTCCTCTGTCCATGGGATTTCTCAGGCAAGAATACTGGAGGGGTTAGGTAGTCATTTACTTATCCAGGGGATCTTCTTGACCCAGAGATTGACCGATTGAACCCACTTCTGCATTGCAGACAGATTACTTACCACCAAGCTACTAGGGAAGCCCCATTTTTGCTATTAGGAAATAGAAAATATGAAATGAGATAACATGAGGATTGACTATAATTGCAAAAATTATCTCATGATTTGATTTTTTAAATAGGTTTTATCTGCCTTTTTAAATAAAGCATGACAAATGTAAAAGAAATTACATAAAATGTTGATGTGTGGATTTATAGCACCAAAATTTTTGGTAGACTCACACAAAAAAAAAACCACCTAGTTTGATTAAAAATGATCAACTTCAGGGAATTCCCTGGCAGTCCAATGATTAAGACTTCAACCTTTCATTGCAGGGGACACAGGTTTAATTCCTGGTCAGGAAACTAAAGTCCTACATGCTGCATGCTGTGGCCAAATAAATAAATACACCAACTTCAATAACTTATCTTGCTTTGGCTGTTTGGAATTGATATCATCCTTTCCTACATGATCTAAAATGTCACTTTAACAACATGTAGGTTTTACAGAATTGTGTGTTTAAGTTGCCTTGATAAATCTTTAAAAGAGGCTTCCTCAAACCATTATTTCTATTTATATTTTTGTTTAGTTGTCCAAAATGTTTGCATCCCTGGGCAGTGCGCTGTAGTAAGACTTGGGACAGGTGATGGGTATGCCTTTCTAAATTGATAAAGATTATATTAAAATCTTTTCCAGACAATACTGAACCAAGCTCTCTCTCTCTCAAGCAAATAATCTTGGGGAAAAAATATATATGGAGGTTGAGGATAATGAAATTGATTCCTTCTATTTTTTTATTTTATTTTTTTTTTACTTTATTTTGCTTTACAGTACTGTATTGATTTTGGCATACATTGACATGAATCCATCATGGGTGTACACGAACTACCAAACATGAACCCCACCTCCCACCTCCCACCCCACATCATCCCTGATTCCTTTTAAAAAGCTGAACACGTGTGCTGATGACCCATAGTTTATCCACAGCCTTCTTTCTGCCAGACAGATGAAAGGAAAGGAAATGCATTTTATCTTCCCAAGAGAAGCTTACTGGTGATTAAGAGGATCAAGCAAGAAAAAATACATATTATGGTTGCTTGTTGCAAGTTAGTAAGATAGAAAGAACAAACTTGGAAGATGATCTCAGTAAGAGAGGCCAGTAGTTATGGGTGGAAAGAAGAACTGTGATTGTTGTAAACATGAGATGTGACTGCAACCATGAAATTAAAAGACACTTGCTCCCTGGAAGAAAAGTTATGACCAATCTAGAGAGCATATTAAAAAGCAGAGACATGACTTTGCCAACAAAGGTCCATCTAGTCAAGGCTATGGTTTTCCCATTGGTCATGTATGGATATGAGAGTTGGATTATAAAGAAAGCTGAGTGCCAAAGAATTGATGCTTTTGAACTGTGGTGTTGGAGAAGACTCTTGAGAGTCCCTTGGACTGCAAGGAGATCCAATCAGCCCATCCTAAAGGAAATCAGTCCTGAATGTTCATTGGAAGGACTGATGGTGAAGCTGAAGTTCCAATACTTTGGCCACCTGCCCATGGAAAAAGACCCTGATTCTGGGAAAGATTGAAGGAAGGATGAGAATGGGATGACAGAAGATAAGATGGTTGGATGGCCTCACCAACTCAATGGACATGAGTTTGAATAAACTCCAAGAGCTGGTGATGGACAAGGAAGCCTGGCATGCTGCAGTCCATGGGGTCACAAAGAGTGGAACACAACTGAATGACTGAACTGACTGATTGACTGACTGATCTACTCTCTCCACCCCTCTGCCAGGCCTCAAAGGCTAGTTATAACTATGTCCCCAGCTGCAATATACCAAAGGTTATAGCTAGAGTTACACTTATAAAAGTAACTTTATAAAGACTATGTATTGAGGTTTTATATAAATATAATTGCTTACCATCTGTCCTTTAAAATAAAGGTTGAATTGCTAAATAACTACTCAGTAAGGTTGTTCCTGTCTTTCTTGTCTTTCTCCCAAAAAATAACAGATCTTTATAAATATTCAGGAGCTTTGACTACATCAAAGTGACCAATAGAACATTGTAAATGAGCAACAGAAAATATTTGCAAGACAATTGGCATTTCATTTTTAGAGAGATCTGTTTTCTGACAGCAGTAGTTTAGCATTTTTTGCTTTCATTTGATTTAAAAGGAGACCCAATGGAGAAACTGTAGTTTAGAAGAAAAGACAGTATGAAAAGGAACCCATTTTCCCCTCTCATCTCCATACATAATATATGCTTGTGGGAGAGCTCTCTGGGGGAACAAACAGGCAATTGATTGCAGCAACTGTTCTCTATTTATCCCAGTGATAAAATGAAAGGCTGGACTCAACATCTGATTTTTTTTTTTTATTAAGGAACTTAAAAGAAAAACTGGTTTATTTGATGTTTTATTACGTCCTCAGCAGTTAACAAATTTGTAAGCATCTATTTCATTTTACCATAATACCACTACACGTTGAATTGATTTTTAAAATCATCTTAATAGTAAATTCAGATGTTTATTTTCAACCCTGAAATTTTCTAATTTTACCATTGCTTTTGCCTGATGTAAAAATAAATGCAACAAACATAAAGGGAAACGGGAGATAATTTATGCCTACACATACATTTAATCAGGCTTCCCTGGTGGCTCAAACAGTAAAGAATCTGCCTGCAATGCAGGAGACCTGGGTTTGATCCCTAAGTCTGGAAGATCCCCAGAGAAGGGAATGGCTACCCACTCCAGTATTCTTGCCTGAGAAATCCCATGGACAGAGGAGCCAGGCAGTCTACAGTCCATGAGGCTGCAAAGAGTTTGACATGACTGAGAGACTAGCACACACACACATCCATTTTATCAGTCAGCCAGACTGCTAATGTGCATTTGTATCTACTTTTATCTGTTAAAATGCTTTAGATGGTTGGTCATAGAAACTGCATTATCTCACATAACTACAGGACTCAACGTGGGGTGCCTCAGGGGTTGGACAGTTCCATGGTTCAGCTTTGTCATCAAGAAGTTCATTTCCTTGAACCTATTTGCAGGGCAGGAATAGAAACACGGATGTAGGAAACAGATGTGTGGACACAGGAGGGAAGGGGGAAGGTGGGATGAATTAGGAGAGAAGGATTGACATATATGCACTTCCATGTGTAAAATGGGTAGCTATTGGGACGCCGCTGCATAGCACAAGGAGCTCCGCGCAGTGCTCTGGGATGACCTAGAGGGGTGTGAGAGTGGGTAGATGGAAAGGGGGCTCAGGAGGGAGGGATATATGGATATGCATAGCTGATTCACTTTGCTGTATAGCAGAAACTCACACAACATTTATACCCCAATTAAAAAAAAAAAAGAAAAAGAAGATCATTCTTTCCTGCTTCCTTCTGCGCCTTCTTAGGCTTTTAGGCTTTGAAGCTGGCTTCTTTGGAGTTGCAAGATGACTTTCTCTGGTACCAGAGGCTCATAAAGAGCATCACTAGATTTCCAGAGATCGAGAAGACCGACTCCTCTTTCTGTGTCTTCCTTTCTCTTACAAGCCAGGAGTCTTTCTCACAAGCTTCATATTAGACTTCAAGTGCGATTAGCAACAACTGAGTCATTCGCCTCTGCCTAAAACAATCACAATCAAGGAGAATAGGATTATGCTGACTGGTGTAAAGGACTCAGATTAGCCTCTAAATTCCATGGGAACAGTGTAAACTCTGCAAGTTTGGGATTACTGAGAAGTCATGTTTCCTGTGGGAGGTGATCTGAGGTGACAGCTGTTGAGAAATAGCAATACTGAACATACATTGCTAAAAGTCTAAATCTATGAAGTGTGAATTGTTAATTCAGAAATATTCATTGTGGACCTAGGTACTCCAGCCTTTAGAAATGAACAACCTAGAATCCAGGCATCCTGTTGTTTTATTTTCTTAAACCTGTCGGGAAAGATTTTATGTACAACGTTCTTTGGGGCCTGGCTCCGCCATTGGAATGTAAGTTCCTTGAGAGTGCAGACTGTTTTTGTCTTGTTCACAGCTGTGTCTTCAACATCTGGAATGGTGTAACCAGCACATGGTAGACATTCAGGAAGTACTTGTTGAGTAAATGTTGAAAATTGCAAAGAGGAGATTGTAAACTCTCTCCAGCCACAGTATGGAAGTTGTGATTTAGAAATTACCTATTTTTATACTGCAAACCAAGTATGGAAAGCCTTCTACCCCTTTATACACATGTTCAGTGTGTTCATCCCCTGAAATAGGAGGATACTACAGTAGTGATTGTATGTTTCATTAAGATGAATCTGTGACATGATACAGAGAGAAGAGGTTTAATTGGACTACACTCCAGAAGGATGGAGGAACACAGCTATAGAAACATACCCGTAAGCACCACAGCAACATAAAAAGGCAGAGCAGTTATCCAAACATTGGACCAAGACTGACAGAAACAAAACTAGGAAAAGGCAAGGGCAAGAAACATTGAATTTCAAGCTAGTATGGATCAGTTTGGAAACTGTCAGATTATTCATTCTTTAAACTTTAAACATACAATGTGTGATGCTTTTGCAAATCATGTCATGAATAACTGAAGAAGACTGGGAGGAGGTGTCTACGCTAGCAGGGTTTTGATATGGATTATTTGAATTTATTTTAAATATGTGACATAATTTATCAGCCATTTACCCCGTGAAGGTGTTGACATTTAATGGTAGTTTTAATAGCAGTGAATATTTTATTTATCTATGTTATTTATACAAAGTACTAATCACTCAAATTCTAAAAGGCAAAAGTTTGAAAGAAATCACCATTCCTCTTTTTAAGTTTCTTATGGTCTAAAACAGATACTAAGACACCTACATGAACAAATATAATTCAAAGTAGTATCAGATCAACGTCTCAACAGTAGTACAAACAAAATATTATAATAAATTAAACAGAAGAAGAGAGATGTTCTGGCTGTGATGATTAGAGAATGGTCCATGAGAGATATGGCAATGGATGTGATCTGGGGAGGAGGGCACAAATGTCCTCCCAGGGACGTTTCAGCCCCTGGACTAGATCACAGTACAGTTAGCTCCAGCCTTTTACTACGTCTGTCTTCGGATAGTTTTGGATGTTCCACCAGTCTTTGACTTCAGCTCTGTGCTCTTCAATGATTTTATCAACATTTTGGAGAACGCCTTATGAGTCTTTAATAATAAACGTATAAATAATAAGTGTGCTTATTCAGATTTATTTGTAATACAGAGCAGGTAGAAATAGAGACTAGACTAGAAACAGAAATGATCCAAGAAAGTCTTAATTAGCTAGAATGACTGATGTTATCTGAGAAGAGACAGTTTACCAAATAAATACAAAGCACTTCACTTTGATTTTAAAAAGAAATATACTCCCCAAGCATAAGACTGAATTGCCCTGGCTTAACAACAATTCACATGAAAAGAAGTTGAGCAGGATTAACTGATAACCTGTGAAATATTTACCTTAAAGCAAATACAAACTACATTTATTTCGCCTAAAATGTATTCATTTGATAGACATGTTTTAATTAAATATTCGGCACAAAATATTATACAAGGATATGGGACTATAACAATTAATAAATTATTCCTGTCCTTAGGTACATATAGTTTATGATAGAAACAAACAAACACAATTAAACTACAGTGCTGTAAATGTATAAGTAAAGGACAGACCTCAAAAATAACAAAGAATCCCAGTGAACAGATATTGGTCAGATCACAGCAGAGTATTGTGCTAAATTTGTACACATTTTTTAAAAACAGCTTTATAATTCACTCATTGAACACATTGACCAGAGAGTTTTTGCAGAAACTAATGCCTTTGGTGTTAGTACATTTCTGGTCAATAATGTGTCAAAGTATATAAGTCAGTGCATATATTTTTTTTTTCCACAAAGTTGTACAGAACATCACCACAATCATTTTTTTTATCACCCCTAAAAGAGACCCTGTAACCATTAGCAGTCATTCTCTATTCCCCACGACCACCAACACTTTCCACACAGCCCTCAACAAACACTAGTCTACTTTTTCCATCTTTATAGATTTGCTTATTCTGGACATTTTATAAAAATAGCATTATAGAATATGTGGTCTTCTGTGACTAGATTCTTTCATTTAGAATGATGTTTGGAAGTTCATCCCTTTCATACCACATATCAATATTTAATTCTTTTTTTGATGAGTAATGTCCTCAACATTTATCCATTCACACTTAATTTATCCATTCATCAGTTGATGGACATTTGGGTTGTTTTCAGCTTTTGGTTATTCTGAGTAATGGTCCATGTTCAAATTTTTGTGCCACCATATGTTTCATTTCTCTTGGGTATATACCTAGGAAGTGGAAATATTAGACCATGTGGTAACTCTATGTTCAACATTTCAAGGAACTGTCAAACAGTTTTTTTTTTTTTAATTTTTAATTTTTACTTTATTTTACTTTACAGTACTGTATTGGTTTTGGCATACAAGTGATGTGAGTTTAATTTATTTTCACTTATTAAAGCTACTTTCTGGGACTTGAAAATGCTTTTAAATGTTCATTCCATTTTTGCATTCACAATCCATTTCATTCAACACGCCTTACTGCAGATTGAATTGCTTGCTAAATTTGAAAGAGATCAATAAATAGCAGCAAAACTCCAGGAGGTCATTTAATTTTTTTTTTTTTTTATTAACAGACCCAATAAATCTGGAGCCTATTTTCTTCAAATAAATCAGCTGGAAATAAAAAATTGCTTTTGGGCAATTTATGAGGTTAAATCTAAAAATAAAATTTTACTTTCATTTGCGGCTGGTATTAACATGACAAAGCTTCAACAGAGCTTGCTTAGTACTGAATTTATGTCCTCTATTTGCACAAATATCTTTTTCATAGCTGTATGCCAGTAGGTGAATAGATTTGAAATGGAACAGAGTGAAACTAAAAATGCAGTCTGTAGAGAGAAATCCCCTGTACTTAAAAGTTTTAGGATACATATTAAAACTCTAATTTTTAGATAAAATTTTTTTTCCTGAAAATGACCTGAGTCCCTCTAGAATTTCCTGTGACTCCTTAAGGCAGGAGCAGGGAAAATTTACCCTCCAAGACTGGTTTTATTTTGAGTCCATCTAGACATGGGGTGATATTGCTTTGGCTACCACCAGGAGCATAATTTCCCCTCTGGTGAGCTGCGGGGGTTGAGAACAGTGATTAATTGGCTAATTAGAATTTCAAAGGGCAGTGATAACAGTGCTGAACAGAAGGAAGTAACAGAAGTTCAAGTCCATTAAAACACTTTGCAATGACTGAGCCTTTCCCTGCATTTCTCCCTGCTCTACCGTCTTTTCTGCTCACTGGTCTCTAAGCCTAGCCCATACTTGCCCTGGCCACTACCCTTATTTTCCTTTATCCCATTTCCCCAACCGCTCTTTTTATATCTCCCTCACACCCCAAAACTTAAACTGAAAAATACTAATCCTTTCCTCTTTCTTTCCTTTTATTTTCCCTCTTCTTAAATTCAAATAAGTTGAACTCGTTGCTTTTTTTCCCCCTTCCCAAACTATGCTGATTCTTATTTGTGTCAGGCAGCTAGATTTTGTTTGCCTCCTCTGTATCAGTGACCCACAATATCAAATGGATTCTCAGGCTAAAGTAGTTTAGGAATACTGAATTTGTGCAGATAAATCGATTATTCAGATTTCCACGCCCCCTCATACAATCAATATCGCTGTCTTTAATAGCCTAGCAACGTGAAGCTATTCCATGGGTTTTCATCCTTGCCTACATTAAAACCTGAGAATCAGGCAAGTGAATCAAGCGATTTTCTAGGTAGGGAGCGTGCCCACACCGAGCTGGGTGCGACTTGTTTCATGTCAGGCTCCTCTCAGCCGGAAGGGAAAACGGGGCCACACCTTGGGGAGAGACAACCACCCTCTTCTTGGGAAGAGGGCCCTCAACCTGGCTCAGTCCACCGCGCTGCTAAGATCTTGAACCAGCTATAGCTTCATCCGCCTCTGACTTCTTGGAAGATTTGGTTTATCCAGCTAACACCCACAGCATTATGATTATGGCTATGTACATGGTAATACATCATCAACCCCACATAGGAATTTGAATGAATATATGAAAACATTTGTGCTTCCATGACCTAGTAAATTTGGTCCTTGCAAGCACAGAGTTTTCCATTTCAGGTTTTTCCTCCCTGTATTCCCGTTAATGACATTCATTCTCTCTCTCTCTTCAAATCTGTTTACTGCGCAACCCTTAGAATGGAAACTTTTCTTATGATTAGATCACAGGGCTGGGAACTTCTGCTTTCAGCTTGGTCTCATTTACACTTAACCGATCCTTTGTTCCTTCTTTCCTTATCTTTGTAATGAGGATAATAATACTTTGCATGAAAACTGATTCGCAGATGAAAGGTAACCGAATGTTATTAAGTGTTTTCCCCATCATCATCTTCAAATGGTGGAAGCATTCTGGGCATGGCCAAGGCAAGAAGCGGATGATCCTGAGAACTGCCTAAGAAGACTCAAGAACTGAAGATATCTCAGGAGAGGCAGCTGTAGCATAGGGATTGAAGGCACAGACTGAGAGAACCGAGTGGGCTAAATTCAAGTGCTGGTTTTCCTACTGCCTAGCTCTCTCAGTTTCCCCAAATGGGAAATGAGGGCATGATAGTGACTCCTCTAGGACTGTGTGTGTGATCTGCGCTCAGTCACGTCCAACTCTGCGGCCCCACGGACTGTAGTCCGCCAGGCTCCTCTGTCCATAGACTTTTCCAGGTAAGAATACTGGATTATAAAGTTATTATGGATAAAGTTCTTGGAACAGTGCTTTCAATCTCAAAATGCTGTGTAAACAAAAACAGCACTCCCGATTATGCTGGGAATAAAAGGCCCCTCTTTGTCTGGAAACATGCGCTTCTGGTCCTTGTCACTCATGAGCACGAGTTGAGTTCAAACAATTTTCCAGGTAAGAATACTGGATTATAAAGTTATTATGGATAAAGTTCTTGGAACAGTGCTTTCAATCTCAAAATGCTGTGTAAACAAAAACAGCACTCCCGATTATGCTGGGAATAAAAGGCCCCTCTTTGTCTGGAAACATGCGCTTCTGGTCCTTGTCACTCATGAGCACGAGTTGAGTTCAAACAGAGGGGTTTCCGCTGATGGGAGGAAACACTGACCATATGATGGAAAACATAAGAATCTACCAACTACTGGTCTTTAAACCATTTTACTTCTCTCCCTCCAGAAAAAAAAAAAAAATGTTCATGTAACTCACACAGTTTAAATTTGATATCTAAAAGTGCATTATGACTTTAAGTCTATTTTTGTTATTTGTTGTTATGGGTTAGTCACTAAGTCATGTCCAACTCTTTGCAGTTCCATGCACTGTAGCCTGCCAGGCTCCTCTGTCCATGGGATTTCTCAGGCAAGAATACTGGAGGGGTTAGGTAGTCATTTACTTATCCAGGGGATCTTCTTGACCCAGAGATTGACCGATTGAACCCACTTCTGCATTGCAGACAGATTACTTACCACCAAGCTACTAGGGAAGCCCCATTTTTGCTATTAGGAAATAGAAAATATGAAATGAGATAACATGAGGATTGACTATAATTGCAAAAATTATCTCATGATTTGATTTTTTAAATAGGTTTTATCTGCCTTTTTAAATAAAGCATGACAAATGTAAAAGAAATTACATAAAATGTTGATGTGTGGATTTATAGCACCAAAATTTTTGGTAGACTCACACAAAAAAAAAACCACCTAGTTTGATTAAAAATGATCAACTTCAGGGAATTCCCTGGCAGTCCAATGATTAAGACTTCAACCTTTCATTGCAGGGGACACAGGTTTAATTCCTGGTCAGGAAACTAAAGTCCTACATGCTGCATGCTGTGGCCAAATAAATAAATACACCAACTTCAATAACTTATCTTGCTTTGGCTGTTTGGAATTGATATCATCCTTTCCTACATGATCTAAAATGTCACTTTAACAGCATGTAGGTTTTACAGAATTGTGTGTTTAAGTTGCCTTGATAAATCTTTAAAAGAGGCTTCCTCAAACCATTATTTCTATTTATATTTTTGTTTAGTTGTCCAAAATGTTTGCATCCCTGGGCAGTGCGCTGTAGTAAGACTTGGGACAGGTGATGGGTATGCCTTTCTAAATTGATAAAGATTATATTAAAATCTTTTCCAGACAATACTGAACCAAGCTCTCTCTCTCTCAAGCAAATAATCTTGGGGAAAAAATATATATGGAGGTTGAGGATAATGAAATTGATTCCTTCTATTTTTTTATTTTATTTTTTTTTTACTTTATTTTGCTTTACAGTACTGTATTGATTTTGGCATACATTGACATGAATCCATCATGGGTGTACACGAACTACCAAACATGAACCCCACCTCCCACCTCCCACCCCACATCATCCCTGATTCCTTTTAAAAAGCTGAACACGTGTGCTGATGACCCATAGTTTATCCACAGCCTTCTTTCTGCCAGACAGATGAAAGGAAAGGAAATGCATTTTATCTTCCCAAGAGAAGCTTACTGGTGATTAAGAGGATCAAGCAAGAAAAAATACATATTATGGTTGCTTGTTGCAAGTTAGTAAGATAGAAAGAACAAACTTGGAAGATGATCTCAGTAAGAGAGGCCAGTAGTTATGGGTGGAAAGAAGAACTGTGATTGTTGTAAACATGAGATGTGACTGCAACCATGAAATTAAAAGACACTTGCTCCCTGGAAGAAAAGTTATGACCAATCTAGAGAGCATATTAAAAAGCAGAGACATGACTTTGCCAACAAAGGTCCATCTAGTCAAGGCTATGGTTTTCCCATTGGTCATGTATGGATATGAGAGTTGGATTATAAAGAAAGCTGAGTGCCAAAGAATTGATGCTTTTGAACTGTGGTGTTGGAGAAGACTCTTGAGAGTCCCTTGGACTGCAAGGAGATCCAATCAGCCCATCCTAAAGGAAATCAGTCCTGAATGTTCATTGGAAGGACTGATGGTGAAGCTGAAGTTCCAATACTTTGGCCACCTGCCCATGGAAAAAGACCCTGATTCTGGGAAAGATTGAAGGAAGGATGAGAATGGGATGACAGAAGATGAGATGGTTGGATGGCCTCACCAACTCAATGGACATGAGTTTGAATAAACTCCAAGAGCTGGTGATGGACAAGGAAGCCTGGCATGCTGCAGTCCATGGGGTCACAAAGAGTGGAACACAACTGAATGACTGAACTGACTGATTGACTGACTGATCTACTCTCTCCACCCCTCTGCCAGGCCTCAAAGGCTAGTTATAACTATGTCCCCAGCTGCAATATACCAAAGGTTATAGCTAGAGTTACACTTATAAAAGTAACTTTATAAAGACTATGTATTGAGGTTTTATATAAATATAATTGCTTACCATCTGTCCTTTAAAATAAAGGTTGAATTGCTAAATAACTACTCAGTAAGGTTGTTCCTGTCTTTCTTGTCTTTCTCCCAAAAAATAACAGATCTTTATAAATATTCAGGAGCTTTGACTACATCAAAGTGACCAATAGAACATTGTAAATGAGCAACAGAAAATATTTGCAAGACAATTGGCATTTCATTTTTAGAGAGATCTGTTTTCTGACAGCAGTAGTTTAGCATTTTTTGCTTTCATTTGATTTAAAAGGAGACCCAATGGAGAAACTGTAGTTTAGAAGAAAAGACAGTATGAAAAGGAACCCATTTTCCCCTCTCATCTCCATACATAATATATGCTTGTGGGAGAGCTCTCTGGGGGAACAAACAGGCAATTGATTGCAGCAACTGTTCTCTATTTATCCCAGTGATAAAATGAAAGGCTGGACTCAACATCTGATTTTTTTTTTTTATTAAGGAACTTAAAAGAAAAACTGGTTTATTTGATGTTTTATTACGTCCTCAGCAGTTAACAAATTTGTAAGCATCTATTTCATTTTACCATAATACCACTACACGTTGAATTGATTTTTAAAATCATCTTAATAGTAAATTCAGATGTTTATTTTCAACCCTGAAATTTTCTAATTTTACCATTGCTTTTGCCTGATGTAAAAATAAATGCAACAAACATAAAGGGAAACGGGAGATAATTTATGCCTACACATACATTTAATCAGGCTTCCCTGGTGGCTCAAACAGTAAAGAATCTGCCTGCAATGCAGGAGACCTGGGTTTGATCCCTAAGTCTGGAAGATCCCCAGAGAAGGGAATGGCTACCCACTCCAGTATTCTTGCCTGAGAAATCCCATGGACAGAGGAGCCAGGCAGTCTACAGTCCATGAGGCTGCAAAGAGTTTGACATGACTGAGAGACTAGCACACACACACATCCATTTTATCAGTCAGCCAGACTGCTAATGTGCATTTGTATCTACTTTTATCTGTTAAAATGCTTTAGATGGTTGGTCATAGAAACTGCATTATCTCACATAACTACAGGACTCAACGTGGGGTGCCTCAGGGGTTGGACAGTTCCATGGTTCAGCTTTGTCATCAAGAAGTTCATTTCCTTGAACCTATTTGCAGGGCAGGAATAGAAACACGGATGTAGGAAACAGATGTGTGGACACAGGAGGGAAGGGGGAAGGTGGGATGAATTAGGAGAGAAGGATTGACATATATGCACTTCCATGTGTAAAATGGGTAGCTATTGGGACGCCGCTGCATAGCACAAGGAGCTCCGCGCAGTGCTCTGGGATGACCTAGAGGGGTGTGAGAGTGGGTAGATGGAAAGGGGGCTCAGGAGGGAGGGATATATGGATATGCATAGCTGATTCACTTTGCTGTATAGCAGAAACTCACACAACATTTATACCCCAATTAAAAAAAAAAAAGAAAAAGAAGATCATTCTTTCCTGCTTCCTTCTGCGCCTTCTTAGGCTTTTAGGCTTTGAAGCTGGCTTCTTTGGAGTTGCAAGATGACTTTCTCTGGTACCAGAGGCTCATAAAGAGCATCACTAGATTTCCAGAGATCGAGAAGACCGACTCCTCTTTCTGTGTCTTCCTTTCTCTTACAAGCCAGGAGTCTTTCTCACAAGCTTCATATTAGACTTCAAGTGCGATTAGCAACAACTGAGTCATTCGCCTCTGCCTAAAACAATCACAATCAAGGAGAATAGGATTATGCTGACTGGTGTAAAGGACTCAGATTAGCCTCTAAATTCCATGGGAACAGTGTAAACTCTGCAAGTTTGGGATTACTGAGAAGTCATGTTTCCTGTGGGAGGTGATCTGAGGTGACAGCTGTTGAGAAATAGCAATACTGAACATACATTGCTAAAAGTCTAAATCTATGAAGTGTGAATTGTTAATTCAGAAATATTCATTGTGGACCTAGGTACTCCAGCCTTTAGAAATGAACAACCTAGAATCCAGGCATCCTGTTGTTTTATTTTCTTAAACCTGTCGGGAAAGATTTTATGTACAACGTTCTTTGGGGCCTGGCTCCGCCATTGGAATGTAAGTTCCTTGAGAGTGCAGACTGTTTTTGTCTTGTTCACAGCTGTGTCTTCAACATCTGGAATGGTGTAACCAGCACATGGTAGACATTCAGGAAGTACTTGTTGAGTAAATGTTGAAAATTGCAAAGAGGAGATTGTAAACTCTCTCCAGCCACAGTATGGAAGTTGTGATTTAGAAATTACCTATTTTTATACTGCAAACCAAGTATGGAAAGCCTTCTACCCCTTTATACACATGTTCAGTGTGTTCATCCCCTGAAATAGGAGGATACTACAGTAGTGATTGTATGTTTCATTAAGATGAATCTGTGACATGATACAGAGAGAAGAGGTTTAATTGGACTACACTCCAGAAGGATGGAGGAACACAGCTATAGAAACATACCCGTAAGCACCACAGCAACATAAAAAGGCAGAGCAGTTATCCAAACATTGGACCAAGACTGACAGAAACAAAACTAGGAAAAGGCAAGGGCAAGAAACATTGAATTTCAAGCTAGTATGGATCAGTTTGGAAACTGTCAGATTATTCATTCTTTAAACTTTAAACATACAATGTGTGATGCTTTTGCAAATCATGTCATGAATAACTGAAGAAGACTGGGAGGAGGTGTCTACGCTAGCAGGGTTTTGATATGGATTATTTGAATTTATTTTAAATATGTGACATAATTTATCAGCCATTTACCCCGTGAAGGTGTTGACATTTAATGGTAGTTTTAATAGCAGTGAATATTTTATTTATCTATGTTATTTATACAAAGTACTAATCACTCAAATTCTAAAAGGCAAAAGTTTGAAAGAAATCACCATTCCTCTTTTTAAGTTTCTTATGGTCTAAAACAGATACTAAGACACCTACATGAACAAATATAATTCAAAGTAGTATCAGATCAACGTCTCAACAGTAGTACAAACAAAATATTATAATAAATTAAACAGAAGAAGAGAGATGTTCTGGCTGTGATGATTAGAGAATGGTCCATGAGAGATATGGCAATGGATGTGATCTGGGGAGGAGGGCACAAATGTCCTCCCAGGGACGTTTCAGCCCCTGGACTAGATCACAGTACAGTTAGCTCCAGCCTTTTACTACGTCTGTCTTCGGATAGTTTTGGATGTTCCACCAGTCTTTGACTTCAGCTCTGTGCTCTTCAATGATTTTATCAACATTTTGGAGAACGCCTTATGAGTCTTTAATAATAAACGTATAAATAATAAGTGTGCTTATTCAGATTTATTTGTAATACAGAGCAGGTAGAAATAGAGACTAGACTAGAAACAGAAATGATCCAAGAAAGTCTTAATTAGCTAGAATGACTGATGTTATCTGAGAAGAGACAGTTTACCAAATAAATACAAAGCACTTCACCTTGATTTTAAAAAGAAATATACTCCCCAAGCATAAGACTGAATTGCCCTGGCTTAACAACAATTCACATGAAAAGAAGTTGAGCAGGATTAACTGATAACCTGTGAAATATTTACCTTAAAGCAAATACAAACTACATTTATTTCGCCTAAAATGTATTCATTTGATAGACATGTTTTAATTAAATATTCGGCACAAAATATTATACAAGGATATGGGACTATAACAATTAATAAATTATTCCTGTCCTTAGGTACATATAGTTTATGATAGAAACAAACAAACACAATTAAACTACAGTGCTGTAAATGTATAAGTAAAGGACAGACCTCAAAAATAACAAAGAATCCCAGTGAACAGATATTGGTCAGATCACAGCAGAGTATTGTGCTAAATTTGTACACATTTTTTAAAAACAGCTTTATAATTCACTCATTTAACACATTGACCAGAGAGTTTTTGCAGAAACTAATGCCTTTGGTGTTAGTACATTTCTGGTCAATAATGTGTCAAAGTATATAAGTCAGTGCATATATTTTTTTTTTCCACAAAGTTGTACAGAACATCACCACAATCATTTTTTTTATCACCCCTAAAAGAGACCCTGTAACCATTAGCAGTCATTCTCTATTCCCCACGACCACCAACACTTTCCACACAGCCCTCAACAAACACTAGTCTACTTTTTCCATCTTTATAGATTTGCTTATTCTGGACATTTTATAAAAATAGCATTATAGAATATGTGGTCTTCTGTGACTAGATTCTTTCATTTAGAATGATGTTTGGAAGTTCATCCCTTTCATACCACATATCAATATTTAATTCTTTTTTTGATGAGTAATGTCCTCAACATTTATCCATTCACACTTAATTTATCCATTCATCAGTTGATGGACATTTGGGTTGTTTTCAGCTTTTGGTTATTCTGAGTAATGGTCCATGTTCAAATTTTTGTGCCACCATATGTTTCATTTCTCTTGGGTATATACCTAGGAAGTGGAAATATTAGACCATGTGGTAACTCTATGTTCAACATTTCAAGGAACTGTCAAACAGTTTTTTTTTTTTTAATTTTTAATTTTTACTTTATTTTACTTTACAGTACTGTATTGGTTTTGGCATACATTGACATGAATCCGTCATGGGTGTACATGAACTTCCAAACATGAACCCCCCCCCCACCTCCCACCCCATTTTGCATTCCCGTCAGCAATGTATGAGGCTTTTGGTTTTTCCACATCTCGTTATTGCTGCCGTTCGAATATAGCAATCCTAGTGAATATGAAGTGGTGTATTTTGTAGTCTTTATTGGCGTTTCTCTAATGACACATGTTTTGCAGCTTTTTATGTGCTCATTGTTGACTTGTATGTCTTCCTTAGAAACATGTCTGCTTGGCTCTTTTGTCCATTTTTAATCTGGTTATTTATCCTATTATTGTTAAGCTTTAAGATTTTTAAAAATATATTCTGAACTCTAGTCTCATATCAGGTATATGACTTGAAAATATTTTCTTCCATTCTGTGGGTTATCTTTTCACTTTCTTTTATTGGTATTGTTTGCCACACAAAAGTCCTTTAATTTTATAAAATGTAACTTATTCTTTGGCTGTTATAGTTGTTGCTCTTGCTTTTGGTGTCCTATCTAAGAAACTGTTTCCTAACCCAAGATCATAAAGATTTACTTCTAATGTATTCCTCTAGAAGTTTTATAGTTTTAGTTTTACACTGTCTTGATTATTGTAGACTTTGTACCAAGTTTCAGAATTGGAAATTGTGATTCCTCCAACTTTATTCTTCTTTTTAAAGACCATTTTGCCTATCCTGAGTCCATTGCATTTCCATGTTCAGCTTAGTACAAAATATTTTAAGAAAGATATTGATAAGGTAGAGTGGATCAGAGTACAGTCAAGAAAAACTTCAACAACTTGTGATGTGTCAGACACGACTGAGCGACTTCACCTTCACCTTCACCTTGTGATGTTTAAATCTGCAAGATGAAATATAAAAGTGGAGCATGAAAGATGACTTCATAGACTTAAAAGGTTGTTGTAATATGGAAAATTATTCCAGCGAATTTTCTGTCACTCCAGATGATGAAAATGATGTGAGGGGAACCTCAGTTCAATATAGGAATAAACTTTATAACAACTAAGCTTAGTCATAAATAGATTTCACATGTTGATCCACCCATCGATGAAAAAATTCAAGCCAAGGCCAGATCAGTAATGTTGTAGAAGAAATTTCAGCCTTGGTTAGATAAAATAACTCTGAGATATGTAGATATGAATAGCAGTGAGACACCAGACATTGTCATTAGGCATTATCTCAGTGAATCTGCCAATCACATGAAATGGGTACTGCTATTATTTCTTCTGCTGGATGAAGAAAGAGGCTTCGGGAGGTCTGATGAATAGTCTAGCAGCACAGATAGAAAGTGACAAAGTATAGGGAGCTAACTGGTGGTCTAGTGGTTAGGATTCAGAGCTTTCACTGCTGTGGCTTGGGATTCAATCCCTGGTTGGGAAACTGAGATCAAGCAAACCACACAGTCTGGCCAAAAAATAAATAAAAATTTTAAAAATGAATCAGGGATTTTTAAAAAAGTGACAAATGTTCACTCAAATTCGGTTTTGCTTGACGCTAAAGTCCATGCTCTTAACCTGTATGATCAGGATATAAGTTGTGACGGCAGATATAGAAAGAAAATTAACTATGAGAGATCATGTGAGGGAAGATGAATAGAAGATATTGAATGTGTAAGTTGCCAAGGATGAGCTTGAGTTTTTAAGCTTTAATAATGGTAGGAAGAATATTATGATTAGGAATAACTATATTCCTGATTATTAATAGGAAAGGAGAAACTAATAGGAAAAACAGGTTTTGGTGGATGTAAACAGCAAGCTCATCCATTCAATGGCATGTAAGTGTCCACATTCAGATTTTGGTTCAAGCCTACTGAGCCAAGAGGTGGTGGTTTGACCGCTCTTCTAGATGAGGCAAGGATCACTGACTCTGAGGCTTTGAGCCTGGAGTTTGAGAGAATGGAAGTGAAAGTAACAGAGAGGGGACCGGAGAGGAGATACTAATTTGAGATTCTTCACTTGGTGGTGTTGGACATGTTACACATGAGCATAAAATTGTACTTTATAAAGTAGAGCGTCCAACTGTGCAGAAGACAATTANCCTCCCACCCCATTTTGCATTCCCGTCAGCAATGTATGAGGCTTTTGGTTTTTCCACATCTCGTTATTGCTGCCGTTCGAATATAGCAATCCTAGTGAATATGAAGTGGTGTATTTTGTAGTCTTTATTGGCGTTTCTCTAATGACACATGTTTTGCAGCTTTTTATGTGCTCATTGTTGACTTGTATGTCTTCCTTAGAAACATGTCTGCTTGGCTCTTTTGTCCATTTTTAATCTGGTTATTTATCCTATTATTGTCAAGCTTTAAGATTTTTAAAAATATATTCTGAACTCTAGTCTCATATCAGGTATATGACTTGAAAATATTTTCTTCCATTCTGTGGGTTATCTTTTCACTTTCTTTTATTGGTATTGTTTGCCACACAAAAGTCCTTTAATTTTATAAAATGTAACTTATTCTTTGGCTGTTATAGTTGTTGCTCTTGCATTTGGTGTCCTATCTAAGAAACTGTTTCCTAACCCAAGATCATAAAGATTTACTTCTAATGTATTCCTCTAGAAGTTTTATAGTTTTAGTTTTACACTGTCTTGATTATTGTAGACTTTGTACCAAGTTTCAGAATTGGAAATTGTGATTCCTCCAACTTTATTCTTCTTTTTAAAGACCATTTTGCCTATCCTGAGTCCATTGCATTTCCATGTTCAGCTTAGTACAAAATATTTTAAGAAAGATATTGATAAGGTAGAGTGGATCAGAGTACAGTCAAGAAAAACTTCAACAACTTGTGATGTGTCAGACACGACTGAGCGACTTCACCTTCACCTTCACCTTGTGATGTTTAAATCTGCAAGATGAAATATAAAAGTGGAGCATGAAAGATGACTTCATAGACTTAAAAGGTTGTTGTAATATGGAAAATTATTCCAGCGAATTTTCTGTCACTCCAGATGATGAAAATGATGTGAGGGGAACCTCAGTTCAATATAGGAATAAACTTTATAACAACTAAGCTTAGTCATAAATAGATTTCACATGTTGATCCACCCATCGATGAAAAAATTCAAGCCAAGGCCAGATCAGTAATGTTGTAGAAGAAATTTCAGCCTTGGTTAGATAAAATAACTCTGAGATATGTAGATATGAATAGCAGTGAGACACCAGACATTGTCATTAGGCATTATCTCAGTGAATCTGCCAATCACATGAAATGGGTACTGCTATTATTTCTTCTGCTGGATGAAGAAAGAGGCTTCGGGAGGTCTGATGAATAGTCTAGCAGCACAGATAGAAAGTGACAAAGTATAGGGAGCTAACTGGTGGTCTAGTGGTTAGGATTCAGAGCTTTCACTGCTGTGGCTTGGGATTCAATCCCTGGTTGGGAAACTGAGATCAAGCAAACCACACAGTCTGGCCAAAAAATAAATAAAAATTTTAAAAATGAATCAGGGATTTTTAAAAAAGTGACAAATGTTCACTCAAATTCGGTTTTGCTTGACGCTAAAGTCCATGCTCTTAACCTGTATGATCAGGATATAAGTTGTGACGGCAGATATAGAAAGAAAATTAACTATGAGAGATCATGTGAGGGAAGATGAATAGAAGATATTGAATGTGTAAGTTGCCAAGGATGAGCTTGAGTTTTTAAGCTTTAATAATGGTAGGAAGAATATTATGATTAGGAATAACTATATTCCTGATTATTAATAGGAAAGGAGAAACTAATAGGAAAAACAGGTTTTGGTGGATGTAAACAGCAAGCTCATCCATTCAATGGCATGTAAGTGTCCACATTCAGATTTTGGTTCAAGCCTACTGAGCCAAGAGGTGGTGGTTTGACCGCTCTTCTAGATGAGGCAAGGATCACTGACTCTGAGGCTTTGAGCCTGGAGTTTGAGAGAATGGAAGTGAAAGTAACAGAGAGGGGACCGGAGAGGAGATACTAATTTGAGATTCTTCACTTGGTGGTGTTGGACATGTTACACATGAGCATAAAATTGTACTTTATAAAGTAGAGCGTCCAACTGTGCAGAAGACAATTTAAAATTTTGGATTGAATCTTAGATCAGTAGGTGGGATTGCCTTTCAAGAGATAGCTAAAGACAAGAAAATATTACTTCTCTGAGGCAGAGACTGTAGACAAGGAACATTGGGGAACTTAGCATTTAGCTTTTCCTCCTCCAGAAGCTATACTGTACATCACCCAGAGCTTGTGGGCATGTATGCCTCAAATTCCCTGAAGTAAGTGCCCGTTGGAAAAACTAGCATTTAGTTAGTTTCTCCTTATTCAGGACTCTGAGCATAGCATCAAGGTGAACTTTTATGGAGAGTGTATGATTTGGCATTTATAACAAGGATCCGATGCAGGTGGTGTTCTCTCCAGTTTATAAATGAGGAAACTGAGACACAGAGAGGTTAAATAATTAGCCACAGGCAGGGACAGAGCAACGATTGAAACCCAGTCTGTCTGATCCTGAAGTCCAGCCTCTTCTAGGTTCTGTGAAGCATCATACGGCAGAGCCAACCTGCTGTTCGCTCTGATCTGCCAGGAGCTTTCATGCGGCGGGAGCCCCACCCACCCCACTA
>SJYX01000986.1:166693-177156 GCA_006410675.1 Oreotragus oreotragus
CCACCAGGCTCCCCCGTCCCTGGGATTCTCCAGGCAAGAACACTGGAGTGGGTTGCCATTTCCTTCTCCAATGCATGAGTGAAAAATGAAAGTGAAGTCGCTCAGTCGTGTCTGACTCTTAGCGACCCCATGGACTGCAACTTACCAGCTGTCTCTTATACACATCTAGATGTGTATAAGAGACAGCCCCACTCCCACCCCTGCTCCTTTTCATTCTTTCCTTTGATCCTTCTATCCATCCAAATATCCCCCTGTGTGTGCTAAGTCACTTCAGTCGTATCTGACTCTTTGCAAACCCATGGAGTGTAGCCGTGGAGTACAGCCAGGCTGCTCTGTCCAAGGATTCTCCAAGCAAGAATACTGGAGTGGGTAACCATTCCCTTCAACAGGGGATCTGCCTGACCCACAGATAAAACCCGGGTCTCTTGCATTGTAGACAGATTCTTTACCATCTGAACCACCAATGAAGCCAACTTACATCTTTCAAAAATATGTATTATGTGTGTATACTGTATATCAGCCATTGATCATACAAGGAGGAACAAAAATCGCTTCTTACCCTCATGGTGCTTACAGACAAGAGAGAGAGAATGACATTAAGCAACCAATTACACGTTGATTGAAATTATCTAAATTTCCCTTCATTTATCAGCGTCACACAAAAAGAGAAAAGAATTGTTTAGTCATGTTTGCTGGAAAATTAGAACAATTTAAGGTCCTAAATCTAGTTTTAAAGCAAAACCAGATTCAACAGGAATTACTTATTTCTTGGACTGCAAGAAGATCCAACCAGTCCATTCTGAAGGAGATCAGCCCTGGGTGTTCTTTGCAAGGAATGATGCTAAAAGAATACTGGAGTGGGTAACCATTCCCTTCAACAGGGGATCTGCCTGACCCACAGATAAAACCCGGGTCTCTTGCATTGTAGACAGATTCTTTACCATCTGAACCACCAATGAAGCCAACTTACATCTTTCAAAAATATGTATTATGTGTGTATACTGTATATCAGCCATTGATCATACAAGGAGGAACAAAAATCGCTTCTTACCCTCATGGTGCTTACAGACAAGAGAGAGAGAATGACATTAAGCAACCAATTACACGTTGATTGAAATTATCTAAATTTCCCTTCATTTATCAGCGTCACACAAAAAGAGAAAAGAATTGTTTAGTCATGTTTGCTGGAAAATTAGAACAATTTAAGGTCCTAAATCTAGTTTTAAAGCAAAACCAGATTCAACAGGAATTACTTATTTCTTGGACTGCAAGAAGATCCAACCAGTCCATTCTGAAGGAGATCAGCCCTGGGTGTTCTTTGCAAGGAATGATGCTAAAACTGAAACTCCAGTACTTTGGCCACCTCATGTGAAGAGTTGACTCATTGGAAAAGATTCTGACGCTGGAAGGGATTGGGGGCAGGAGGAGAAGGGGATGACAGGGGATGAGATGGCTGGATGGCATCACTGACTCGATGGACGTGAGTCTGAGTGAACTCCGGGAGTTGGTGATGGACAGGGAGGCCTGGTGTGCTGCGATTCATGGGGTCGCAAAGAGTTGGACACGACTGAACGACTGAACTGAACTGAACTAAACTGATACATTCTGCATTGTAGTCCCGTTGAAACATCTTTAACAAAATACTAGCAAACTTAGCAGAAATTTTAGTTGATTCAAATGGTTTGTAAGTTTGAATTTAATTGTTTGTCCGTGTGCATATTGATACTGAGTATCCGTATTTGATTTCTGCCAGTGAAGTTTCTGCAAGGCATCAAGTGTCTGCCATGACCCTTGACATCTCCCTGGAAATGTCTGTGCTTCACTGAGCTGACTTGGGGCAGGCAGATAAGGACAAGAAGAAATTGGAGCTGGAGCCAGAGCTAAAGCTAAGTTAAAAAACCTTGTGTGTGTATGTGTGCTCAGTAGTGTCTGACTCTTTATGGCCCCGTGGACTATAGCCTGCCAGGCTCCTCTGCCCATGGAATTTTCCAGCAAGGATACTGGAGTCGGTTACCATTTTCTACTCCAAGGGGTCTTCCCAACCCAGGATCAAACACACGTCTCGTGTCTCCTGAATTGGCAGGCAGATTCTTTACCTCTACTGCCACCTGGGAAGCACCCTCCAAAAAAAAAAAAAAAAAATTTACACAGCCTGAAAATCCTGATTCTCAGCTATTTAAAAAATATCTGAACTATACTCACTCTTGATGGGTCCATGGGTTATTTTATACCCAAGATATAGTAGAAAAGCATATATTACAAAGCAGAGACATTACTTTGCCCACGAAAGTCTGTCTAGTCAAAGCTATGGTTTTTCCAGTAGTCATGTATGGACGTGAGAGTTAGACCATAAAGAAGGCTGAGCCCTGAAGAACTGGTGCTTTTAAACTGTGCTGAAGACTCATGAGAGTCCCTTGGACTTCAAGGAAATCAAACCAGTCAATCCTAAAGGAAATCAATCCTGAATATTCATCGGAAGGACTGATGCTGAAGCTGAAGCTCCAATTCTTTGACCACCTGATGCAAAGAGCCAACTCATTAGAAAAGACCCTGGTGCTGGTAAAGATTGAGGGCAGGAGGAGGAAATAACAGAGGACCAGATGTTTGGATGGCATCACCAACACAATGGACATGAGTTTGAGCAAGCTCCATGAAGTAGTGATGGACGGGGAAGCCTGGCATGCTGCAGTCCATGGGGTCACAAAGAGCTGGACACAACCGAGCAACTAAACAACAGCAATAGTAGAAAAGAATTCTTTTTGGAGAATCCTGTAACCATCTCCTGGCAAGGCATGGACTCTTTGTCTCCCTCAATCAGCACCTCTACTGTAAAACTTAAACTCAGATTTTTAATGAAAACAATGGCCCATACCTCGGGGCCACTTGTGTCATAACAATGTGTCCATTTGTGACTAAAGTAACTTAAACTCAGTTCTGCACAGAACAAAAATTCTAAAGGCAACTGGTAGGTGGTAGGGGAAAGGGGAGGGGTTGTAAGGATATGAACAGACCCTGATTGCTGACCTTATATAATCATATGCTTAATCTGGTCAGATGCAATCAAGTCATTGAAAGAAAAGACAAAATCAGAAAAATAAAATCTCTCTAATCAAAAAGACATTTTTTTTCTTACTCTACCCTCTTTTGTCCTTTCTGACCTACTCAATTACAGAGAGATAACTAATACTATTGTTTCCTTGGAATGATTATTTGCCACAGAACATGTTAAACTGATTGGAAGCTGTATAATTTTAAGAAGAGGTATTTGTGCTTGGTTTTAGATGTCTAAGTTGTGTGCTAGTTCAGCAGTTTCTAGGCTGTAATAACATGTCCAGAGGCCTTAAGGTTGACTCTTATATATTATGATGAGTCAAACCCACAACTCCTAATTTTGACCCACTTTATTAAAGGGACCAGTGCAAACATGTTTCTAGCAATTACAGTCAGTAAATAATAGTAGATGGAAATAGTAGGAGAAGTCTCATGAGTTAAGGCCTTGACTCTCAGAAGAGCTCTTCCTCATTCCAAAATGGCCTTGAATTTTCCCCCTTGGCTAGTTACATGGCATTTTCAGACCCTTCAAGCTTATAGGTGGAGAAAGTTAGTCAAGCTTTGAAATGTCTTTCAGTTCAGTTCAGTTCAGTCGCTCAGTCGTGTCTGACTCTTTGCGACCCCATGAATTGCAGCACGCCAGGCCTCCCTGCTCATCACCATCTCCCGGAGTTCACTCAGACTCACGTCCATCGAGTCCGTGATGCCATCCAGCCATCTCATCCTCGGTCGTCCCCTTCTCCTCTTGCCCCCAATCCCTCCCAGCATCAGGATCTTTTCCAGTGAATCAACTCTTCGCATGAGGTGGCCAAAGTACTGGAGTTTCAGCTTTAGCACCATTCCTTCCAAAGAAATCCCAGGGCTGATCTCCTTCAGAATGGACTGGTTGGATCTCCTTGCAGTCCAAGGGACTAATGAAAACATAAATGAAACTTTGCAGAGGCACAGTAGGCTTATTTTTTTTCTCCTTATATTTTAAAATTACTTCCTTCTGTACAAAGATTCTGAAAGACCTCGTTCACTCATTATGAATGTCAGGACTCAGAAAGTAATAAGCTAATACAGGAACTGTTAAGAATTTCATAGCACCTTGGCCTTCACACTTCCATAGTAAGAGTGTGGGTGGGATGGGATGTGGGAAATTATCCCAGGATATTTCAAAGGTCACAAAACAGGAAGATACAAGACTGAATTAAGATGCTAGAATCACATAGTTTATGCAATTGATTGAAGACTTCCCTGGTGGCTCAGATGGTAAAGAATCTGCCTGCAATGCAGGAGACCTGGGTTCGATCCCTGGGTTGGGAAGAGCCCCTGGAGAAGGGGATGGCAACCCACTCCAGTATTCTTGCCTGGAGAATTCCATAGACAGAGGAGCCTAGCTGATTATAGTCCATGGGGTTGTGAACAATTGGACTTGACTGAGCAACTTTCAATTCACTTCTCAGAGAAGAAAGCAAGGGGAAAGAGACAAGGTAAGTTCATGAGGAGGAGGTGCAAGCAAGCACCCCCACCTGAATCCCGGATTATGAAGATCCATGTGTCCTGTCTCTTTCTCCACGCCATGGTTATGGCATCGGAATCAACATTTGAGCAAGGGAGCCTGTAGAAGGAAGGCCCCCTGGACCAATGACACAGAACTGGAGAGACCCAGGGACAAGGACCCCTGACCACACTGCATAGCTTACCAGTTATCATGTTGAACAGCCATAGGTGTTATCTGCCTCTTTTGAGCACAGATCTTGTGGGGCCAGAATAGGACTATATTGAGAGTTGCTGATGAGCGGGTAATAATAGAAGGGTGATGTAGCTGTCAACCCAGAGATAGTATGATCAAGACTTATGACTTGATATTTCCATCCCTTTCTATCTATAGGTGACCTTCTTTGTTGTATCACATAATCCTTTATTCTGTTTCTCTTCAGTATATCTTAGCTTATTCTAAATTCCCTTCTACAGTATACATAATACATGCTATGAATTTTGCCTCTATGGCATAAGGAACTACCTTCCTATCTTTGCCTAAGGTTTCTTGTGGATTTCATCCTTTCATTTGTTTTCCTGTCCTTAAGAACAGAATTGAATAGTCCAAATAACAAAGCAAACACATTATAACTGGTGTCCGTGCTGATGGCAACTTTTATTCCCAGGTTCAGCAGGAGGCAGAGAATTGAAAAGCCACCATCCAAAATGTGTCACTGTTATAGCTGGGGCTTCCCAGGTGGTGCCAGTGGTAAAGAACCTGCCTGCCAGTGCAAGAGTAGTAGAGACTTGGCTTCAATTCCTGGGTTGGGAAGATCCCCTGGAGGAGGGCACAGCAACCTACTCTAGTATTCTTGCCTGGAGAATCTCATGGACAGAGGAGCCTGAAGGGGCTACAGTCACTGATGTCGCAAAGAATTGGACATAACTGAAGCAACTTAGCAGGCACACACGCACACTTACCACCACTGTATACACTTCTCTCTTACTGACTCAACTTCTGCATCAAGTTAGTTGGGAAAAAATCAATGTGGATCAGCTCAAAAATAACTCCAAAAAATTACTGCGGGAATTATCATTCACTAACCAAATCAGCAGGCAGACTCTAGGAAGCTGGGCAGGGTCAAGGTTGGATGGAAGCAGAGACAGAAACCCTACAAAATACCAAGCATTTTACTGGCCTCTGAGTTTATCGAGCCAGATGGTTGTCTCAACCAGGGATATTAGAATTATTTAACTTCCATCACTGCATCCTACTTTGAGGGGCTTCACAATTTATATATGGTAAGACTTTTTTGCTCACTGATTCCAAGCATATTTATTTGACTGAGAGAGATATAGCCTTGGTCTAAGGTGAAGATTGTTCTTCTGTGGGGACTCAGATGGATAAATAATTTGCGGGTGTTGGCGTTCCCTGAAGGAAATAATAATATGACATCACGTGGTCCTTCTGACCCATTCTCACCATGATCTGGCCTTGGGATAGTCCCTCGAGGAAGTGCTACTTTAGCACTGAGCCGCCCACATGGCCTCCCATGACCCAGGGCGTGGATCTGAAAGAAGTCTGACCAGCTGGACCACTGTGGAAAAGAAGGTGGTTTAGCCTCTTCTTCCATTCCAGATTCTGAACTTCCCTTCCGTCGTCAGCGCTCAGGGGCATGTATCAGACAACTTGAATGTTTCTCCAGGTCCTGCTGAGACTTGCTAATCCATCTCAAGCAAGTCCTTCTGCCGCCATCTTTGTCCTCTGTTTTACTTCTTTTGTCTGTAGAAGGGGGACCTTGCCAACCAATCTCTCAGCAACAAGGTAGAGAGCAGCTCAAAAACGGTTAATAAAATCAATTTTAGGAAATACTGTCATTCTGTAATAGTGGATTTCTATTCTCTTTTCTCCTTTTTTCTTTCTTCTGCCTCCCCTAGAAGGGAGTGCCTGCAGACCTCAAGTGACCTCTTGGGCACAGCCCACGTGGGAGGCGACAGATATCAGGGCATAAACCAGCCCTCAGGCTGGCTCAGCGTAACCTGCATCAGTTCAGCCTCTTAGGATGTTGACATGTGACTATGAGAGAATAGGCTTATCCCTTGGGTCATTCTTTCCCATAGAAAAATACAGAGTTAAATCAAAGAAACATTATCCAAAGATTCTAAACTAAATAATTCCTGCTTCTGAGATGAGGTGCATTTTGGTGACTTGCTTTCTTTTTCTCACCTGCACCAGCATCTCACTGAGAGAAGCATACGTGCTTGCTCATAACTTGGGACAGTCTCCTAACACAGCATCAATTACTAGGCCCAAGATCTACACAGCAGTGTTAGTTGTGTGGGTTAAGTGGAGGGTAAATTCAAATCCTCACTGTTTTCATGGAATAATCACTAATGAATATAATCATGTTCCAACATAATTTGCTTCATTTGCAAGTTGGCAGGAATGAAAAAAAGGCAGCTTTCTTTAGAAATGATTAGACCATGGTTATTAGGGTGAGGTCATTGTTTTACAATTAAGTCATTTTTTTCCCCTTACAGTTATAAAAATAGTGATGGATCCCAGAATCTTGTAGCTGGCTCTTTGGCAAAAGGAGGAGATCAGATTTTCAGAGTTTGGGCTGCCTTCCCTGAGTTGAAGGAATAGTTTCCCACACTCGAGGCTGCTGATGGGTAATGGCCCCCTCATACCACAGGCATTACTCTCTGTGTCAGGCCTCTGCTGCCAAGCCGGCTCGCAGCGCTCTCCAACTTGCAACTGAAGCCTTTACAAGGCGATCAAGAGAAAGATTTTTTTAATTTAAGCCCCAATTGCATTTACTGTCACCTGATCTGTCCTACCCTAGCAGGGGGGCGAGATGGTCTTCAAAGGAAGAGAGAAAGCATGGCCAGCAATTTTGTGCTCCCCATGAAAGGAAAATATCTTCCCCTTGGGGTCAGGAAAAGTTATCAGCTTCAGACCTCTAGGCATGGGATTTAAAATCCCATAGCATTATTTTTGCCTGCATAGTCATCTTTCTTTTTTAAGTTATGTTTTTATCTCTTTTCCTCTCTCACAAACAAAACATTGCATGATCTTCACAGACTTATTTTTGGCAAACTCTAAAAAATCTGTAAAATATTTAAAGTCATCGCAGGGAAAAAAAATTATCTGCTAGAACTAAAGCCATCAGATTCTGGGTAATCACTGAGTTCTGTTGCTCCATTAAAGACTGTCTTTCTCTGTTCTTGGGCTTAAGATGAAGAAACATTTGGAAGAGTTCTGAAACGGGAGATGAATATTTTTTCTGTGCATAATTTTTCTTCCATAGTGGTAGTCATGCAATAGTATACCCTGCTTTTTTAAATTAACTTTTTTTTTTTTAACCTGAAGACTGTTCTTTGGCCTGATTTTAAGGGACCATTTTCCTTTGGTAAATAACAAGCTAAAATAAAGTCATTGTGATTCAGAGAGACCAGCAAGGATGGGAAAATATGTGAATGACTTCTCCATTCCAGTGGGAACCTGGATGGAAACCCTCCTTTTGGAAGCCAAGAAGGCAAAGTTCCATTTATTCTTGGCAAGACGCTTTATGAGATTCTGAGTGTCTTTGGACCCTTCGTTTTGGTAACTTGGAATGAGCCTGAGAACACTTTCATGCCCCAGTGATTTCAGAATCTCTCTCCTAACAACAAAGACTCCAATTCCTAGCATTCAATCTAATTTCTCAAGGCCAGGGAGAGTGCGTGTTTTCATCCATCCCAAGTCCTCTTTCACTTGCCCGTCACACACCAATGTTTATTGTAAGTTTCACAGAAAGAGGGTTTATCACTCACAAGGCAATTTATAGGTTCAGGAATGACCTCAATATCCAGTTAGTATTTTTCTGAAAAAGGGCAGCTGCCACTACAACTATAAAAAAAAATGTATATTATATTTTATTCTGCTCTCTTTTCTTTAATGGACTATAATGTGGGTGCCTTAGGAACACATATGCTATTGGTTCATCTACAGCTAGACACAACTTTTTAAAGATATATATGTGTGTATTTTCTGTATAAACTAGTCTAACCCCAGAATGAGAAATAGTTTCTTCCTTGGGGACCATGAGTGGTGACTATATGCTGTCTAAAGCTGTGTTCTCTCTCGTTGGCCCTGAATATGTGCTGTTTTTACCCCTATTGATGCTATAAATCCCATATGTTGAATACCTATGAAAACAGGGCATTTCAGTTGGCACACCAGAGGAGAGAGTTGGATGGGATCAGGAAACTTGAAATCCTGCTTTAAAGCAGTCGTGAGAGCCATGGTTGAAATTATCCGTGTGCCGGTTACTGGGAAGGCTGTGGATGATGAGAAGTGGCCTGGGGGAGCCCACTTATCGGTCAAGCAGGAGGCCAGGGGACACTAACTTGGTGGAGATTTGGAGCCCCTCCTATGGCCACCCCCCCATCTAGCCTCAGGAACATGGCCTCTCCATAACTCTACTCTCACCTGCTGGTCCAAGAGCATTCTTTGAATTTTCCAAAACACTCTGAGGGAGACTGGGCTGGAGCATTTAAATAGGGTCCTACTGCAAAAGAAATAAAATAATACACAGCTGTATAAAATGCCCTGAGTTTGAAGCTTGCTCTTGGGCCTCCCTTGCCAGCTCTAGGCTTGCATACGTGTGGCAAGAACACTGACCCTCCTACCCTACAGGGACGTGTGCTCAGACTCCTGGAAGCCCAGGCCTAATCCCCTCTGACATTCCAGGTTCCTGTCCTTGAGCCCATGTTTTCCCTGCACATGTGACACTAGAAAATGTCTCCCTTCCTTGAAGGAGAGCCCAGCTCCCTTCACAGAGCAGGGCCTTCCCACGGCCTCAACAAGACCACCATGTTAGAACACCGCAGCCCAGTATCACTGAGGGAACACACTCAGCGGCAGGAAGTGATAACACACTCCAGGAGAGGGCCAACCAACTCTGAATATTCATTAGAAGGACTGATGCTGAAGCTGAAGCTCCAATCCTTTGGCCACCTCATGCGAAGAGCTGACTCACTGGAAAAGACCCTGCTGCTGGGAAAAATTGAAGGCAGGAGGAGAAGGGAACGACAGAGGATGAGATGGNCAATCAAAAAAGTTTTAATCTTTAAATGTCCACAAAATATAACATGATGTCAACTTGCCTTGTTGATGATGTATTCATAAACATTCCATCACATCTGAAAATTATCGGTAGGTTATTTTTTTTTTTTTTTTGGCAAGAATTTCTGAGTTGACTTAAGGATTTGCAAGAAATCAGAGGTTATTGTAAAGTCAGTGAGTTATTTGCATCACCAAAATTCCAAAGGGTTTTTAACCTTTCCAAGCAACTTTTACAATAAAACTCATCTTAGTGAGGCATTTAATACAGATGCTGTGATATAATTTGTGAAGATTTTAAACACCCTTGTTGGGGAGTGTGCACGGCTGTGTTCTAAGCTGTGAGAGCAGCAAGGGACCCACACCTGGCTCGTCGCCCAGGGCTCCCAGAGCTTGAGCAGGAAGTGGCCATGCAGCCCAAGGGCAGACAGAAAGGAGGCCCGCCCTGCAAGAGGCAGTCCGGGAGGCAGGACACCGCCATTCTATCCACTCCAACTATGCCCAGGGGCAGCAGGGCGAGCCCCCACCCGGGAGCAAACTCCACCTCTGCAGGGATCCATCATCACGGGGAAAGGGCCTGGCCTCCTAAGTAGCTGCTCTCCCAGGCAGGTAGTGAGCACACAGTGAAATTAGATGCACACAGAAGAAAAAGAGGAAATCAGAGTGGGAGGAGTTCCTGCCAAGGCCCCACAGAGACACGTGAAAGGCAGAGGAGCAGCTTGGCAGAGAAGAAGAACTAACTTAACCTTGGTTTGGAGAAGGCATTGGCACCCCACTCCAGTACTCTTGCCTGGAAAATCCCATGGATGGAGGAGCCTGGTAGGCTGCAGTCCATGGGGTC
>SJYX01000986.1:179043-210726 GCA_006410675.1 Oreotragus oreotragus
GTGTGCTAAGTCGCTTCAGTCGTGTCCGACTCTTTGCGACCCCATGGACTGTAGCCCGCCAGGCTCTTCTGTCCATGGGATTCTCCAGGCAAAAATACTGGAGTGGGTTGCCTTGCCCTCCTTCAGGGGATCTTCCCAACCCAGGGATCGAACCCATGTCTCTTACGTCTCCTGCATTGGCAGGCAGGTTCTTTACCACTAGCGCCACCTGGGAAGCCCCAGGTGAAGGTTCTTGAGGGGCTCTGCTAAAGGGGTGCAGTTCATATGAAGGTGTCAATTTTTCAAGGCATTTACTACCAGATGACACTGAGTGGGCTGTCCATCCATTCATTCATTCATATTTATTGGATACTTCAGTGCTCTGGATACTGCCTGGGAGTGAAAATAAGGTCTGTGATCTCGGGCAGCTTTTATTCTCTTGGGAGAGACAGATGATTCACAAGGATATAATACAATATAAGCAATATAATACATACTTATAATTGAAATAATTTAAAAGTACTGTGTGATGCAGGAACACATTTACATGTGGTATGTATATACACACCTAGGCAGACATACTCCCATGGGCACCTCTGTGCCAGGAGCCAGCCCCTCCCTGATGGGCACCAACTGCTGAAGATACATGTAGTCACATGTGTGTACACACACACACAGCTCCTCCTCTGTGGATCATGTGTGTATGCTTGGTTGCTTCAATCATGTCCGACTCTTTGCAACCCCATGGACTCTAGCCCACCAGGGTCCTCTGTCCACGGGATTCCCCAGGCAAGACTCTTGAAAGTCTCTTGGACTGAAAGGAGATCAAACCAGTCAATGCTGAATATTGGATTGGAAATCAGTCCTGAATATTCATTGGAAGGACTGATGCTGAAGCTAAAGCTCCAATACTTTGGCCACCTAATGTGAAGAGCTGACTCTGGAAAAGACCCTGATGCTGGGAAAGACTGAAGGCAGGAGGAGAAGGGGATGACAGAGGACGAGACGGTTGGATGGCATCACTGACTCAATGGACATGAATTTGAGCAAGCTCCGGGAGATGCTGAAGGATAGGGAAGCCTGGCGTGCAGCAGTCCATGGGGTCGCAAAGAGTTGGACACGACTGAGCGACGGAACAACAAAACGTGCTTACATTTCAGAGGGGAAGGCAGGAGGGCATTGGCGTAGAGTGTCCTGGCCCGTGGCCCCCCTTGCTGGTGACAGACCCTGCTCAGGGATGCATTTCGCTTGGTGCATGAATGGCCCAGTGCCCCAGGCATGGGGCCTCAAAAGAGTCAGACACTACTTAGTGAATGAACAACAACAACATATATACATATGTGTATACATATGTGTGGACACACAGACACACAGACACACAGACACACAGACACACACACACACTATTTGTTCTGATTCTCTGGAGAACCCGCAACCCCAGAAAACTTTTTCTCTTGAGAGCATCTTGCAGCCCTTCAGTTTCACAAATGTTTCAGGGAATGCTGCAGTTGAGAGTCAGAACCGAAAAAGGCTGTAGGCCTTGGCTCCCTCCCACGGCCCAGAAAGCGGGGCTACCCTCACCCTAAAGCCTGGGGTGCTCTCTGAAGCAGTGTGTCACTATGGATCTGTGTCGGATCCTATCCATCAGGATCCTTTAATCTGAAGTCTTCCCTGGTGGCTCAAGTGGTAAGAATCTGCCTGCAATGTGGGAGACCTAGGTTTGATCCCTGGGCTGGGAAGATCCCCTGGAGAAGGAAATGGCAACCCACTCCAGTATTCTTTCCTGGAGAATCCCATGGACAGAGGAGCCTGGTGGGCTACAGTCTATGGGGTTACAAAGAGTCAGACGGGAGTGAGTGACTAACACGTTCCACTTTCCAGGCTGGAAAGGCCGGAATGGGGATGAAGAAGGTGTGCTCTTTCATGGGGCTTCCCTGGCAGCTCAGCTGGTAAAGAGTCTGCCTGTAATGCAGGAGACCTGGGTTCAATTCCTGGCTCAGGAAGATCTGCTGGAGAACAGATAGGCTACCCACTCCAGAGTTCTTGGGCTTCCCTTGTGGCTCAGCTGGTAAAGAATCCGCCTGCAATGAGGGAGACCTGGGTTCGATCCCTGGGTTGGGGAGATGCCCCTGGAGAAGGGGAAGGCCACCCACTCCAGTATTCTGGCCTGGAGCCTTCCATGGACTGTACGGTCCTTGGGGCCGCAAAGAGTAGGACAGGACTGAGCTCTTTCATGAATGCCAGTCCCCAGTCGGTTTCAGGTTTTCCTTTTCTCTTCTGACACAAGGTGACACTAGGAGGTGAGCGCTTTTCTCCCCTGGATCCTCTCACAGGAGCAGCTGGGGCTGTGGCGGCTGCTCCAGTGGCCTGGCCCTGAGCTGCCAGCACCGCAACGGGTAATAGGAGGAGCCTTTCTTCTCAGACATGCAGCTGAGACATGCATTTCCCCCCCGACTCCTCCTTGCAGGAGGCCAGGGGTGGAATCCAGGGAGGGTGAGGATGGCGCTTGGTCAAAAGCAGAGAACTCTCCCCTCTCTGGGACTTCCAATCAGCTGCCCCTGGAACATCACAGGGCAGAGCTGCAAGGGAACAAGAGCTTGCCTGGGTGGACGGAGCCCCATCTCACAGGAGCCTCTCCCTTGAAAAGAATCAGCTCGGAGCTCTTGCATCCTGTGTCCAGCACTCGCTGCCCAGGTTCCCTACAGAGCCTGTGGTCTAGCTGGTGGATGCCTGGGGTCTGGGTTCTGGGTCCTAGGCCAGCGGTTCCCCATCTTTCAGTCTCACAGAACAAACCCCACTCAACGGCACTACCACCAAATTTGGGAACCAATACAAAGTTGACTATTTTGTCAAGTAAGAAGTTTAATGTAGGGGGTGGGGAGAACCCAGAATGATCATCATTTCATAAAAGAACAACCATTTTTTTTAAAAAAAAAAAGAAAGAAAGACAAGCCATTTTAGCATCCAAAATGAGGAAGGCCATCATCTCAGAATCATGGAGACAGCCTTGCTCGTGAAGTGAGCGCCTTTGGAAGGCTCCTCTGCTACTTACTTGCCTCATTTTGTTCTGATCTCTAACAGTCTTCAGACCAGCCTCTGAGGTTCATCTGCTGCTATTCGGGGTTCTCTGCCTTTCTCCCCAAGTTATGTTCTTGGATTGCTGTTTTCTTATTCAGAATTTCTGAATTTTTACCTTTCCCAGAAGGGCTCCTCTGGAAGTTTTCCCAGAAGCAAAATGCCAGGGGACGGCAGTACAAGAAAAGGGGATTTAAACACCCACTCTTAGGGCTCCCACTGCAGGCTAACTCTCAAGAGCAAATGATGTTCCGGCGGTTGGGATGGGGTGGGTGTCCTTCTCCCCTTTTGCCTCCAGCTAGACTCTCCAAAGCTCTGGCTTATTTGGCCCTCCTGGCTGAAGCAGCGTGGGTTCTGCTGGGTGATTTGCAGATCTGCCTGGTAACACGGGAAAGTTACCGGCATCTCGCTGGGCCTTGATTCATTCCGCACGGAGCAGGCATTGAACCTGACCCGTGGCTACTGCAGTTACCCAAGTTCCCCTGGACACCTGCACGAACCCCCACCCCCGCCGCCCCTCGCCGTGGTGCTCCAAGTATGCTCCACCAACAGTGGCAGCTGGTCAGGAGCAGCAGGGCGTGACTGTGAAGTCAGGAGACCACTTGTGACCAGCTGATATTTATACGCCCGGAGAGCGCTGTCCCCTTCCACGTGGTCACCTTGGGCATCTCTTCCCAGGTCCTGGTGATGTTGTCTTTGGTCAAAGCATTATTAAAAGCCCCTCTTGGGAATTGTCTTGAGAGCCAGATTATCTGAGAAAGGGAGTCACACACTCACTTTTTCTTTGTAATCAGAAATCGCTTTGTCACCCAGCTAATTCCCCACACTTCCCTTCCAATGACCTTGGTTGCATTGAAAATGAAATCCACCCCCGTGAGGAGAAGACTTGCCAGCAGCAGGCATGCTCAGGGAAGATGATGCAGATTTTGAGGGCCCACCAAGGAGGAGTGAAGGATGGAGACACTGCTAGGCTGTGCCTTGCAGGGAGTCAAGTCTCACCATGGTTGGAGACTTGACTTCACCCAACCCTCTCATGTACCCAAAGAGCTGGTGTGCTATTATCCCCATTATCCAGAGGCTAATGTCTAGTTATGATGACAGATCTACCAATGGGGCTAAGCTAGGGCCTCACACTCCCACACAGGGAGCTTCCTGTTGGACTGGTCAAAGCATTCCATCTGTTAAATCAAGATCTGAGTGCCGATTTTAAAAAATTAAGTAAAACATCTCGCCAACAGATCATCCAGTCTCCTTCCCTTGTGCACAGTCATGTGACCATTTCCTCCCAAATGATCAGCATCTGCTGATTGGACATCCTTGCAAAGAGGGAAGACTGGAGCCAGGGGACACAGAGAGGCCTGATGGTAAGTTGGGTCCCCAACTTATGTCCCCAACAAGACACTCTGGGGCCTTGGGGTCTGTACCTGCAAAAGGGGGATTAGGATGGCCTTCATCCACCTATGTAAGTGCACCCTTTCTGTTCCCCTACACCCCTTCAACAACACAGCAGAGGCCGAGCTGTATAAACTGCAGGAAGGCAGAGATGGTTAGGAATCAGGCAGACCCTTATCTGTATCTGACTGCACTGTCCACTAGCTGATCAACCATGCAGTCAGTCTGGGCCTTGGTTTCAGTGTTTGCACAGCAAGGCACCCTGGGTTGTTGCAAGGATTCGGTGGGCATGTGTGTCTGATGCCTGAGAAGGTTGTCTCTGAATGAGATGCCCAACCTAAGCACCCACAGCCCCAGGTGGATGCCCCCTTACTGCCAAGGGTGAGCCCTTGGGCACCCTCCCCTGCAGCTCTGACCCCCTCCCACCCCTAGACCCACCAAGGCAGTGAGCAGCAAAGTGGAGACCACTCAGTTTCTTGACTGTCTCTAAACTCTGATAGTATAAACAGTGACAAAAAGGGGGAGCAAACAATTTCCAACAGGGAGCAAAGAATACAAGGGAAACCATTTGTCACCCACGAGGCTGTCCAGCAAAGCAGACGGTAAGGTGGTTCTGTGTTCAAATCCTGGCTTTGCCTTGTTGTTAGTTCTGTGACTTTGGGGATACTACTCAACCTCTCTGGGCTCTGGTCTTCTCATCTGTCAAATGAGAAAAATATGTGTGCCTACTCTGCAGTGCTGCGGGGGTGCAAAGACAAAAAAAAAAAAACAAACGTCAAAACATGCAGTGCTGTGCTTGGCACATAGTAAACACTTAGCTCTTACGGTGAGTGAACCAACTTTCCAATAAGTGCAAGTTAGCTCAGGAGGTGCTGCCTCATGCTGGAAAGGTCAGAAGTAAAAAGGTGAAATGCTGTCCAACGTGGCCCCGTGCAGGTCCCCCACCTGCTCCCCACTGATGTGAAATGAAGGACTTTTTTTTCCTAAAGGGCAAAGTGTACAACAGCAAGCTCAATCCAAACAGATTCTCCTTCCACTTACACATCCCTAGCGATGGAGAACTCACTGCTTGGAAAGATAGTCCTCTTCTGAGGACCAAACATCTAGGTTAATCGAAGACACTCTCCTGGGCCCCAAGTTACCCTACCCCATGGAGGGAGGAGCTTGGTAGGGTACAGTCCATGGGGTCGCAAAGAGTCGGACACGACTGAGTGACTTCACTCACTCACTCACTCACCCTACCCCCAATAATTCTATTTTGGAATGAATCTAAAGCCAGCAACTTCTGCCTTCTTAAAGCAAATACGGATCTGAGACTAAAGCCGAGATTCCCGTGCCAGGGTCAAACTCTGCACAGTGTCACAAACCTTGCTGACACCCCAGATTGGGTAGCTGGTGCTTTGGCTGTTTTCTGCGGGAAGAGGTCAGGATGCTGGGAAGGAAGCACAGAGCTGGTAGCCCCAGGAAGTTCTAGTCCTTGGGCTGGCCCTGAGTAGAGTCTTGTGGTCCCGAGTCTCCCAGTGTAACCCCCCAACACCCCGAGGCATCCACAGGATGGGCGGGCCCTACACCCCCCAGCCAGCCTCTGGAGGCGGCATCTATCTGCGACCTTGAATCCGAAGGCCCGGCCCAAGGAATAACAATAAGAAATGTCACCAGACACAGATCTCTTTGATGGGTCCCAACCTGGGGAACTGGTGTCAGAAGACACGTGGAAAAGCCAGATGGTGTGTTCCAGGGTCACGGTCCACCACAGAGAGAAGCCCAGGGCCCCTTTCATGTCCTTTTCCAGGCTGTCTGCGCCAGGGCGGTGGGGTGGGAGGCCGAGGAGACACAAGATTAATGGTTTCCGAGGCAGGGGGCAGCCGCCCACTCGTCCAATCACGTTCCTCCAGCAACTCCCCTAACTTGGCTCTGCCAGGGGCGTGAAGCCGAGAAAGACTCTGGGAGGTGGGGAGGCCAACCCTTGCCTGCCCAGGAGAGCAGGCTGCCTCGTCCACTGTCAGCTCTGCTCCTGGGAGCCCAGCCTGCAGGCAGACCGGCACCAGGGTTTGTCTCAGCAGTTGCTGTGGGTGAAGGGATGACCCACCCTGGCGTGCTGAGCTGAGCTCCACAGGGGCCAAGGGGGAGCCGGTGGGCAGGGAAGCAGAGGAGGACAGAACTCTTGTTTCTGGAAGTCCATCTGTCCAGAGCAGTTGCTTCCAAGTTTGTAGAGGATCCTTTTTTCATTTTGATGTTTTTTCTTAGGCGCATTTGTGAGCGTGCTTGCTTAAGTCAATCTCCTTAACTTTTAAATTAAAACTCTTTTCATAGAGAGCATATACTTCCATACAACCAAATGGGTAAGATCAAAAGAAAAACATCTTTCCCAATTCCAGGATTCCTAAGAAGGTTCCCCAGAGGTAACTCAAAGGACAGCTTTTTGTGTCTCCTTCCAGAAATTCCCAAAGCATATGTCCAGGATTTGGAACTTTAAAAATCCATACCTATGATTTGACTACATATGTTACTCAGCCATCTGCTTTTTTCCACTTAACTCTATGCTGTCTGTATTTCCATGGGCTTCCCTGGTGGCTCAGGGGTAAAGAACCTGCCTGCAATGCAGGAGACGTGGGTTTGATCCCTGGGTCAGGAAAATCCCCTGGAGAAGGGAACGGCAACCCACCCCAGTATTCTTGCCTGAAGAATTCCATGGGCAGAGGAGCCTGGAGGGCTACAGTCCATGGGGTCGTGAAGAGTCAGATACGACTTAATTTTTTTTTTTGCTGCTAGCCATGGAGTGAGACACCAGGAGGGCCCGTGGGAGCCAGACAGAGCACATGGTCTTTACTGTCACGTGGCTCACATCTCCCACCCACTCAGCTTCCCCATCTGTCAAATGCCAGCTAAGGCGGCCATGAGCCTCCTGGGTCTTCCCCAGCCCCCAGGATCTGCCTTCTCCCTCTGGGAAGTAAGGAGTCCCACCTACTACCCATGTGGGGCACTCGGGCTGAGTGGACCTGGCCTGGCTGCCAGGGGTCCCTATTTTCTGGGACCCCTCTGATCCAGGTAACTTTAATCTCCTGCCATAAAGGTATTCCATGCAACATCTAGATGTCATAAAGTATAACATTTTTTAGACAAATACATGTACAGTCCTCCTTCAAAAAAAATCCATTTCAGACCATTGTAACTTTTTTTTTTTTTTTACTATTACCACCATAAAGTACTGGCAGAGTAAAGACTAAGGAAGTCAGGAGGGGCAGCAGAGAGGTAGTAACTTTAATCTCCTGCCATAAAGGTATTCCATGCAACATCTAGATGTCATAAAGTATAACATTTTTTAGACAAATACATGTACAGTCCTCCTTCAAAAAAAATCCATTTCAGACCATTGTAACTTTTTTTTTTTTTTTACTATTACCACCATAAAGTACTGGCAGAGTAAAGACTAAGGAAGTCAGGAGGGGCAGCAGAGAGGTGAACAAGGCTGACAGCCAGGAGCACACTTGGGACATCCAATCAGGCCAAGCTGGGGCCCTTCCCAAGGCGATGAGAGCCTTTTTGCTGAGGGGTGCCTGTCCCCGGGGGGCGGGGTGCAGGGCAGGTCCCATACTGTGGTCCCTAGTCTTTCCTGGGATTGCTCTGCTGGTCAAGGGTGGAACTGGGGAGGAGGATGTTGGATTTACACGAGAGAGAAAACCTCAAAGCCAAACCTAGGCCTGCTAAACACCGGCCACACCATCAGAGAAACCAAAAGCTGGCTCCCTCTCCCTGTGCCCTGAAGGCCACGTGCAGGAAACTGGCCCTTGGCACATCCCCTCTGCACAGGCTGCGTGGAGGCCCTCGGAGGCACCGGCCAGGGACCTGAGCTTCAGCTCAAGCAGGAGAACCGCTCTCGGCCGCTCTTCCCCACGAAGGCTGATGCTGTCCTGGGCAGCTGAGCTGGGAGTTGCGAGGGGGTGGGACTTCATTCCTTCTCTTGCCTGACAGGCACCGGCGTCCACACTTCTGGAGGCCTTGGCCCTCTTGCTCAGCTGCCCTGGGGTCAGCTCAAGAGCCACGTGCCCTNGCTGTCCTGGGCAGCTGAGCTGGGAGTTGCGAGGGGGTGGGACTTCATTCCTTCTCTTGCCTGACAGGCACCGGCGTCCACACTTCTGGAGGCCTTGGCCCTCTTGCTCAGCTGCCCTGGGGTCAGCTCAAGAGCCACGTGCCCTTCTCAGGGCTGTGCTTCCCCTTCCTGGGGCAGCTTGGGACCAGGTTATCGGGGCTGGGGAAATGTCAGGAAGGGCGGTTCTGGAGGGCTGTGCTGTTTCAGCCAGACCTGGAATTGCAGCCTGGCTCTTCAACTGGATCCCCTTGTCACTGTGGGCAAGTTGCTCAACCTCTCTGGACTTCAGGGTCCTCTTCCATAAAAGGGGAATAGGGACCCCTAATTTACTAAGGCATCACTGATAAAGCGATCATGCCAGCGAGCCCCCGATCAAATGCCAACAAAGCAGCTTCTTTCCCTTCCAAGTGGCTAAGATCTGGCACTTCCCAGGTCTACTCACATGGCCCAGCGGCCATATGACACTCTCCCTCCAACATCCCTGAAGGCCAGGGTTCCTGCCTGCCCACACTCACATACCACCAGAACCCTTGAGTCTGGGAACACAGGGGCCCAGCCCGTGGCTGCTCACGGGCATGCTGAAACAGCAACGGCACGAGCAGGGCATGGGGGCCCCTTCCTGGTCCCACCTGCTTGCGGGGACCCACTCAGAACTGCAGTAACACGGGACAGAAGGGCTTCCGAAGACTTATCAGGCTCTAAATCCAGGCTGCAAGGATGGTGCTGGGCAGATGGAAACACGGCGGCCTTTAGAGAACCCGGGCATGTGTAAGTCAGTGGGCTGCTCCCAGCGTGTCTCAGGGCTTAGGACCCCTCAGCCCTCTGGGCCCTGAATACTCACAGCTTAACCCCCTGCCATGTATACCATGGGGTGAAACAGAAAAACTAGTTTCAGACCTCACCCACTCCCTCAAACAGGCACTCTTGGTCGGTGGACGACCTGTACAACTGTACAGGTGGCCCACCATCCAATGCACAGATTTTCTCAAAAGGTATCCAAGCTTTCACCTCATATTTATTGAAGGTTCCTCCACACCTGGCCCTGTGCTGCAGATCCACAAATAAATGGGACTCAGGCCTTTAAGGGGCTCGGGGTGATGGGACAACACTCACGGAGAGGTGGGAAGGAGAGTGTAATTCTCAAGGCTGCCTCCTCCTTGGCAAAGTCATTTCTCAACAGACCAGGGATTCAGAGAATGAAGAGAGCCCCCGGCGATGAGATGCACCCTTGGCCTGCAAAGCCGTGCGGGTCTAGCCATTCCCGAGTCCGCAGGCTGGCTGTCCTCTCACCGTTGAAAGCGGGCTGTCTGTGATTTTGAGTCTCTGAGCTGGGCCTCTCGATGCCAAAGGTCTGAGCCCGAAGCAGTTTCCAGGGAACTGCCAGTGCAGAGACCTGCTCTGCAGCCAGAGAGGGCTGGGGTCTGAGAGACCGGTTGAGATGGAGTCCAGGAGAGCCTGGTGCACTCTGGCCCTCTCCGGGGCCGCTGCCGTGCTGGGCGCTGTGGACCACAAGCTCTCTCCTTCCCATTCTCCTGCAGCTTCCCCAGCAACTGCAGCACGGCCAGCGTAACCCCAGGGCAAGCTGATTACAGCATATGCACTCACGTGGAGATGCTCTGGAACAAATATTCCCCCCAACTCCCCAAGCCAGAGGAGCCCTTGCCTCCTCCGGCATGACTGCACTTCCCGGCATTTCCAGGAAGAGGAGCCGCCCCTCATAGGGTCTACGGGACCCACTGCAGCCGCCACGCAGGCTGCCGCCACCCTGGAGTTTCGCTGTCCTCAGCATCTGCTCTGTTTCTCTCCTGACCTGGCCTGTGCCCGCCTCACCCACTCAGCCACATCAGTCACTGCAGGGGTTCCAGTTCCTCTCCTGGCCTGGAGGCTTGGGCGCGCCTCTCCACCAGGGCCTTTCCCCACTGGAGAAAGAGTGCTTTCTGCCTCCTGCTTTAGACTACTACAGTTAAACCCCATGGGCAAGTGTTCAGCAGGGAAAAAGCAATCATCTTACTGTCTAAGGAGAAAACTCACCTTCTGCTATCCAGGAAGGTCATGAGTTTTGATAAAATTTCAACAGGGACATGCCTGGAGCCGTGGGAAAGAAATACTAAAAAAAACAGCCAACATTTCTTGAGCACTTACTGTGTACCAGTGTCTGCTTTAACTACTTTATATTGATCAAGTTTTACTCTTTACAGCAATGAAGGGGGTCACTGATGATGAATCTGAGGCACATAGGGATTAAGTAACTTATCCGGGGTCACAGAGCTGGGATGTCATGAAGCCAGACAACGGTGTGATGGTAAATATTTAAGAACTGGCTGGCAAAGGCAGACTGAATTGCCTGCTTCTGTGGTATAAGTACTCCCACTGTGGCCAGTTTCAAGCTACCAGTGTGACATGACAGGTACTGTGCAGAGATGGGCAGTAATATAAAGCATTCCCACCATACAGACCTATTAGATGCAAATTTAGTTCAAGTACATAAAGGCAGTAAAATATTAGAAGTAGTGACTTTTGCCTTTTCATACTGTTCATGGGGTTCTCATGACAAGAATAATGGAAATGTTAATGACCCAGATGACCACGATGGTGTGGTCACTCACCTAGAGCCAGACATCCTGGAGTGTGAAGTCTAGTGGCCCTGAGGAAGCATCACTATGAACAAAGCTAGCGGAGGTGACGGAATTCCAGCTGAGCTATTTTAAATTCTGAAAGATGATGCTGTTAAAGTGCTGCACTCAATATGCCAGCAAATTTGGAAAACTCAGCAGTGGCCACGGGACTAGGAAATGTCGGTTTTCTTCCCAATCCCAAAAGAGGGCCATGCCAAAGAATGTTCAAACTATCATACAATGGTGCTCATTTCACATGCTAGTAAGGTTATGCTCAAAATCCTTCAAACCAGGCTTCAGCAGTATGTGAGCCAAGAAATTCCAGACGTACAAGCTGTGTTTAGAAAAGGCAGAGGAACCAGAGATCAAATTGCCAAGTCTTTGGATCATAGAGAAAGCAACAGAATTCCAGAAAAACATCTACTTCTGTTTCATTCACTATGGTAAAGCCTTTGACTGTATGGATCACAACAAACTACGGAAAATTCTTAAAGAGATGGGAATACCAGACCACTTTACGTGCCTCCTGAGAAACCTGTATGCAGGTCGAGAAGCAACAGTTAGAAATGGACATGGAACAACGGACTGGTTCAAAATTGGGAAAGGAGTACAGTCAAGGCTGTATATTGTCTCCCTGCTTATTTAACTTACATGCAGAGAACATCATGAGAAATGCTGGGCTGGAAGAAGCACAAGCTGGGATCAAGAATGTCGGGAGAAATATCGACAACCTCAGATATGCAGATGACACCATTCTTATAAAAAGCCTCTTGATGAAAGTGAAGGAGGAGAGCGAAAAAGTTGGCCTAAAGCTCAACATTCAGAAAACGAAGATCATGGCATCCGGTCCCATCACTTCATGGGAAATAGATGGGGAAACAGTGGAAACGGTGTCAGACTTTATTTCTGGGGGCTCCAAAATCACTGCAGATGGTGACTGCAGCCATGAAATCAAAAAACGCTTACTCCTTGGAAGAAAAGTTATGACCAACCTAGATAGCATATTCAAAAGCAGAGACATTACTTTACCAACAAAGGTCCGTCTAGTCAAAGCTATGGTTTTTCCTGTGGTCATGTATGGATGTGAGAGTTGGACTGTGAAGAAGGCTGAGCACCGAAGAACTGATGCTTTTGAACTGTGGTGCTAGAGAAGACTCTTGAGAGTCCCTTGGACTGCAAGGAGATCCAACCAGTCCATTCTGAAGGAGATCAGCCCTGGGATTTCTTTGGAACAAATGATGCTAAAGGTGAAACTCCCGTACTTTGGCCACCTCATGAGAAGAGTTGACTCATTGGAAAAGACCCTGATGCTGGGAGGGACTGGGGGCAGGAGGAAAAGGGGACGACAGAGGATGAGATGGCTGGATGGCATTACCAACTCGATGGACGTGAGTCTGAGTGAACTCCGGGAGTCGGTGATGGACAGGGAGGCCTGGCGTGCTGCGATTCATGGGGTCGCAAAGAGTCAGACACGACTGAGCGACTGAACTAAACTGAAAGCTTATACAAGTTTGTGGGACCTCTTAAAGAAATAGCATCCCTTTGCAATTAAAAAGTAAGAATGTGAAGGATTATCTGGAAGATTCCCATCCAAGATTCTCATTCACTTGGAAAATCCACCTTGACAAACCAATTGTTAAATTACGGAAATGCTTCTGTACCAGTTGCTAAAGGGATGCTGTCCCGACTCCTGTCGCACTGGTCATCCTGGCTCCTATCTCCCTGGGAAAACCCAGATCTTGCCACATCCAAGCAATGAAAGTATGAAAGCTGAAACTATAACATCTGTTCTGATCACCGTGGAGGTTTGTTGCTCACTCATATCCAACTCTTGAGACCCCACAAACTGTAGCCCACCAGACTCCTCTGTCCATGGAATTTTCCATGCAAGAATACTAGAGTCGGTTGCCATTTCCTTCTCCAGTGGACTTCCTGACCCAGGGATCGAGCTTGGGTCTCCTGCATTGCAGGCGGTCTGCTGCATTGCAAAAGAATCATAGTGGTTGGCAAATATTTTTAACAAGTCTCTGTCTTTAAGGCACTTTGTATATATTTCTTACATGTCGTATATTAATTTGCCATTTGGCTCTCAATGTTAGCCCCATACTTGAAATTCTTGACAGAAACCTCAAGGTAACCTCTAAATAGTGACAATTAGCAGAAATAATTAAAATCCCTTTTACAATGCTCTCTCTCTGTATTTCCTAAGAGAGCTGAGTGGAAGCTTTCTTTGCCTAAGAAATACCACATTCTAGGGCATTTCCAAAAAGAAACCCTAAGAAAAAAGCCCAGTGAGGGGAGTAGTGAGCAATGTTCACAGCACAGATTCCCAAATAATTGAGAAAGAAGGCAATAAGGAATTTTCTTGTTTGTTTTTTGCCTTATTTTGGTTTATTTTTTAATCAAGAGCCAGTACAAACCTTTCCCCAGGGGAGAATTGAATTATTATTAAAAGAAGAAAGAATAAATATTCAGAGAACAACACACAGCAAATGCATTCTCAAAACTTGTAGCTCTTTTGGGGTATAACATTGAGAATTCAAAATCTACTCCCTCCTCATTCAGGCACTTTGTGTGTGGGGGTGGGGTAAATGTCCCGATATTTTTTTAATAAAAAAAAAATTGCTATTTTGACTTTGTAACTTGGTTTTCCACAAATCCTTCACCAACTTGGTGTAATGTACCCCTTAGAACACTTGCAACATTTTCAACTGCATCAAGTTAAAAAGAATAGTTTATTAAAGCAGTCACATTCCCCTACAATTCTCAGAGGGAGATTCATTTGTCTCTAAACCACCTCCATATAATGTGTAACTGAGTGTTTCCTAAGGGGAAGATATTCAAAGGACAAAGGACACTGTGCGAAAATATGCTTCTTATTTAAGCTGTGAATTGTTGATAGAACTATCATCTTGGGCACGTGAAAAGCAAACAAACATTGTCTTTTCCTACCCTCTGTCCTTTTAAACTAAACTGTACAAAGTCCACAATTAGGATCTGATATTTTACACACTGAGAAAACAGTGTGTGGTTAATACAAAATTTAAGTATTTACCTAGCACACAGCTTGGCTCACAGTGAATGTTTGATGAACGATGGAATGAATGAATGAATGAGCAAGTCAGGAAGACAGCTTTGAGAAAGCTCACAGACTGAAAAACTAAATTTGCATTCAGGTTCTAGAGGAATGGAGGGGCAGCTTTGCTGAATGCATAACTGGTGGGATAATTTCTATGGGGAGAGAAGCCACTGCTCATAATGAATGCTAAGTGCAAAGACAATGGATGTGAGTGTGTGCCTCTGTGTGTGTGTGTGTGTATGTGTGTGTGCGTGCATGTATATGGCCATGGGCGCACTCATAGAAGAGACTCAGAGGAACCGGGGGTTGCATTTTGGAACTACTGTGCAAACAGTCTGCGCAATCACAAGCAAGGAGTTCAGTGCTTCCTGGAGGCACCAAGGTTCCATGGGAAAAGCATAGACAGGGTTTGGAACCAGGTAGATAAGACCACCAATCTGTGACTTACCAGTCATTTGACCTTGACCTCCCTGAACCTCAGTACACTGATCCTTCAAGTGGTGAGAATAACACTTACCTCTCCAGGGTGTTACTTAGAAACTGAGGTGGTGTAGCGAACATTTGCATGGCATTAATTATGTGCCAGGCACTGTTCAAAGTATTTAATATAATCTCCTCATTTAAACCTTGCAAAAGCCACAGAAGACCAAAATCTCCCCTCACAAATGAGGAAAACTGAGGCAGAAAGAGGTTAAGAAATTGCCTAAAGTGTACGGCGTAGGGCACACTGCGCACAGTATGTTCTCAATGGATCATAATTGACGTTATTTATTTTCACAGTTCTAAGCGCTTCACATTCACTTTCTCAGCTGGGCCTTAGCACAATGCCTGGCATATAGCAGGCATTTGATAAATATTTGTTAAATGTATGAGTGAATCTTCACAGTAGAGAAGAATTCACTGAGGCTTAGATAAGAAAGCCATTTGCCCAAAATTACATACCAGAATATGCCACCAGGTTGATGCTTTTGAACTGTGGGTGGAAAAGACTCTTGAGAGTCACTTGAACTGCAAGGAGGTCAAACCAGTCAATCCTAAAGGAAATCAGTCGTGAATATTCATTGGAAGGACTGATGCTGAAGCTTAAACTCCGATACTTAGGCCTCCTGATGTGAAGTGCCAACTCATTGGAAAAGGCCCTGATGCTGGGAAAGACTAAAGGCAAAAGGAGAAGTGGGAGGCAAAGGATGAGATGGTTAGATAGCATCACCAACTCAATGGACATAAATCTGAGCAAACTCTGGGAGATAGTGAAAGACAGGGAAGCCTGGCAACCTGAAGTTTAAAGAGTCAGACACGACTTAGCAACTGAATAACAATTACAACAAACCTAACTCCTGGATCTGTGCTCTTAACCATGCCAGGCATATATGGTTTCTGTCTCCACCTCCCGGGTCACTGAGAAGAAAGGCCCAGGAAGTGGAAAAGACACCATGCCTGGGCGCCTCAGGACCATCAGAACTGTAGCTCAGACAGAACACCTTTGTATTTGTTCAGAGAGCGTGGAATCCACAGTCTTTTCATTCTCTTGCTCTGTATTTTTTATTCTACCCATGACTGCAAGGAGATCCAACCAGTCCATTCTAAGAAGATCAGTCCTGGGTATTCATTGGAAGGGCTGATGCTAAAGCTGAAACTCCAGTACTTTGGCCACCTCGTGAAGAGTTGACTCATTGGAAAAGATTTTGATGCAGGGAGGGACTGGGGGCAGGAGGAGAAGGGGACGACAGGGGATGAGATGGGTGGATGGCATCACTGACTCGATGGACATGGGTTTGGGTGAACTCCGGGAGTTGGTGATGGACAGGGAGGCCTAGCGTGCTGCAATTCATGGGGTCGCAAAGAGTCGGACACGACTGAGCGACTGAACTGAACTGAACTGATAATATCTGCCTCAGCCTCTAAAAAATCTTTACTCTGTGATCCCCAGTTTCTCATTCTGGCTAGCAGAGGGGAAAATATTAAAAATCATACTCTGAACTGTCCATCATTTAGCTAAGACTTCTTGAGGGTTCTTAAGTAATCAGCCATTTGAGGCTTAGGATTGTATTTGAGGGGAAGAGGGCTGTAATGAGCTGGGTGAACAAATATGTGATCCATTTTAATACAGTTCTCACAGGCTGCAAATAACAAGGTCCAAAAAAATCTAAGTCTCAAAAGAAAACTAGTTTGAAAAAGGAATGATTGAGAAAAAAATCGGAGTATTATACATTGGTTGATCTGTAATTGAACATTAATTGTGAATTAATTAACTTTACATGCATCGTTTCTGTAATATTGATAAGGGGACTGAGCTTCCAGAAACTATTTCTTTGATTTAGAATGAAAGAATAGTGGGTCTTAGCTTCCAGCTTGGTGAACTAATTATTGAATGCTCTCATTCTTAGTATTTCAATACCTTGAGGTGATTAAGCATGGATCAAAGCTAAAATTAAAAAGAAAAGCCCATTACCAAATACTAAACAGCTCCAGTAACTTCGTGTCAGTCTCTGAAGGACATTCGTGTCTTGTTATGACAAGGAATTATTCATAATGTGTGCCCAGCATATAGATGACATCCTTTATTTGAAACAATAAAAGAGTCATCCTTACTAGCTGATGGAAATAAATAGGCAGGCAAAATTTAAAGGAAAGGGGGAAAAATGACCAACCAACAGGCTTCTGTAATCATTGCTTGTCACCATAACATCAAGTAGTTCATCCTTTTAGGAACTGTTATGTGGCTAAGCCATTATGTTCTCTGGATGGAAAAAAACGCAGTAATTCATTGAAAAGCAATGACAGGATTCTGCTGGTTTACCTAATAGTATTGACTAGACAGGAGAATTATGGTTTGTAAGCAAAGAGTGGTTCTATATTTGGAATTGTTCTGTTGTCTTTTTACCCAATCAGAATTTTTCTCATTTAAAAAATATCAATACCCTTAAAAAAATATCAAAGAGACTGCCACCACTGTTTTGATCTGACTATAAAAGTGCACAGCTCCCAGATTCATTCCCAGTTACTTTCTTACTGAAACCTAAGATGTTGTTGGAAGGGAACAGGGAAGAGATGCTAGGCTTTAGTGCCCCTTGCTGGTCAACCTGAAGAAAATCTGAGCATCAGGATTGCCAGAGCCCGGGTTTTAATAAACGGTGTGGCATGTTTTATTCAATGACTCAGAAGCCAGATCGATTGAACCTGAACATTTGTAGCCAGCCTTAACAAGTGTTCTAAGGATGAAATGATATGTTTGGAAATACACATATGCTTTTAGAGAGGAAAGAGTTCAATATAAAGACAAACCACATGTTAAATCTTAGCCTAACCTCAAAATAAAACTAGGTAAATATATTCCTGTGAATGCACACTTAAGATGTAACAAACTCTTCCTAACCCCAAAGTATGATTTTTGCTTGATTACGCCTACAAAAGGGCTTCCCTGGTGGTTCAGATGGTAAAAAACCCACTTGTAATGTGGGAGACATGGGTTCAATCCCTGGGTTAGGAAGACCCCCGGAGGAGGGCATGGCAACCCACTCCAGGATTCTTTCCTGGAGAATCCCCATGGACAGAAGGGCTACGGTCCATGGGTTTGCAAAGAGTCAGACATGACTGAGCAACTAAGAACACAGTTCTACAAAAATGTGAGTGGTGTGACTTTTCTGGCAGTCCAGTGGTCAAAACTTCACAATTCCAACCCCTGGAGCCACAGGTTTGAACCCTGATGGGAGAGCTAAGATCCCACATTCTGCACAGTATGGCCTAATAAAAAACAGAAAATGTGAATGCCCTTTCAAACCATAAAGGAAAGAATAGATACCCAAAAAATTTCTAGTGGAATTCTCAACTCAAGTTAATTTCCAAAAATGATACAAAAACTTCTATCTATAGAGGAATTGTTTAGACACAAAGTTGCATCCAACTCTTTTGTGGCCCCATGGTCTGTAGCCTGTCAGGCTCCTCTGTCCGTGGGATTTTTCAGGCAAGAATACCAGAGCAGGTTGCCATTTCCTTCCCCAGAGCATCTTCCTGACTCAGGAATCAAACCCACGTCTCCCGCATTGGCAGGAGGGTTCTTTACTGCTGAGCCATCAGGGAAGCCAATGTATTACTATCGACAGTAATTAGATCACTGATACTATAATTTTACTTTTAGTTCAGTTCAGCTGCTCAGTCGTATCCGACTCTTTGCGACCCCATGGACTGCATCACGCCAGGCCTCCCTATCAATCTTCAACTCCTGGAGTTTACTCAAACTCATGTCCATCAAGTTGGTGATGCCATCCAATCATCTCATCCTCTGTCGTTCCCTTCTCCTCCTGCCTTCAATCTTTCCCAGCATCAGGGTCTTTTCCAATGAGTCAGTTATTCACATCAGGTAGCCAAAGTACTGGAGCTTCAGCTTCAGCATCAGTCCTTCCAATGAATATTCAAGCCTGATTTCCTTTCAGATGGACTGGTTGGATCTCCTTGTGTTCCAAGGGACTCTCAAGAATCTTCTTCAACACCACAGTTCAAAAGCATCAATTCTTCAATGCTCAGCTTTCTTGATAGTCCAACTCTCACATCCATATATGACTACTGGAAAAACCATAGCTTTGACTAGATGGACCTTTGCTGGCAAAGTAATGTCTCTGCTTTTTAATATGCTGTCTATGTTGGTCATAACTTTTATTTATGTCTAGGTTGTCATAATTTTACTTTAATTATACTGTAATTTTAACAAAAGGGTTATGGCTTTTTAACTGCTTACTGTTTTTAGGATATAACAACATTACTTTTATTTTTGGTGGGTAGCACCATGTAGCTTGTGGGATCCAACTTGCTTCCTCCCTTAGCACAGAGTCCTAACCTGTGGACTGCCAGGGAATTCCCTATTTTTATAATTAAAAACAACAGCCATAACATGACTACACTTCAGCTGTCCATCATACCTAATTAATTCTTAGGATTCTGTAGTGAACCATCAGACCAAATCTATCAACCTTATTTGAAACCAGAGTTCAACTTGGAATTAGATCCCTCCCTGACAAGGTACCCATCAAGAACTTGGATTAAGCTCTTTCAGCCATTTTGGACCCTGTGGAGGCCTGCTGGGAACAGGACTTCTAAAACGACAAATATGTCTGGAAGGCTGTGGTCCAAGGCCATTTTTGCTGGTTGTAAATGGGGTCTATGGAACCAGAGGGAAACACACTGCTCTCCTGAAAATTGAAGGTGTATATGCTCGAGATAAAACTGAATTCTATCTAGGCAAGAGATGTGCTTATGTGTGCAAAGCAAAGAACAACACAGTAACTCCTGATGGAAAACCTAGCAAAACCAGAGTAATCTGGGGAAAGATAAATTGAGCTCATGGACATAGTGGCATGGTTCGTGCCAAATTCCAAAGGTACCTTCCCACTAAGGCCACTGGACACAAAATCCATGTAATGCTGTACCCTTTGAAGATTTAAACTTTTTGAAAATAAATAAAAGTGTGAATTTATCCTGTTTAAAAAAAAGAAGAAGAACTTGGATTAACAAGACTCAGCTCTTGGGGCTGGAAAAAGTCTATTCAGGCAAAGTAATGCTGAGGCATATTAGGTACCAGCACACGGCATATTTTCAGGTCAACCCCAGATGCCTCAGTGAGCAGATAAATCCTGGCAAGGCACCAGAGAAAGATGACCCTTCAAAAACATAAAGAACTTCAAGGGACCCGCAATATCCAAAACAATCCTGAAAAATAAGAACAAAGTTGGAGTATTCACACGTCTCAAGTTCAAAACTTAATTAACTACAAAGCTACAGTGATCAGTGAGAGCTGGACCATAAACAAAGCTGAGCACCAAAGAATTGATACTTTTGAGCTGTGGTGTTGGAGAAGACTCTTGAGAGTCCCTTGGACTGCAGGATCAAACCAGTCAATCATAAAGGAATAATTCCTGAATAAGTATTCATTGGAAGGACTGATGCTAAAGCTGTAGCTCCAATACTTTAGCCACCTGATGTGAATAACTGACTCATTGGAAAAGACCCTGATGCTGGGAAAGATTGAAGGCAGGAGAAGCAGGGGATGACAGAGGATAAGATGGTTGGATGGCATCAGTGACTTGATGGAGATGAGTTTGGGAGTTGGGGATGGACAGGGAAGCCTGGGGTACTGCAGCCCATGGGGTCACAAAGAATCAGACACAACTTAGTGACTGACCAACAGCAATAATAGCAATGGTACTGGCCTGAAAACGGACATATAGATCAATGGGATAGAACTGATAGTCCAGAAATAAATTTTTAATTTATGATTGATTTTTAATAAAATTCCTAAGACAATTCAATGGAGAAATGAATAGTCTTTCCACAAGTAATGCTGAGATAACTGGATATCCACATGCACAAAAATGAACTTGAACACTTACCTCACCCCATATACAAAATTAAATCAACAGTGATCAAAGACCTAAAATGGTAAAACTCTTGGAAGAACACATATGAATAAATCTTCATGTCCTGAGATTTGGCAGTGCTTTCTTAAACAAGACCCCAAAAGCATAAACAACAAAAGAAAAATTAGATAAACTGGACATGCATCAGGATGAACACTTTTGTGCTTCCAAGGACACCATCAAGAAAATGAAGAGATGATGTACAGAATGAACAAAGTTTTGCAAATCTTATGTCCGATAAGGAACTTGTATCCAGAACATACAAAGCATAATTGTAACTCAACAATAAAAAGTCAAATTAAAAGTTAATGTCTAAAAATTGCTGATTAAAAGTAGGCAAAATATCTGAACAAACATTTCTCCAAAAAAGGTACACTAACGGCAATAAACACCTGAAAAGACTCTTAACATTCTCCATTATTGATGCTGCTGCTGCTAAGTCGCTTCAGTCGTGTCCGACTCTGTGCGACCCCACAGACGGCAGCCCACCAGGCTCCCCCGTCCCTGGGACTCTCCAGGCAAGAACACTGGAGTGGGTTGCCATTAAGGAAGTGCAAACCAAAACCACAATGAACTACCACTTTATACCCACTGTCGTTGTTGTGGTTTAGTCACTAAGTTGTGTCCGACTCCTTGCAACCCCTTCTCCTCCTGCCCTCAATCTCTCCCAGCATCAGGGTCTTTTCCAATGAGTTGGCTCTTGGCATCAGGTGGTCAAAGAATTGGAGCTTCAGCTTCAGCATCAGTCCTTCCAATGAATATTCAGAGCTGATTATAACCACTACAATGGCTATAATATAAAAGACAGACAGTTACAAATGGTGACAAGGATATGAAGAATTTAGAACCTTCATTCCTTGCTAGTGAAAAGGTGAAATGTGTAGACCTTTCGGAAAACAGTTTGACAGTTCCTAAAATGTTATACATAGAGTTACCATATGACCCATAAATTTTACTCCAAGATACATATGCCCACGATAAATGAAAACATGTTTGCACACAAGTTTATACATGAATGTCTATAGCAGCATTACTCATTAACAGTCAAAAGGTTGAGATAACCTAAATATCCATCAAAATGGATAAAAAAAAATGTAGTTTAGTCACACATGAGTATTATTTGTCGAATAACACACGAGTATTATTTCTCATCAAAAAAGGAATGAGGTACTGATATATCTTAAAACATGGATTAAACCTTGAAAACATTATGCTAAGTGAAGGAAGTCAGACACAAAAGGTCACATGTTGTATGAATCTACTACATTAATCTACTGCTACTGCTGCTAAGTCACTTCAGTCGTGTCTGACTCTACATGACCCCATAGACGGCAGCCCACCAGGCTCTCCTGTCCCTGGATTCTCCAGGCAAGAACACTGGAGTGAGTTGCCATTTCCTTCTCCAATGCATGAGAGTGAAAAGTGAAAGTGAAGTTGCGCAGTCGTGTCCAACTCTTTGTGACCCCATGGACTGCAGCCTACCAGGCTCCTCCATCCATGGGATTTTCCAGGCGAGAGTACTGGAATGGGGTGCCATCGCCTAGGGCTGCTGTAATAAAACATCACAGACTGGGTGGCTTAAACAGAGGTTTATTTTCTCATGGTTCTGGAGATTAGAAGTCCAAGATCAAGATCTTGGCAAGTTGGTTTCTCACGAGGCCTCTCTGCTTGGCCAGCAGACTGCTGTCCTCTCGCTATGCCCTTGCATGGCCTTTCCTCTGTGCCCACACAGCGCTGGTGTCCCTTCCTCTTCTTATAAGGACACCAGTCCTGTTGGATCAGGTCCCCACCATGGAGTTTCCATTTAATTTTAATTACCTGATGACTCAGATGATAATCTGCCTGCAATGCAGGAGACCTGCGTTCAATCCCTGGGTTGGGAAGATCCTCTGGAGGAAGGCATGGCAACGCACTCCAGTGTCCTTGCCTGGAGAATCCCATGGACAGAGGAGCCTGGCGGGCTACAGTCCATGGGGTCGCAAAGAACTGGACACAACTGAGTAGCTAACACACACACAATTACCTCTCAAGGCCCTGTCTCCAAATACACAGTCACATTAAGGAGTTAGAACTTCACCATATGAATTTAGGGGGTTACAATGCAGGCCATAACGTGCACTTACGTGAGATGGCCAGAACAGGCAAATCTATAATGACTGAAAGTAGGTTAGTGGTTGCCAGAGGTTGGACGGATAGGAGGATTGGGATGACAGCTAGGGGGTGCAAATGTTTCTTTTTCAGGTGATGAAATTTACTGAAAGTGATTGTGGTGATGGTGGGGCTATGAATATGCTAAAAGTCACTGAATTGTACATTTTAATTGAGTGTATTGTATATATGTGAATTATATCTCAATAAAGCTATTATCAAAAGCAAACAAACTGACACCCACCCGGAGCAAAAAGGGTCATTGATAAAGTCTTTAAGAGGTAGCTGGATCCCATGCATAAGCATGGGGGTCAGAGCCAAGATTAGAGTTTTAAAAGATGTGCAGGGAAGAAAGAGCCTAGCTCTGATGCTAAACATTCAGAGCAGAAGATCAGGTGCATATGGTCAAGGCTGCCCTGTCTGCAAACTTGCTTTAAACCTGAGTTACAGAGGACTGGCCCCCTTAAGCTTCTGTCCAAGGCCAGCATTTATCTTAAAGGCCAAAGAGTGACCTCCCAGCCCATGGAGAAAAGAGTTTCTAAGGCAGGAAACTCAGCAGGGTGTGAGGCAGGGCCTGCAGTCATCTCTCCTGTGTTTCTGACTTCCCTCTTCCATTCCTTTAGAATGACCATGGTAGACTGTAATCACCATGTAATCCTTCTGGTATGACGTGCTCTTCTCTTACAAGCTCTGCGTTTTCAAAGCATAGGTCTGCCAAGCTGCCTTTATTAAGCACACTTGCCACATGGTCATTGTTGGTTTATTTATTGACCTGCTATACTAGACTTAAGTTCCAAGAAAATGGGAACTGTTACTTTTATTCCGGCACCCTCAGTGGCTCACCCATGGCTGAGCACATAGAAAATGCTCCATAGATGCTTGTTAACTGAATTAATAAATGAGTCTTTGGTTTTCCTGTGTTGAATTTGTTAGAATGCATGTAACTTTCTGCTTAGACTAGGCAATTTGGGGAATTAACAAACTAAAGAATCCTAATTAAAGCATTGATTTTATTTCCATAGAGCTGACATAATTGTGGATAGTAATAGTTTAACATGTATTAAACTTTTCTAGACTGGGCCCTATGCTAAGTGACTTATATATTAGTTATCTCATTTAATCCTCACAGTAAACCCCTGAGTAGATATTATTACCCTCATTTAACAGATATGGACACTGAGGCCCACAGAGGTCGACTTGCCCAAAGTTGATCACAGTTGAGCCTTGGTTTAAATCTCAGAATTCCAAAGACTATTCATTTATCCTCTATACAATTATGACTTCTCGGTTTGTTTGTTTGTTTGTTTGTTTTTGGCTGTATTATGCAGCATCCAGGATCTCAGTTCCCCAACCAGGGATCAAACTTGTGCCTCCTGCAGTGAAAGCACGAAGTCCTAACCACGGGACAGCCAGGGAATTCCCATGATTTCTCAATGTTTTATTTTGTCAACATACGTGCATCAAATGTAAATGGAAAAAGAAGCAAGAAGTGAGGCCTGAGATTGTTGACCTGCCTTTCTTCTAAGCCCTGTCTGAAGGCTTCCTGGCCTTAAAGTTTAGCAGTTCCCTGCCTTGGTCTGAGATGGTGCACAGCTTCATCACAGATTCAGGCTGCCATTTCTGAGATTACCTCACTCACGAGGCAAAAATTCCTCCCCTTGCATTGAGAAGGGGATTATGAAAGTAACACACACATAGAAAGTATGGGTGGTCTTCTCCCCCTTGTTCATGAATTCGGGTCTGAAATCAAGCAGAACCAGAAAGCCTTTTCAGATTGGTTTCACTGTCTACTGACTCGCAGCTTCCAGCTTTCATTGTATCCTCTTTCGATCCCCTTATACATCTCAGCCACACTTCACGGCATTCTGCACAAAGGGAGAACTCAATACGAGTTGACTGCTTACCAGAATAGAACATTCTGACATTTCAGAACAACAAGCTCAGCTTGAGGTGTTTCAGAAAGGCATGCATCAAATGTCACAAAGTTGTTATAAGAGATTCAACAGCTTTCACGTTGACCTCAATAAACAAAATTAAATGTTTGCTCATTTCATGGTAACCATGTCCCAATGCAAACAGCTTGGTATTTTTTCTATTTCTGTTTGCCGCTGTTACCTTGGCTGTCTGTGTGTTATAACTGGAAGGCACTCAAAGATTGTTGTCTGCAAGGATGGGGGGGATGTTTATACTCAAAGTGGGACAACTTGAGTTCCAAGGAAGCTGAAATCATTCAAGACCAATAGGTATGATTTGGAAAATTAAACAGAACCAAAATTAATCCACTGCACTCAGGGTGTTCCTTGCATCTAGGGTTAAGCCAGAATTCTAGAAATGGATGGGGTTGCCAATGCCAACTGTGTAAACTGTCCTCAAATTTCAAATGAACTGTGTGAGCAGAGAGAAAATTCAGATCTATCCTGGATTCTTCTTTCAGAGTAAGGGCCAATGTCCCTATTCCCCTACCGTTCTCACCAATACCCAGGAGTGGGTGAGCTGCTCCTGTTGAAGGCCCTATAAATAACCCTCCTCCTCCCACTCTGACCCTGGTTCCACTGCTCTTGCTTATCTGACTGTCACTCTTCACTCCGTAAGATGGAATAAAACTATTCTTATGCATCACTGTACATCCAGAACACACTTGACTTAAAGCATTTCTATTAACTGCATTAATGAATCCTAAGGTTGATGGAGAAGAAGAAAGGCTGGCAAGAATTTGACTGAGAACCGACTCCCTGTCGTGGAGGAGACTTTGCATCTTACTGATGGTGTCTCTTACACCAAGAGTGAGCCAAACCTTTTTATTTTTTAATTTTTTGGCCATACCATGCCACATGCAGAATCTTAGTTCCTCAATCAGGGATTGAACTCGTGCCCCCTGCATTGGAAGCTCAGAGTCTTAACCACTGGACTGCCAGCGAAGACTGCCAGTGACCCAAACCTTATCAGCAGGGGAAAGACTTCAGTTGAAATGATAAGATCTTTTAAGACTAAGACACTTTTCATCATTCTAATACCCTTTCAATGTCCTATAGAGCTTGGTTTTAAAATTTTTATTTCCCTCGTTTTTAATTTCTGAACAAAATAGCATACTTAAGAACTGACTTTTTAACTCCAAAATTAAATATAATAAGTGCATCTATTTGAAATATATGTCTTTTGAAAATAGTTAAAGACTAGAGATCAGAGGATACCACTTTCATAATGTTCTTTTCAATTTTCATGAAATTTGAAGAACTTTAACTTTTCAATTATGAAATAGTATATGGAAAAGAGTTCTATTTTGAATCTAAGTTATTTTTAAATGTCCCTTACCTTACATTAGGGCTGCCCAGGGGGCGCTAGTGATAAAGAATCTGCCTGCTAATGAAGGAGACATAAGAGATGTGAGCTCAATCCTAGGTCAGGAAGATCCCCTGGAGGCGGGCACAGCAACCCACTCAGTATTCTTGCCTGGAAAATCCTATGGACAGAGGAGCCTGGCAGGCTATAGTCCATAGGGTTGCAAAAGAGTCAGACATGACTGAAGCGACTTAGCATGCACATAACTTACATTAATCATGTTATAATTGCCTGCTTCCCCCCCCCACCAAAAAAAAAGATCTTAGGATACAGCTTATACATTATATATATGTATATATATATACATCAGTCAGCTTCTTATGTACTTTGTTCTTGAATTTGCCTAGTAGTTGGTAGAGGTCCTAAAAAGTGCTTTGTAGATATTAATGTGTTATCCAAAATTTCTGCCATTGAGGTAATCATCAGGAAGGTGATGATTAGAGAGCAGCGTTGATGATAAATCCCTATCCAGACAGTCAGCCCTTCCACCTGTGTATTTCATCCAATTTCATGTTCTCTTGGAGGGACTTGCAGCACCACCCAAGTCTTCCTGATTCCGAAGCGTGTCTGTTTGCCATTACTTTCCATAGTCACCTGTTGGGTCCCTTACGTCCTTGCCTTCCTTCCATTTCTAAAACATGTGCCTAATCTGCCTAGGAGAAAGCAGAGGCGATCAGAATATTTCAGCTGCCAAATGGAAATGCCAGCAGGGCAGTGAACTTTAAGTAGAGGCAGAACATGTCATGGAAACGAAGCCTGGGAGAAGAGAGGGGGTTGCCTGCATTTCACAGACTTAGCAAAAGATTTCTAGATACAGGTGGCGGCGGCAAATTGCCTGTCAAGAGATTCACTTCCTAACAAAGCCAGCCATGTGGAACAGCCACCGCGCCACCAGGGCACTGCAGCTGGCCCGGATCTTTGGGGCTCTGAGCTGGATGGCAGGAATGACCGTCCTGCAGTCCCCAGCAGCAGCCACGTCCCTGGGGGTCGAGGGGCCAGGCAGCAGGGCTCATGCCACCAGGCATCCCTTCATGCTGCCACTGCCGTTTGGCATCAGTCAGATGAGGACTGGGCATACGCAGAGGTGCGAGGGTGGGATCTGAAGTGAGGCAGGGGGCGAGCTGGAAAGGAAATGGGAAGAAGAGCGCCTGCTTATCTTCAGGAGCTCTGTCATCCTCGGTTATCAGTCCAGAGGAATGCAACGAGCTGAAGGACAGAGGATTGGGTAAGGCTAGGTCCTGACTCTGCTAGTCTCAGGGTTTCCTCAACTGAGTGCTCTCAAATGCCCAGGAAAACAAAACACTGCATGCTTTTCCAAACTCTTTCTCTCTTTCTTTCTCAGACACACACACACACACACACACACACACACACACACTTGCCAGTGTTCTTCCTTGTATCCGTCTCTATGCTTAAAAAACTGAAATGACAGCAAGGAGATTGACTGCATGGTGGCCAGTGCACTGATCTCCTTTCTCACCATTTAGCTTCTGTGTAAGAGAACAGTTTTTCTGGACAGCAAGGAAGGCAATGTCACTTTCAAGGTCAGGATTGATCCAAACCCCACTACTTCCTGCGTGGAGGAGAAACCTTTTTTTCTCCCTGTGCCACCATTCCATTCCTGACAGGTTGACTTCACATTGAGAACATAGGCAGGTGTGATGCCCCGTTGGTGGTGGCCCCTGGCTACCTTTCAAAGCCAGTTCTCAGCACCCAGGCATCCACAGTTTTTGGCAGAGCCAGGGTAGAATGCTAGGCTAACTGCAGGAGCTGCCAGCTTTAAGAAAAATCTGGCTTTAAGTCAGATAGATCCCAGGGACCAAGTTGAATAACAAAAAGCTCAATGAATGGAGGTTTCAAGCTTAGGAAAAAGGAGACGCCACTGGGGATGTGCAATTAAGTTAAACCTTCAACTCTGTAGAAAAACACTGAAATGCTAGGACTAGAGCCTCAGGGAACAGCAACAGAGACCCAAATCTTAAGAGACAATTATGAAGAAGTTGGAAGAAAAAAATCAGAAATGGCAGAAATATTTGCAGTAGATTGTGGTTCAGATGGTAAAAAAAATCTGCCTGCAGTGTGGGAATTCCAGGTTTGATCCCTCGGTTAGGAGGATCCCCTGGAGAAGGAAATGGCTACCCACTCCAGTATTCTTGCCTGGAGAATTCCACGGACATAAGAGCCTAGCAAGCTACAGTCCCTGGGGTTGCAAAGAGTTGGACACAACTGAGCAACTAACCCTTTCACTAACACTGGGGGCAAAAGTCCCTGGCAGAATCATCTCTGACTTCTTCTGGATACCTGCACAGGGTGGGAGCCCAAGAAATTCCTGAGTCAATGAGTGAACGTGAAGTGGCTGAAGCTTTCACTGAAAAAGCAGAAGGTGTCAGGCTGAGTTTCGTGTTCTTAAGAAATCCTGGACCTGCCTTTTGAGAACCCAGCCTTCTTGCATTCTTAAGCGTGTTTTCTAAACTCCTGTCCTGGAAAAGCAGAAGGCGCCTCTCAGGTTCACTGAGCTAGAACGACATTTTGATACAAACAGACCCCAGCCCACTGAAAGAGTTATGCATTTGGCAGGAACACCACCTTGAGTTCAGACAGAAAGCACATCTGTGCCTCACTGATAATGTAATAACCTACATTGCAGTTTTGGCCGAGAGCACCTGTGCACAACCCAGAAAGTCAGCCCAGGGCAACCATTCTGATGGAGGTGATATTAACAGCTCTCATTAAAACTGATGACTATGGCAGTGCCCAGGAGCGCGGCTGCAGTGAGGCGTCTGTCTACATTTCCATGGCAAGCCTCTATTTTTGGAGTTCATAACTCAGCCATAGAAATACGCTTTGCATTGAACTGAAACTTGAAAAGGGAGTTTGGGGTAAAGAGAGTTTGACTTTTATTGCTTTCCTGCTCCTATTGGGACAATGGAAAAAGAAGGTTACATGATGATGGAGGACATATTTTTGAGTTGGCCCAGGTAGAGTTTGAGTGTCTTAACTTTTATATTTATCAGGAATGCTAAGAGTTCTATTATGATGGAAGTGATCATAGGTGGGCACCTATTGATTTTGTTTACTGTTACCTGTCCAAAATGAAGAAGCACAGGATTCCTCATCCTCCAGCTGGGATTTAATGGGGTCCCATATGGCTCTTAAAGAACCTCTTGATGAAAGTGAAAGAGGAGAGTGAAAAAGCTGGCTTAAAACTCAACATTCAAAAAGCAAAGATCATGGTATCCAGTCCCACTACTTCATGGCAAATAGAAGTATTTGGGGAAACAATGGAAACAGTGACATGCTTAGGCTCCAAAATCACTGCAGATAGTGACTGTAGCCTTGAAATTAAAATACACTTGCTCCTTGAAAGAAGAGCTATGACCAAGCTAGACAGCATATTAAAAAGCAGAGACATTACTTTGTCGACAAAGGTCTGTCTGGTCAAGGCTATGGTTTTTCCAGTGGTCATGTATGGATGCGAGAGTTGGACCATAAAGAAAGCTGAGTGCCAAAAAATTGATGCTTTTGAGCTGTGGTGTTGGAGAAGACTCTTGAGAATCCCTTGGACTGCAAGGAGATCAAAACAGTCAACCCTAAAAGAAATCAGTCCTGGATATTCATTGGAAGGACTGATGCTGAAGCTGAAGCTCCAAGCCTTTGGCCACCTGATGCAAAGAGTTGACTCACTGGAAAAGACCCTGATGCTGGGAAAGATTGAAGGTGGGAGGAGAAGGGGACGACAGAGGATGAGATGTTTAGATGGTACCAGCGACTCAATGGACATGAGTTTGAGCCAGCTCCGGGAGCTGGTGATGGACAGGGAAGCCTGGCTTGCTGCAATCCATGGGGTCAAAAAGAGTCAGACATGACTGAGCTACTGAACTGACTGGATATGGCTAGATCTTTCTCAGTTTCAACTCAGTGCTTCTCTCTGATGAAGAAGAGACCTAATGACATGCACATCACTGACTGCAATTTGAAAGATAACTCTATTATCTTTAATTTTGACCAAGTGTTGCAACATGCATTCCTGTCCCCAGCTGGGCAGGTTGGAGCTTGCTGTTTCTGTTAGTATCCTGTTTAGAATGTAGATGAACTACTGTTCCTCCAGAAACGTGAAGGAAGATTGCTTTAAAATTAGGGGGGAGATTACTTGATAATTTCTGCTTTTTTAACAAGTATTGGCTGGGAAGATAAAGGTCATCATTGTCTTCAGTGTCTTTTCTCCACACATGATAGGAATTACATAGAGACATGAATCAGATCATGTTGCTTCTCTGCTTAAAATCCTTCTGTGGTTTTCTCTGGACTTAAAATAAATCCATACTCTTTACCATGGTCCAGAGGGCAGTGTGGTCCAGCCTTAATCACCTGATGACCTCGTGTCACACCCCCTCTCCCTTACTCTCCCCACTCCAATTATACTTGACTTTTTCCAATTTCTCAACTGCACTAAGCATTTTTCCTCACCTTAGAGACTTTGCATTCACAAACTTCTTTGTCTGCAATGTTTTTCTTCCCACACGTGATAGCTGACTTCATATTCTTCCAGTTTGAATGTCTTCTCCTCCTGACTGCTCGACCTGAAGCATAGATTGCAGCATGCCAGGCTTCCTTGTTCTTCACTATCTCCAGGAGCTTGCTCAAACTCATGTCCATTGAGTCAGTGATGCCATCCAACCATCTCATCTTCTCTCACCCTCTTCTCCCCTGCCCTCAATCTTTCCCAGCATCTGGATCTTTTCCAATGCATCGGCTGTTTGCATCAGGTGGCCAAAGTATTGAAGCTTCATCTTCAGCATCAGTCCTTCCAATGCATATTCAGTGTTGATTTCCTTTAGGATTGAGTGATCTCCTTGCAGTCCATGGGACTTTCAAGAGTCTTCTCCAGCACCACAATTTGAAAGCATCAGTTCTTTGGCACTCAGCCTTCTTTATGGTCCATCTCTCACATGCATACATGAGTACTGGAAAAACCATAGCTTTGACTATCTGGACCTTTATTGGCAAAGTAATGTCTCTGCTTTGTAATACACTGTCTAGGTTTATCATAGCTTTCCTTTAAAGGAGCAGGCATCTTTTAATTTCATGGCTTCAGTCGCCATCCACAGTGATTTGGGATAATGCATTTTGGATAAGCTTCTGACAGTTGAGCCAGTAGCCTTATTCTCTTTATAGTATACTTAAAAGAATAATTTCTCCTCAATCTTTATGTAACTATAACTTTGCAGGAAGTTAGCTAAGATCCCCACATCGGATGACAATCTTCAGAATTGGAGGGATAAAGAGATTCTGTTCTTTTACAGCTTTTTCTTTCCATAGCATCAGGAAATAGTACCTAATTTCTGTAAAGAGTTTTTGTAGCTAAACAGAAGGTGCTTGCCTCGTGAACTTTTAGGCAACCTGATTCTTGACTTGGTTTACTTTGAGTTCTGGGCACTTAAATAAGAAAGATATGTTCTGTACATATAAAGGAATAAATGTACAGTCACTGCCACCTATTAATATTTCTGTAAGTTTTTCTGTACTATTAGTGATTAACTATAATGGAGAAATAAT
>SJYX01000987.1:0-23592 GCA_006410675.1 Oreotragus oreotragus
AATTACGTATTATTTATTTATTTGACTGTGCCGGATCTTTGTTGCAGCATGTAGGATCCAGTTCCCTGACCAGGAATCGAGCCCGGGCCCCCTGCACTGGGAGGGCAGAGTCTTAGCCACTGGACCACCAGGGAAGTCTCCAGAGTCCATGCGTATTCCTGGTCTGTTAAAAAGACTTGACCTGGAAGACATTGTCCCCACTTTCAAGAAAAGTCTAGTAGAGAAAAGAAGATTTGAAATACTTTGTTAAATCTTTGTTCGGAAAAAAAAAAAAAATCTTTGTTCAGGAAGCAATTCTGTTATATTTTGCTGGTCCATGCAAAGGTATCTGTCTCTCTGTAATGATGGTGTGACATATTTCATTTCACAAGAATTTCTCCTGAATTATCCATCAGAATTAGGAGGAAATGTTTGAAGTAAGATATCATAATTAAAAAATCTTCATCTGATCAGACAACAGTGGGTCACTAGTTATACTAGTAAGCTTTTGCTGGGTAAGAAGCCATACCAAAATGTAGTGGCTTAAACAGACAGGTGTTTGCTCAGGAGTCTATGTCTTGGCAGTTTGGGCCAGTATCAGCTGGGTTGTTCTTCTATTGGTCTCTGCTGAGTTCATTCACATGACATTCACCTGTCATTCACGTGTTACTCACTTGTTCATTCACATATAAGCTGACAGATGATTGTCTCACTCACTTGTCCAGTATGTGGTTGGCTGTTGTCCGGGGCAACAGTGATGACTGAGCTATGTCTCATCTTCCAGCAGGCTACCCAAGGCTTGTTAACATGGGTATCATTATGGGGCTCCCTAAAGAGTGGGCAGTCCTAATGTCTTTGCTTATATCACATTGCTAATGTTCCATGGACCAAAAAAGTCACATGACCAAGCCCAAATTCAAAGGTAGAGGAACAGAACCAACTTCTTGTTGGAAAGAGTTAGAAAGTCATGTTGAGAAGAGTCATGCCTCTAGGGATGAAAGGAATCTGTGCCTACTCTTGTAGTCTATCAGGTTGTTTTTCCTAAAGTCAAAAAGTACCTGTAGGTAAGTAGAATAATGGGTCCCCCAAAGGTGTCCACATTCTAGTGTTATATTCATGAATGTGTTAGCTTACATGGCAAAAGTGACTTGGTAGATTAACTAAACTAGTAATTTAAATAATTCATTATTACATTATTAATAATTTAACTATTAAATGAATTAAAGTATTTTAAGTTTTTTTTTTTTTGATGTGGACCAGTCTCACATCAAAAAACATAGTCCTCTACTGAGCTATTGAAGGGATGGGAGATGTGGACCACTTTAAAATTCTTTATTGAATTTGTTACAACTTTCCTTCTGCTTTTTGTTTTGGTTTTTTGGCCATGAGGCATATGGGATCTTCGCTCCCCAACCAGTGACTGCATCTACACTCCTCGCGTTGAAAGGCGAAGTCTTAACCCCTGGACCACCAGGGAAGTCCCTAATCAAAGCGTTAACTTAAATATCTTTAGATGGGGAGATTATCCCAGATTATCCAGGAAGACCTGATGTAATTACAAGTGTTATAAGTAAAAGACGGAGGCAGGAAGAGTCCTGTCAGGGAAGGAGAGGTGATGATCAAAGCAGAGATCAGAGTGATGGAAAGGGGAAATGCAGGCAGCTCCTAGAAGAAGAGGCGAGGAACGTGCTCTCTCCCAGGGCCGGCAGCAGGATCTTAGCCCCGCCAACATCTTGCTTTTTAGCCCAGTGAGACCTCTGACCTCAGGACTCTAAGACAGCACATTAGTATCACCTGTGGTAATTTGCTACCTCATCAATAGAAAAATACAACACCTGACAGCCATATGACCTTTCTCTTAAGACCGGTTTGTGATTAGTCCAAAATAGTTAGTAACATTGATTTTATTAGAGAGAACAAAGATCTGGGCTTTCAGGTACCCACTCCATGAAGTCTTCAAATCCTAGAACATAAACTGTCCCTGGGAATACTTTCCTCTTAAAATCTGTTCAAGAGGGGGTTGGAAGAAGTATTTGACAAATCTTCAGAAAAAACCAGGGTTAGAAAGAGCAAAGTTGAAATAGTATTGCGAGAAGAATACCATATTATGTTTACAAGTTGCTTTCCTTAAATCTTCTGATCTTTTAGGACTGTTTCACTCTTTCTTATTTATCGAATATTTTTCATAACAATTTTTTTCCCAAAGAATAATGGAATATAAAAGGCTTTGACAATTACCAAGTTTCCATTGCTCCCCTGCTGGCTGCACATCCTATTTGCTGGTGAAGTCTCTAAGAGGAAATAAGAAGCTTCCCTCTTATTAATCAACAGTGACAGCCATGTCACACACAATCAACAGAACAGAGTGAGACGGCCCATCATTCTGAAAGTGAGTGCGTGGAAGGAGCCCTCTCACAATGGGAACGCACTGGGGATTCATCCGTGGAAATCAGGAGTGAGATATGGAGGTGGCCTCTCCAGTGAGCAGGAGTACCAGGCTGTCCCATCAGTGGGACTTCTTATTAATACACCCCAATTTCTCTGGTTAAGACTTCAACCAGGGACTCCCCTGGTGATCCAGTGGCTAAGAATCTGCTTTCCAAGGCAGAGGATGCTGGTGCAATCTCCGGTCAGGGAGCTAAGATCCCACATGCCTGTGGGGCAACTAAGCCTGTGCACAGCAACCACTGAGCCCACGCGCCCCAGAAAGACCCCACAGGCTGCTACTAAGACCCGACACAGCCAAATAAATACATAATTTTTTCTTTCTTTCTTTCTTTTTTTTTTAAAAAAACTTCAGCCACCAGATCAGAAAGTGGAAGATCCATTTGCTTCTGTCATGAGTTGACAGAGTACCAGAGGTCGTAGCTGTATTAGGCTATCTGAGCTGGAAGCAACTTCAAAGAGCAAAGGCTCAACCTTTCCTTTTCCAGATGGGGAAACAAAGCCCAGAGAGAAATGACTTGTTCCAGGTCAGCCAGAAAGTTGGTGGAACTGAAACTCCATATCTCTTAATTCTTGGACCAATCTCTGGGCTGCACTTTATGCAAAAAGAAGGGGAGAAGGGAAGGGAGAAAAAAATAGGTAAAAGCGGAGAAGAAAGAAAGGGATAAGGAAATAAAAGGAAGAAGCAAAGGGGGAAAAAATGAAAGTAAAGGAAGCGAGTGTTCTCCAGACCAGTGGATCCCAGATGCCTTCTGATGATCAGCTTCAACAGGGTCATCTGGTAAGATAAAAGAAAATAAAATCTTTCCTAAAATAGAGCATGAGTGAGAAAGGTTAAAAATAATGCAAAGTGATGGTACAATAAAATAAAGTGCTGGGTACCCTTATCTACCAATACCCAGATATTGTTGGGTACCAATATATACCCCATATATTTGTTGTAAGGATCAGGTGAGATTACAGATGTAAATGTGCCTGATTGTGACCAGTAAATCCCTATTAAAAAACACCAGGCTGTCTGACCTTAGGCAGATCACTGCTCTTCTCTGAGCTCAGTTTCCTCAAAATTTGCTGAGCAGCTGGTATTGGCAAGAACTGAAATTGTGGGACCCAAAAGAAAGAAAGGGTTTCCCCGGTGGCTCAGTGGCAAAGAACACGCCTGTAATGCGCGGGACACAGGGGACGCGGGTTTGATTCCTGGGTCGGGAAGATCCCCTGGGGGAGGGGCATGGCAACTCATTCCAGTATTTCTGCCTGGAGAATTCCATGGACAAAGGAGCCTGGTGGGCTACAGTCTGTGGGGTTGCAAAGAGTCGGCTATGACTGGAGCAACTGAGCGTGAGTAAGAGAAAGAAAACAGGGCGTTTCTCTTGAAGAAACTCTCTCAGTCCGTTTCCCTGGTTACGTTCATCTGCTCAGGCTGACTGCGGTGGGAGATTTATCTAGAGAATGTGAGTAGCAAACCCCTTTTGCCTTAATTGACCAGATGCTCCTGAGAGTAAAGGAGCTGGTGCATTCCACTTTCTGCCCCACCAACTGTGCCCCACCCGCTGGCTGAGGCCCCCAGTCTGCGGTGTCACCTCCTGCCTGGCTGCCCTGCGGTCCCCCGAGCCAACAGGCCCAGGCTGGGCAGGCGAACTCCATTTCTGGCTCATCAGTGACTCATTTTCAGAAGTTGCGCCTTGGGGAGCTTGTTAAAAGGCCGTTGGCATCCCCAGGAGGGAGGCTCAATTTGCGTTTATGAATGAACCGCTCCAGAGAAATCAATGAATATGTCACTCAGGTCAAGTAAACAAATGCGTTTTCTCCTCGGGGGCCTGGTGCAGGGCAGTGAGCCTCCCCACGGGCCGGGGGGCTTCCGAGAAGCCGCTCTGTCTGGGTCGAACCCCAGGTTTGGGTCGGCACCCTGGGCAAGGCCCTGGTCCCCATTGAGCTCTGGTCTACCCCACCCCCACCTCCTGAACCCAACCCTCACCTTGAAGGGCCATTCCCAGAGACACAGATTCTCTGATATTTAATGGATGAGAAAAGTCTACAGAAAAAACCCTTCTGCAGCTCCTGCATTCCCATCTTTTCTCTTCCTTGTTCACTGATCCAGGGGACATTTATTAAGAACCTACTATGTGCCTGTCCCATATATGCTAGGGATAGGGACTCAATGACACCTAAGACATAGGCCCTATCCTCCAGGGACTCATAGTCTATACCCCAGAATCACCAGAAAAGCCTTTTAAACACACCAATGGCCAAGCCATCCTACGCCTAACTGCCCACCTCGACTCTTTCGTTTTGCATTAGCTTGTGCTCTTATTTTTTATGTATAACTTATTTATTCAGTTGGTTCTGGCTGTGCTGGTCTTCCTTGCTGCGAAGGCTTTCTCCAGTTGTGGTGCATGGGGCCACTCTCCAGCTGCGGTGTGTGGCGTCTAGTGTGGAGGCTTCTCCTGTTGCAAAGCCCAGGCTCGGGGGCATGTGGGCACAGGAGTTGTAGCTCTCGGGCTCTAGAACACAGGCTCGATAGTTGTGGCAACAGGGCCTTAGTCACTCCCAGGTATGTGGAGTCTTCCCAGACCAGGGATCGAACCCATATCTCCTACACTGGCAGGCAGACTCTTAGCCACGGAGCCACCGGGGACGCTCTGATTGTGCTATTCTTATGAAAATTTTCTTTTTAAAAAAACTGATCTGTTGCTTCCAAACATGTGAAAAAGAGATGACTTGTTGTCCATGTTAAACATCATACGACTTTGACTTTTTACTGACACAACATTCAAAAGTCTTTATAGGTTGACTGAGTTCCCACGATGTTTAGAGTTCTTTCCGCACTGGCACTTGAAGGAGGATTTGAAACCAAACCTTGAGCTCATTTTAGTAAAGTGAAGCAGCAGGTTATCTGCAGAGAGAAGGTTTCTGCTTATCAGAAGACGGTGTTCCCCCAACAGGAAGTGAGCCCCGCTGGTGTCTGAGGTGCTGGCTTCCTCACACAGACACCGGGGAGGAAGCTCTTGCCCATCCGAAGAGGGTTTCTCACCGTCAGTCGTACTCATATTGCACCCAGAATACGACATGGTGAACTTCATAAACAGAAACTCTTGCCAGAAACTCGAGGCCTCATGGGTACACGTTTAGAACACTAGAAGGAAATTACTAACAATAGGAGTCAGTTATTTTCTAAAAAAAAATCTTTCTACAATACATAGTTTTAAAATGAAGAAATGTATCCATCTTTTTATTTTCTCAAGGCATATAAAAATTAAACAGAAATACCAGTTCTGGAAATCAGACATTTTGTGATAAATCCCTAAGGATTTACCGCCTCCAAATGGTGGCACACAATATGAGGGTCATAGAGAAAATCCTGTGGGGAAGGCAATGGCACCCCACCCCAGTACTCTTGCCTGGAAAATCCAATGGACGGAGTAGCCTGGTGGGCTGCAGTCCATGGGATCGCTAACAGTCGGACAGACTGAGCGACTTCACTTTCACTTTTCTCTTTCATGCATTGGAGATGGAAATGGCAAACCACTCCAGTGTTCTTGCCTGGAGAATCCCAGGGATGGGGGAGCCTGGTGGGCTGCCATCTATGGGGTCACACAGAGTCGGACACGACTGAAGTGACTTAGCAGCCGCATGCATGCACAACTGAAGTAAATCTGAAAGAGATTTCAAATGACGAGAACACTATTCCATTTATCCAGACGTCTCGGGGTTGACTCCACACGGCACAGTGACAGCACCAGGGACTCAAGTGCTTTCCATGTTTTCTCTGCCAACCTCAAGTGCTGGCTTCTGTCGTCAGGCTGGTCCTCGTGTGATCACAAGATGACCACCTTGAGCAGGAAAGAGCCTTTCTCCTCACCTACCGTTTTTCTTTTTCAAGCCAGAGAGGAAAGTCACCTTCCCAGAAGTCACCTCAGCCAACTTCCTTTCAGGTCCCACTGACCAGAATCAGGTCCCATGACCCTCTCTAGCTGCAAGGGAGTCTAGGAAAGTGATCAGCTGGCATTTTCAGCCTCTGAGGTAGAAGCAGGTTGGCTGATGAGGAAAGAGGAGGAAAGGCTGCTGCCAGACAGGTGATAGTGTCTGCCACACTGCCTTTCACATCTTCATAACTATTGTGAGGGAAGAGGAGGGTGTATCCTGGACAAGTGATAGCTTCACAAGGAATGTATTTCTTGAAGGAGTGTATTCCATACAACATTGTGGCTGCCCCTGTGTGCCTGGTGGCCGTGTTTTGGGAACTACACATGAGCTCCCTCTGCTACAAAGCAGGATACGGTTTCTGAACTGTTAACTGAGAGGCCTTGGTTTCTAGTGTTTCCTTCTTCCCCTTGACCTCTCCCTTCAGTTCACTTGACTTTTCTGTTCATTGCCTCAGGGAAGGGGTGACACAGCAGAAATGCAAGGAGAAAAAGAATGACTTCTTAGCTTTGAGTTTCAAAAACTTACATTAGAAATAACTCCCAAGGCTGGGAAAAAAATAAGAGAGAGGAAGGGAGGAGTTGGTGGGTAGGGGCAGGGAGTTGGCCCTGGAGAGACCACATGGGCAAGGGAGGAGTCGAGTTCAGCTCCATCCTGAGGAAACCTTGTATGGCTGACCCCAGGGGGCTGCATGGAGTGGGACGCACACTGTGGATGGCCCAGCGTCCTCGAGCCTGCTGCGGCTGGGTTGCTGGCCCATGAGGTCTTCCCAGAGTCCGCAGCAGGAGCACTGCTCAGGGACCAGCCAGCTGGCACTGTGCCCATCTGTGTTCTTGGGGACAGCCCCCTTTGACATTCCAGGACACGCGAGTCCCCAAACATAGGGCTCATTGGAGGAAGACTGGGGGGAAAGGGCCAGCCCCAGCCCATCTCCCCAAACTTGGTTGGGACTGAACAGAACCAGCTTGTGATCCATCCGGAGCTGGGAGTGTGGACACTCCTCATGACAGGATGACAGAGAGGGGAGGGCTGGAGTCAGCACAGCAGAGAGCCTCCTACAGGTGGGCACGGTGGCAGGTTCAGACCCAGAGAAGGGAGAACCTGTTCCCCATTCTCATCAGTTATACCCCCCAGCTCTGGAGCTGGGCCCATCACAAGATACCTCGGGCCACTGGTCAGCATCTCTGGGCTGTCCCCTCTCTGAAGAACACTGCTCTAATGGGTTAATCTTGCCCTGACATGTCTGTAGACTTGGCTTTTTTTTGAGGAGCTGAAAGTATGTCTCCCTCTCTTACAGTATGATGACCCCATTCCAATCTGAAGATGGGGGAACTGAGGCCCACCGTGGTTATTAACTGAGCTTCTGTTGTGCGTGCATGCTAAGTCACTTCAGTCATGCCTGGCTCTTTGTGACGCTATGGACTATAGCCCGCCAGGCTCCTCTGTCCATGGAATTCTCCAGGCAAGAACACAGGGGTGGTTGCCATGCCCTCCTCCAGGGGATCTTCCTGACCCAGGGATTGAACCTGTGTCTCTTATGTCTCCTGCACTGGCAGGTGGGTTCTTTACCACTTGCACCTCCTGGGAAGCCCTGGTGGTATGCTTCTGTGCTCCTGTGTTAGCTCTATGCTAATGTCCTCCACGTGCCCAATTCCATTTTAGAGATGAAGCGGGAGAGACTCAGAGAGAGGTTCAGCAACTTTTCCAAGGCCACAGAGCAGAGCTGGGATTCCCACCGGGTCCTCTGTCTCCTGGATGTTTTGCCAGGCTCCCAGTTCAACGACTTGTCCAAGGTCACACTGTAACTCAGGAGCGGGAGGAGACCTCCCCCTTACTCCTGGCCCATAACGCCTCTGCTCTCACTGCGAGAGCCACTAAGGCACTGAAGGTGGGCAGAGAGAGGGCAGAGGCTGGGCGGAACACTCCCTTCATTGCCCCCCAGTGTCTGTCGAGGTGGCAGGAGACAGCTCACAGCCTTCTCACGCCTGCCCATCCCTGCTCAGCTGACCCAAGAAAGGGCTCCCACCGCAAACACCCCGCTGTTTACTCGCCCGGTGGAGGGTGACAGGCGTCAGGGGGCCTGCGAGGGGAGACGCGGCCACACCAGCCATCACCTGGAATACATTACGGCAGCTGTGACTAATTAAACTTTGATTTCCTCAAATTTCGATCTTCTTGGAAATTCCTTCAGAGCCACACGGTGTTCAAGGCTGTGGCAGAAAGTAAACACCAGTGCAGCCGCGGGCCGCCAGGCGGCCCGTCTTGGCTCCCTCCCTCCTTTCCTCTCGGCCCTCCTCTGCTTTTCTTCCCGAGGCCTCACCAGAGAATCCTCCTAGATCGCCTCCAAACCACGGCCCCAGAAGATCTGGGGTTTGATTTGGGATTTCCACCTAGGTGAAAAAATGCCCCTTCTGTCCTCCTGGGGGAGTGGCAGGATGCGGCAGGAGGGGGCTGCATCCTTCACCCCCACGGGGCGCCTGCAGGCATGGAAACACCCATCTGGGTGGCCCGCATCCTTGGGTTCCCACCTGCGGCTTGCTTCAAGGTCACCTCGGGCGGCCCAGTGTCCTTAGACCCAGAGGGACGCGGCGAGGGTCGGGGGGCAGGATCGGGCACATGAGAGGCAGAAAGGAGAGGTGGCTGATTCTGCATGTGGTCGTGTGGGCCCTGTGAGGCAAGCACGTCCTCCTGCCCATCCAGGAGGGTTGGGCTGAGGCTGACGGCCACCACTCCCTGCCAAGCCCTCCCGTGGAGGCATTCACGTCCTTTCTCGCCAGGCTTCACAGTAGTCCTGTCAGGATGATAAGGCAGTGATGTCCTGTTCTACAGATGAGGTCAGAAGTCAAGAGGTCCCCTGAGGTCAGAGAGGCGACAAGACCGGCTCAAAGCCACACAGCAAGAGCTGAGACTGAGACCCTGGTTTGTTTGAAGCTAACACCTACGTTCTTCCTGACACATCCTAAGGCCTTCACTGCTGGAGAATGCTTTGTGTCCTCTGCCAAAGTAGAAATGGCAGACTGTTGCTTTGGAAGTCTTGATTTTGGTCCACGATTTTCCCTTTTTAAAAGATTAAAGAGATTTTAAACGTTTTCTTTCTTAATTTGAAGGCATCAACAAATACTTGTTTCATATAGAAAAATTGGAACATACAAGTAAGTGAAAGATGAAAATAAACATCCATGATCCCACCAACCAGAAACCACATCTGTTCTCATCCTGCTCTCTTGGATGGTGTGCGTGTGTGTCTTTCTGTTCGTTTGAAAACTATTCATGGAGTACGTGCAATGGAGATGCCGATAGGATGAGAGGGGAAGCCTATGGACTCCGTGACACTGCAAGGCTCAGTCTCGGCCCTACCAGTTACTGAATGCGACCTCAGCAAGCTTCTTAACCCCATGTGCCTCAGTTTCTTCACCTGCAAGATGGATATAACGGCAGCATACAACCCTGAGCCTCATAAGGTTATCACGAGGGTTCATGGGAATAGTACATGGAAAATACCACCACCGTGCCTGGGACATGGTAAGCTCTCAATAAATGCCAGCTGCTATTCTTCGTGCCAGATTGCAAGCGAAAACAGACAGGCCTCGGGCTGCGTGAGCTCTCAGACTAGCGGGGGAAGAAAGAGGTTAATCAAACCATCACACAGGCCAGGGGCAAGTTGCCTTCAGTGTGCTACAATGAGCTAAGATGGCTGCACCCAGGAGGCTGATGTGGGCAGGGAAATCCTGAAGGATCTGTGTAGAGCTGAGATGTGAAGATTGCAGAGAAATGAACTAGGCCAAGTTGGGAGGGAAGAGCATGGCAGGCAGCGGGAACAGCATGTGCTAAGGCCTGTGGGTGGACTGACATGGGGCTGAAAGAAGGCCGTCATGAACGGGGTGGAGAGTGGGGAAGTGCGACAAGAAACAGGAATAGGGAGGCTGGCAGGGTCGGATCCTAAGGCCTCATAGGAGGCACTTGAGTTTTGCGCTTATCTGAGAGCAATGGGGAGCCATTCAAGGGTTTAAAACAGAAAAGTGTAATGTTATTTGATGGATTAAAAAAAAATATTTATTGGGCTGCGTCGGGTCTTAGTTGTAGCATGTAGGATCTTCACTGAGTTATGTGGAATCTTTCATTGTGGCACACAGACTCTCTCGTTGAGACTCACGGGCTTAGCTGCCCTGTGGCTTGTGGGATCTTAGTTCCCTGAGCAGGAACTGAACCCACGTCCTCTGCATTGCAAGGCGATTCTTAACCACTGAACCATCAGGAAAGTCCCTGATCCAACTGATCTTTTTTTTAATGTCTTGTCTCTATTTTTTTTTAATTTATTTGCTTGCTTAGTTTTGGCTGTGCTGGGTCTTCGATGCTGCACGGGCCTCTCTCTAGCTGTGGTGAGTGGGGCCTCTCTCGCGCTGCGGGGCTCAGGTTACCCCGTGCAGGGGCTTCTCTTGTTGCGGAGCATGGACTCTAGAACACGCGGTCTTCAGTAGTTGGGGCTCCTGGGCTCTAGAGCGTGGGCTCAATAGCTGTGGCACATGGGCTTAGTTGCTTCCAGGCATGTGGGATCTTCCTGGATCAGGCCATCCCGATGGACTGTTGAAAGATCGCTTCGGTTTGTAGAGAAGTAGTTGGCAGGGCAGCCAGAGTGGAGGTGGCCACAGGATCATCCTTGGACTGTTCACAGTGGACTGGTCCACTGTGGTCTGTGACTCTCCTGACAGGGGGATGAGTCCATGGGGCCAAGGGCCCACGTTCCCCTCCCTGGGGCCTCTACCCAAACCCTCCCCACGGCAGCCTGTTTCCAAGGCTGTTGGGCCTCTGCTCCCACTGCCAGTATGGGCACCCCCCGGTTTGACGATGGCCAAGCAGTGGGTGTGTAAGGGTGTGGCTGCGGCAAAAGAAGGTGGGGGACGGGGACCGACAGTCCACATTCGGACCCCGGGCAGGAGGGGGCCTGTGTGGACGCCCCAGCGTGGCCACCACTCAGGAGAGAAGTGGGCAGACCCAGGAGGTGTTCGGGACCTGAAATCTCTGGGAGTCAGTGAAACGCACGGCGGGGAGGTGGGGTGAGTGTGGGCTTCTGCCTGCGCTCCACGGGGGACTCTGTGGAAAGGACCTGGCTTGGGTGGAGGGTAGATTCTGAGCTGGGTCTGCCCATGTTAAGGCTGAGGATCTCTTGAGACATATAAAAGATATCAAACAGACAGTTTGCTCCTCTCTTTCTCTACGCTCACACACTCACACACACACACACACACACACACACACTCTCATNGAGGGTAGATTCTGAGCTGGGTCTGCCCATGTTAAGGCTGAGGATCTCTTGAGACATATAAAAGATATCAAACAGACAGTTTGCTCCTCTCTTTCTCTACGCTCACACACTCACACACACACACACACACACACACACACTCTCATACATACACACACTCTTACATATTTGAAAATAAAATTTATTCCACATATGACTGATCTTCCTGGGATAATGTGTTGAAAGGCTCTGAACCCAAGAAGCTTGATCTCCACTTGAAGACTTGTCCTGTTAATCTGCCTGTAGTCATTGACCTGTTAGTGTGAATTAGCAGCTCAGGGCCCTTCCGGTTTGGCTCCTGACTGAAAGCAGTTTCTATCAGTGTGGGGAAGGGGTAATCTAGGAACACGGTGCCCTACTTGCCCTGTCCCTAGAGAGGCCCTCAGAAAGGGCATGAGCCAGGCTGGCTTCCCTCTTCCACGGGCAGGGAGGCTGGCTGTGGCACTGGCTCCATGCATGAGTCAAAGCCAAGCTCCTCCAGGCTTCTAGCCCTGACTTCTATCCCTGTTCCTCAGCCTATGGGTGCACAAGCTCTGCTTCTATCAGCACAGGCTCTGAGCCTATCAGCAGTTCACTCCTTGCTTACTGAGTTGAACTGTAGCTGAAAAAGGGAAAATGTTATTTGCTTAGTCGTGTCCGACTCTTTGCAACCCCACGGACTGTAGCCCACCAGGATCCTCTGTCCATGGAATTCTGCAGGCAAGAATACGGTACTGGGGTGCCAATCCTTTCTCCAGGGGATCTTCCTGACCAGGGATCGAACCCAGGTGGATCTCTGGCCTTGCAGGCAGATTCTTCACTGGTCTGAGCCACCAGGGCTTTAGAACTGTAGGTACCTTTTACAAACTGTTCTGGGCTGGGAAGGGATCTGACTACCGAAGCCCACTGCCACACGTGGCTCCGAGCTGGGGCCTGGGGCCTCTTTGGCTGCCCCCAGCTAGCAGGGAGGCCCCTGACACTTCACTGAGCCTGGTTCTGCTTTGTACATCTGGGCTCTCGAGTGAGACCATCAGCGGAGCTGGGCCAGCAGTTTGGCTGCCGGCACTCTCTCCCTACTCCCTGATCAAACAACCACAGGTGGGCAGTGGCTGAACTTCCCCAGCTTGCCAGGGGCAGGGAGCTGGGAGCCGGCAGGGTAGTCACAGCCCGGATGGCCACAATTATTATCCTGGAGGCGGAGTGCAGGCTTCCGGCCCTTGGGGAGTAGGGCTGTCTGCTCACCTCAGCTTCTACCCTCTCTTCCCAGGAAGGGTTGGACCCGGAACTAACGAAAGGAACCACAGAGAGCGGAGAAAGGGAGCCCACCCTTCCCCCTTCACCAGGTCCAAGAGACAGAGTGCATTCTGGGTGGGCTCAGAGCTCTTCCTGGTCAGAGAGCCTCAGGCTCTCCAGGAGGGAAGGGACCTTCAGAATCAGGACATACGACGCTCAGAGAGGTTGTGACTGGCCCAAGGTCACCCAGCAGCTGAGCTGGTCTCAAACTCACATCCTCTAACCCCTTTTTCCCTGTCTAGTACTCTTCCTAACTCCTTTTCAAGTGCCTCATTTATCCATTTTGCCAACAAATATTTGCTGTGTGCTTCCTGTGTGCTCGTTCTAGTGCTGGGTGCTAAAAGCTCCTGGTCCCAAGGGGTGTGCTTGTGGGGAGACAGACAACAAATAATGAACAGGAAAACGAAAAGCGAAGGTGCCCAGTACCTACTTGATAAATACGTGTTGTATAAAGTGGAAGTGAAAGTCACTCAGTCGTGTCCGACTCTTGGCTACCCCGTGGACTGTCCCTGGAGTTCTCCAGGCCAGAATACTGGAGTGGGTAGTCTCTCCCTTCCCCAGGGGATCAACCTGGGGTCTCCTGCATTGCAAACAGATTCTTTACCAACTGAGCTCTCAGCGAAGCCCTATGCGTTGTATGAAAAGCAGTAAAAAATAAAACGGGGTTTGATGAAGTGTGGGGTATTATAGATTGAGTATTTGTGTCTCCCAAATCCATGCAGTGAAATCCTAACCGCCAATGTGATGGTATTAGGAGGTGAGGAATTTAAATAGGAGACAAGTGGGTTTTGAGGGTGGAGCCCTCCTGAGTGGGATTAGTGCCCTTATAAAGAGATCCCCCCCACCCCCCTGCCAGAGAGCTGTCTAGTTCTCTTTCCACCATGTGAGGATATAATGTGAAGCTGTCAGTCTGCAACCTGTAAGAGGGCCTTTACCAAGAGCCTGGCCATGCTAGCACCCCAGTCTCAGACTTCCAGCCTCTAGAACTGTGAGGAATAAATCTCTGTTGTTTATAAGACACCTAGTCTATGGACACGACTGAGCGACTTCACTTTCAGTTTTCACTTTCATGCCTTGGAGAAGGAAATGGCAACCCACTCCAGTATTCTGGCCTGGAGAATCCCAGGAACAGGGAAGCCTGGTGGGCCACTATCTATGGGGTTGCACAGAGTCAGGCACAACTGAAGCGGCTTAGCAGCAGCAGCAGCAGTCTATGGTAATTTGTTATAGGATCCCAAACTGATGCAGAGAGCTACTTTCAGGTGGTAGAAGTATTCTTAGCAGAGGGGCCATCTGAGGAACAACAAGATGGAGTCAGGCGTGCAAAAATTTGAGGCAAAAGTATTCCATAAAAGAGCACAGCAAGTGCAAAGGCTCTGAGGTTGGAATGAGGTCGCTGGGGCTGGAAGACAGTGAATGGGAGGTAGAGTTGGGAGTATGAATTCAGAGAGGAGGTCAGATCAGGCAGGTCTTGGTGAGGAGATGGCAGGATGACCTCAGAGAGGCCCCATAGGTCCTCAGCTCCAAGCAGAACCCCCAGATGGATGAGGCTCTTGGAGAAATCCAGGCCTCCACAACCCCGGGCAACGTCTTTCCTGTCCTGTTCTTTGGAGAAGAGAAAGGGCAGCTTGGTATGTGCAAGTGCCAGGGCCTGGGAGTGTGGCGATCAGAGTTCTGGTCTGACTGGTTATGTGACCTTGAGCCAGTGTCCTCTCCTCACTTGGCCTTAATATTATCAGCTGTGGCGGGACAGACTTGGACCACTGAGCTCTCAGTTCTGAGGATGGAAGTGGAGGAGAGCGGAGAGGAGGGAAGGAGGCCAAGTAAAGCTCAAAGTGCCTAAACGGGTGTCTGTGTGACTACATCCAGAGTCATCCAGGAGGTTATCATGGTGAGGAAGTTTGGGCCTGCCTGTGACGCCAGTGGCATCTCTGCCCTCGGTTCCATCTGGGAGTGGAGGGTCCTTGCAGTACAGGCTCATAGACAGCAGAGGGCGTCAACTGAATGGCTAGGAATCCCAGGAAGGAGGAAGCAGTTGGTCCCCGGTCAGAACATGATGGTTGGTGACTACCAAAGATTTCTCTCTTAATAACCAGCAATAACTGGAATGTATCCACGTGGATTTATTTAACAATGATTCACTCCAGGTTGAGTTCTGTTCTAGGTCTCAGGGAAGTAAAGAATGACATTAGGAACAAGAATTAGCTTTCATCTCAAATGTTGGTTTACTTTGACTGGAGCACCATGCCTCGAACAAAGTATTAAAAAACATTCCGAGGCTGCATCCCAATTAAGGAGGGTAGAATACTGTGATTAATTAGCAATGTCTGTCAGGGTGAGGTTGGGGAGGGACACACAAGTATCACATGTTTGCTATCTCTCCTCAGTGCAACCTCATTTTGGACAATTGAGTAAACTGAGACTCAGAGATGTCAAGTTTATATGTACAAGGTCTTGTACAAGATCACGCAGCTGGCAAGTCACAAAGTCAAGACAATGTACATTGTGTGACTGAGTTGGCTGGCCAGGTTTCTGGGCCTGAAGAAACTGCATCTCCGGGCCTGCAGGGATTCTCTGGACATTGGTGCCATCAGCAATGACCCTTGTGGTAACCAGCATGCTTGATGAGGGGAGAGAGCACAATATATTGCCATATTGTCGTGCAAGGATACTGGATACTTAGAGGTCTAAGCTGGTGACCAGTTGGGCAGGATGGACCATTTGAGTGCCCATAATAGGGGCCAAAGAGCAGCCAAGCAGTGGAAGAGCTCAGGCCTGACCCAGGCCTTTGGACTGGGGAGCCCATCCTCATTTCATGGCATCCTATGCCTCCTGAGTTTCCACTGACTTCAGATGGGTGGAGGGTGCCATGTGGGGCCCTGCTGGGAGGTATGAAGGTGCCCAAGGCAGAGTTCCTGTGTAAGGCCCTTACTGCCTGTTGGTGAGGACAAGTGCAGGACAGTGTGACACAAGCACAGACCAGGAGGAGGAAGGGTGTGTCAGAGGTGCCAGCAGCAGAGGGAGATGGGAGGGCAGTCAGTTCTCATCAGGGAGGCCTGGGGAGGCCTCAGGAAGGAGGCACTTAAATGTGAAGACATATTTATTACAATTTGGAAGATACAATAAAACAAGAAACAGAATTACAGAAACCCTGCAATCAGTCTCATTACACAGTAATAATTACTGTCAACATCCTAATCATGTGTGTACTCAGTTGCTCAGTTGTGTCTGACTCTTTTGCGACCCCATGGACTGTAACCTCAGATATGCAGATGGCACCGCCCTTATGGCAGAAAGTGAAGAGGAACTAAAGAGCCTCTTGATGAAAGTGAAAGAAGAGAGTGAAAAGCCTGGCTTAAAGCTCAACATTCAGAAAACGAAGATCATGGCATCTGGTCCCATCACTTCATGGGAAATAGATGGGGAAACAGTGGAAACAGTGCCAGACTTTATTTTCCTGGGCTCCAAAATCACTGCAGATGGTGATTGTAGCCATGAAATTAAAGAATGCTTCCTCCTTGGAAGAAAAACTATGACCAACTTAGCATATAAAAAGCAGAGACATTACTTTGCCAACAAAGATCCATCTAGTCAAAGCTATGGTTTTTTCAGTAGTCATATATGGATGTGAGAGTTGGACTATAAAGAAAGCTGAGTGTTGAAGAACTGATGCTTTTGAATTGTGGTGTTGGAGAAGACTCTTGAGAGTCCCTTGGACTATAAGGAGATCAAGCCAGCAATCCTAAAGGAAATCCACCCTGAATATTCATTGGAAGGACAGATGTTGAAGCTGAAGCTCCAATACTTTGGCCACCAAATGCGAAGAACTGAGTCATTGGAAAAGACCCTGATGCTGGGAAAGACTGAAGGCGGGAGGAGAAGAGGACGACAGAGGATGAGATGGGTGGATGGACATGAGTTTGAGCAAGCTCCGGGACTTGCTGATGGACAGGGAAGCTTGGTGTACTGCAGTTCACGGGGGCACAAAGAGTCGGACACGACTGAGTGACTGAACTGAACTGAACTAAGGCTCCTCTGTTCATGGGACGTTCCAAGCAAGAATATTTGAGTGGGTTGCCATTTCCTCTTCCAGGGGATCTTCCTAACCCAGTGATCGAACCCATGTCTCCTGCATTTCCTGCGTTTGTATGTGGATTCTTTACCACTGAACTATCTGGGAAGCCCCATCTAATCTGTACTTACACATAAATACATGCTGTATATGTTTGATTTTTTTTTTTTTTTTTGACTGTGGTGGATCTTCGTTGCTCCATGGGAGGGCTAAGCAGTAGGGAGGTGCGGGTTAGTTGCCCCACAGCATGTGGGATCTTAGCTTCAGACCAGGGATCAAACCCAAGTCCTCTGCAATGGAAGGCAAATTCTTTACCATAGGACCACCAGGGAAGTCCCTGAATTATCTTTTTCATTGCTTAGTGCAGTGGTTCTTGAAGAGTGATCCTTGACCGCAGCATATCAGCTTCACCTAGGAACATGCTAGACATGCAAATTCTTGCCCCCCAGCCCCACTACTGAATCGGAGGCTCTAGTGAGCTGGGGCCAGCAGTTTTATCACATCCTGCAGGTGATTCTGATGCTTTCTGGTTTGAGAACCACTGACTTGTTTTATTGTGTCCGTCTTTCCATTATCATTAAATATTCTTTGATGGTTGTGTGTTTAATGCTGGAGTGATCTTGTACCATATTGACTTGAATAATTCTCCAAATTAGTGACTGTCTTGCATGCCTATATGTTCATGTGTGCCTTAGGGCTTGTTTTAGGAGGCGGTGCCCTTAGAGCTGGTGGCATTGTGGGCTAGGGGGGAGATGTTGCTGTGAGCAGCGCCGGGAGGGGAAGACGCTGAGACTGGAGCTGTCTCTGGTTCAGGACTGTATGTAGACAGCAGGGCCCAGAGCCCACCTTCCCCTTCATCCCTTGCCCGGAGTGGCCCTGGCAGAGCAGGAAGCAAGTGGTGAACATGTCAACATCAATTGGGAGGGACTTTGGCAAAACGAGTCCAGATTTCCTGGAGCCGATGGTCTGTGCCATGAGGCAGAAGGAAGTCACCTGGTCAGCCCCGGGTTGCCCTACTGCCTGAACTGCCACTGTAATGCAACCACTGTCTTCTTTCCTGCTGTAGCCTTACAGTTTCAAATTTGGGTCCTTGAACTTCCAGATGTTCAAGCTGGTTTTAGAAAAGGCAGAGGAACAAGAAATTGAATTGCCGACATCCACTGGATCATGGAAAAAGCAAGAGAGTTCCAGAAAAACATCTATTTCTGCTTTATTGACTATGCCAATGCCTTTGACTGTGTGGACCACAATAAACTGTGGAAAATTCTGAAAGAGATGGGAATACCAGACCACCTGACCTGCCTCTTGAGAAACCTGTATGCAGGTCAGGAAGCAACAGTTAGAACTGGACACAGAACAACAGACTGGTTCCAAATTGGAAAAGGAGTCCGTCAAGGCTGTATATTGTCACCCTGCTTATTGAACTTCTATGCAGAGTACATCATGAGAAACGCTGGGCTGGAAGAAGCGCAAGCTGGAATCAAGATTGCTGGGAGAAATATCAATAACCTCAGATATGCTGATGACACAGCCCTTATGGCAGAAAATGAAGAGGAGCTAAAAAGCCTCTTGATGATAGTGAAAGAGGAGAGTGAAAAAGTTGGCTTAAAGCTCAACATTCAGAAAACTAAGATCATGGCATCTGGTCCCATCAATTCAGGGCAGATAGATGGGGAAACAGTGGAAACAGTGGTTGACTTTATTTTGGGGGGCTCCAAAATCACTGCAGATGGTTATTGTAGCCATGAAATTAAAAGATGCTTACTCCTTGGAAGGAAAGTTATGACCAACCTAGACAGCACATTCAAAAGCAGAGACATCACTTTGCCAGCAAAGGTCTATCTAGTCAAGGCTATGGTTTTCCCAGTAGTCATGTATGGATATGAAAGTTGGACTGTGAAGAAAGCTGAGCACCGAAGAATTGATGCTTTTGAACTGTGGTGTTGGAGAAGACTCTTGAGAGTCCCTTGGACTGTGAGGAGATCCCACCAGTCCATTCTAAAGGAGATCAGCCCTGGGTGTTCATTGGAAGGACTGATGCTGAGGCTGAAACTCCAATACTTTGGCCACCTCAAGTGAAAAGTTGACTCATTGGAAAAGACTGTGATGCTGGGAGGGATTGGGGGCAGGAGGAGAAGGGGACGACAGGATGAGATGGCTGGATGGTATCACCAACTCGATGGACATGAGTCTGAGTGAACTTCGGGAGTTCGATGGACAGGGAGGCCTGGCGTGCTGCGGTTCGTGGGGTCACAAAGAGTCAGACAGGACTGAGCAACTGAACTGAACTGAGGGCCTCCCTGGACCCCCACCTTTAGTAGGTCTCCCCCAGATGCGCAGCCGCAGTCCTCAGAGAATTCTCAAGGCCATACCGTTTACCTTTCCTCTCTGGCTCAGCTCTGGGTGGAGCAGCCACAGGCAGGTGACACTGGAGATGGAAGGGCAGCTCCCCCAATGCAAATTCGTTGGGATGATGTGTGAGTGGACAAGGCGTCATCTGTGAGCTGTGCTCATACTCCAACCCTAATAGGCTCGATGGAAGGCAAGGGGCACCCAAGCTTCAGGAGGCTGTTAATCTCTTGAGCCCCTGGGCACCGCAGAGGGAGGGCTGGGCTTTGAGCAGGGAGCTGCAGAGAAGGCCAAGGCTTGGGTAGCCCACGCCTGTGACCATGAAGAGCTGGCTGGGGCCCTAGTCAGGTTGCAGCCCAGGTTGACCCACTGATCCTGCCATTCTGCTGCTCAGGAAGCTTGCTGTAGCTTCCCAGGCCTATGAAAGTCCCAGAGTCCTCGCATGGGGTCAGGGGCCCACCTTTCTATGGCCCCAGATCTCTCCAGCTGTACTCCCTAGGATAGTGCCTGATAGACACTGGCAGAATAAATGAAAGAAAGAATGAATGCCATGCTCACCAGCCAGGCAGCTCACCTTTTATGTTACCCCTGAAGTGCCTGCCATATTCTCTTGCCATCCTTCTCTCCACTGACTCAGACTCTGCCAGTGGCTTGGCCTGGCCTATGGCGGCTGCTCCATAAAGGTTTAAAGTGAAAGTGTGAATGTGTGAATGAATGGAAAGATGGGATTAGGTGCCAGGTGCCCAGTGAAGTCACACCTGCCCACTTCCCTGTCTTCCATGTGACCTGTCTTGTGGCCCACCCCGTTTCCAGCTGTGTCTTGTGCTCTGCGTATGTGCTGGGGAGAGGGTGGTTTCTTTGTGCCCCTGTCGGGTCCAGAGCTCTGCCTGGCTCAGACCAAGGTCAGGAGAGTGGCCATCCAGCTGCAGCTCACTCCTGGTGGGTCTGACTCAGTCTATAAGTCACAGGTTGCTTCACATTTAAGCTGGGAAGAGAACCCTTTTGGGGGTTGTGCATATTTATCAACGTGTTCTATTCATCCTGACTCCAGAAAGGATGATCAAAACAGACATGTAGACACTAGGAACATTAATGCAAAGTGAACCAGAGCAGTGAATGGAACTGAGGCGATGACTCTACCAGAAAATCTGGCAGAACCCCAAATTTGTCTCAGGGCTTCCTGGCCATTTCACAGGTGTGTAAACTGAGACCCAGAGAGAAAGGAAGGGACTTGCTCCAAGCCACATGCATAACAAATATGTGCTATGCACCATCTCACTGAAACCTCAGCAGAGCCCTACTAGACAACCACCCCTAAATCCCCACTTCACAGATGGGAAAACTGAGGCACAAAGAGGTGAAGTAATTCCAAGTCCACATACCAGTTTCAAACCCTGGCTATGGAAACTGAGTCTTAGCCATTGCCCTATCCCACAGCTCTCTGAACAAGAAAGAGGGACTTTGGTGGCCCAGGGGTGAAAATCCACCTTCCAATGCAGGCAGNAACTGAGGCACAAAGAGGTGAAGTAATTCCAAGTCCACATACCAGTTTCAAACCCTGGCTATGGAAACTGAGTCTTAGCCATTGCCCTATCCCACAGCTCTCTGAACAAGAAAGAGGGACTTTGGTGGCCCAGGGGTGAAAATCCACCTTCCAATGCAGGCAGTCCAGGCTTGATCCCTGGTCAGGGAACTAAACCGCACAGGCTGTGGAGGAACTGAGTCCATGGGCCATAGCTAGAGAGAAGCCTGCACAGCGCAACAAAGAGGCCGTGCTGCCGACACCCGCCCCAAAAAAAGAAAGAAAGAAAGGGAAAGTGCTGAGGACCCGGCCAGCTCTGAATATTCTTCCGAGTCTCTGGTGCTCTCAGCACGCTGGCAGGGAACAGTGGCAGGCCCCAGCGGAAGTGTGGCTGCCCAACAGCGGTTCAATATGCTTTTCCTCTCAAGTAACTTCCATTGACAGCCACAGCCTTAGTGCAGTGCTGACAGTGGTATTTCAGGCGCTGAGTCGGGGAGAATACTTTAGGCTCGTCCAGAGGCCCTCATGGAGGAGGTTTTCTCCTCAGCAGAGGCCAAAGCCAGCTCTGCCTGCTTCTGGTGGCTGTGGTACAGCTCTCTGAACAAGAAAGAGGGACTTTGGTGGCCCAGGGGTGAAAATCCACCTTCCAATGCAGGCAATCCAGGCTTGATCCCTGGTCAGGGAACTAAACCGCACAGGCTGTGGAGGAACTGAGTCCATGGGCCACAGCTAGAGAGAAGCCTGCACAGCGCAACAAAGAGGCCGTGCTGCCGACACCCGCCCAAAAAAAAGAAAGAAAGAAAGGGAAAGTGCTGAGGACCCGGCCAGCTCTGAATATTCTTCCGAGTCTCCGGTGCTCTCAGCACGCTGGGAACAGTGGCAGGCCCCAGCGGAAGTGTGGCTGCCCAACAGTGGTTCAATATGCTTTTCCTCTCAAGTAACTTCCATTGACAGCCACAGCCTTAGTGCAGCGCTGACAGTGGTATTTCAGGCGCTGAGTCGGGGAGAATACTTTAGGCTCGTCCAGCTGCCCTCATGGAGGAGGTTTTCTCCTCAGCAGAGGCCAAAGCCAGCTCTGCCTGCTTCTGGTGGCTGTGGGCTTCCTGGCAGACTCTGCTGTGTCAAAGCCTTGGGAAGAGTTGGTGCTCGAGAATTCTGCCCAGGAAAAACTCTGGGCAGAATTCTGCCCAGCTCATTTCTTCAAGAGCTGCAGTAAGCAGTCCCCTATCTGTTAAGAATGCTGTGAGACAGAAGACTGTCCCCAGGAAGCCCTGGGCTCTGATCTTCCTGGATCTGTTAACTTCTTTGGAAGGAACCAGCTGTGGCATCTCACCTTGGCTTGGCTATCCTTCACTGCCTTCGCGGCTCCCCTGGTGGCAGACACAGTGTATCAGTCCTACATTGGTCTAGCTTATCCCCTGGCCTGCCTCTTTCACCAAGAGGCTCATAGGATCACTGGATTTGGGGCTAGCATGGGACCTTGGTGGTCCCCTCTGGGGCGTGTAGCAGAGAACACAGGCCGCCCTTCAAGGTAACAGAAACTGATTCCAATTCCAGATCTTCTCTGTGGGATCTTGCATAGTTTTTCAAATTTCAGAAATCTCAGCATTATGTCCTAACACTATTTTCTGCCCCACTCTCACTAATTTCTTCTCCTGAGACTCCAGTTACACATATGTTAGATAGTTCATTATTTTCCTAAAGGTTCCTGAGGCTCTATTCACTTTTCTCCAATCTTTTTTTTTTAATCTCTCTGTTCTTTATATTCGGTAACTTCTATTGATCCGTCTTCAAGTTCACTGACCCTTTCTTCTTCCATCTCCAATCTAATGTGAAGCCCGTCTAGTAAAATTTTCATTTCCATTATTGTATTTTTCATTTGTAGAACTTTCATTTGAGTCTTTTAAAATTAGTTTCAATCCCTCTACTGAGTTTGGGTTTCATTTTCCTACCACTTTGCACATCTGATAATTTTTTTAACTACAAATTGCTCTTTTTTTTTTTTTTTTTTTACTATGGATTGTTCTTTGTAGAGAGTCTACATTCTTTTATCTTCCTCTGAATGTTGTTGATTTATGTTCAATTAGGTAGTTCAATCAACATTCAGAAAACTCAGATCATGACATCTGGTCCCATCACTTCATGGCAAATAGATGGGGAAACAGTGGAAACAGCAGCAGACTTTATTTTGAGGGGCTCCAAAATCATTGCAGATGATGACTGCAACCATGAAATTAAAAGATGCTTGCCCCTTGGGGAAAAAGCTATGACCAACCTTGACAGCATATTGAAAAGCAGAGACATTACTTTACCAACAAGGGTCCATCTAGTCAAAGCTATGGTTTTTCCAGTAGTCATGCATGGATGTGAGAGTTGGTTTATAAAGAAAGCTGAGCACCGAAGAACTGATGCTTTTGAACTGTAGTGTTGGAGAAGATTCTTGAGAGTCCCTCAGAGTGCAGTAAGATCCAATCAGTCCACCCTAAAGGAAATCAGTCCTGAATATTCACTAGAAGGACTGATGTTGAAGCTGAAACTCTAATACCTTGGCCACCTGATGTGAAGAACTGACTCACTGGAAACGACCCTGATCCTGGGAAAGATTGAGGGCAGGAGAAGGGGATGACAAAGGATGGGATGGTTGGATGACATCACCAACTTGATGGACATGAGTTTGAGCAAGATCTGGGAGTTGCTGATGGACAGGGAGGCCTGGCAAGCTGCAGTCCA
>SJYX01000987.1:26010-117821 GCA_006410675.1 Oreotragus oreotragus
GTGTCCAACACTTTGCAACCTATGGACTGCAGCATGCCAGGCTTCCCTGTCCATCACCAACTCCCAGAGCTTGCTCAAACTCACGTCCATCATGTCGGTGATGCCATCCAACCATCTCATCCTCTGTCGTCCCCTTTTCCTCCTGCCTTCCCCTTCTCCTGCTGATCTTTCCCAGCTTCAGGGTCTTTTCCAATGAGTCAGTTCTTCACATAAGGTGACCAAAGTATTGGAGTTTCAGCTTTAACATCAGTCCTTCCAAAGAAATCCCAGGACTGATCTCCTTCAGAATGGACTGGTTGGATCTCCTTGCAGTCCAAGGGACTCTCAAGAGTCTTCTCCAACACCACAGTTCAAAAGCATCAGTTCTTTGGTGCTCAGCTTTCTTTATGGTCCAACTCTCACATCCATACATGAATTATTGGAAAAACCATAGCTTTGACTAGATGGACCTTTTTTGGTAATGTCTCTGCTTGTTAATATGCTGTCTAGGTTGGTCATACCTTTTCTTCCAAGGAGTAAGCGTCTTTTAATTTCATGGCTGCAGATACCATCTGCAGTGATTTTGGAGCCCCCCAAAATTAAGTCTGTCACTGTTTCCATTGTTTACCCATCAATTTGCCATGAAGTGATGGAACTGGAAGCCATGATCTTAGTTTTCTGAGTGTTGAGCTTTAAGCCAACTTTTTCACTCTCCTCTTTCACTTTCATCAAGAGGCTTTTTTAGCTCCTCTTCACTTTCTGCCATAAGGGTGGTGTCATCTGCATGTCTGAGGTTATTGGGATTTCTCTCAGCAATCTTGATTTCAGGTTGTGCTTCTTCCAGCCCAGCGTTTCTCATGATGTACTCTGCATAGAAGTTAAATAAGCAGAGTGACAATATACAGCCTTGACGGACTCCTTTTCCTCTTTGGAACCAGTCTGTTGTTCCATGTCCAGTTCTAACTGTTGCTTCCTGACCTGCATATAGGTTTCTCAAGAGGCAGGTCAGGTGGTCTGATATTCCCAGCTCTTTCAGAATTTTCCACAGTTTATTGTGGTACACACAGTCAAAGGCTTTGGCAGTCAATGAAGTAGAAATAGATGTTTTTCTGGAACTCTCTTGCTTTTGCGATGCTCCAGCAGATGTTGGCAATTCGATCTCTGGTTCCTCTGCCTTTTCTAAAACCAGCTTGAACATCTGGAAGTTCACAGTTCACTTATTGCTGAAGCCTGGCTTAGAGAATTTTGAGCATTACTTTACTAGCGTGTGAGATGAGTGCAATTTTGCGGTAGTTTGAGCATTCTTTGGCATTGCCTTTCTTTGGGATTGGAATGAAAACTGACCTTTTCCAGACCTGTGGCCACTGCTGCGTTTTCCACATTTGCTGACATATTGAGTGCAGCACTTTCACAGCATCAGACTGTCTTTAGACATTGTTAAATGTCTTCTGCGGGAATGGGGCAAAATCATTCCTGGTTAGAACCATTGATCTAAGGGGTGGTCTTACTTCCAGATACTTGGAAAGAATCCCATTATCAAAGTGCCTCAAATACACATTTTGACTTCCTCCTCAAATGAGACTACTTACCTGTCTTACGGGACCCTTGACTACACAGAGCCCATTCCCCATTTATACACCTCACTGATGGAGCAAGTTACACATTCATATGTATTAAAGTACATCTGGGGGCAATCTTGGAAATTCCACAAATTGCAGTATAATTTTTAGGGTGTTAAGTTCACTATATGTAAATATTTTAAACAGACTTTAATATCTGTAACTTTCTGTTGGCATCTCCCCCACTTTTTAATATGATTATCCTCCCAAGGTGGAAATTACTGGGACTGTGTTAGCTGTGGGACTCAGAACATATTTCCTCCCCAGTCTGTTTTCCAGCATGCTCTGTTGATGGCTCCCTTCTGCCTTTCCTATTCGCTATTCCTCTCTTTCTTCTAGAGACCAAGGCTCTATCATCTTTCCTACAGAAAGAGCCCAAGGCCCAGCATTAGGCAAGCTTCCTGGTGAGGGATGGGGGTAGGCTCTCTGGTGAGCTTGTGCAGAACTTTCTTCAAGTCTGCTCTGGGCTAAGATGTCAGCAGAAATCTTACAGGAAGAAGGAAGTAATTTGGCTGCTGTTATCCCCTATTGGGGCTTAGCCCAAATTACACTGATTCTTCTCTACGTGGTTTCTTGACAATGTAAAGACCAAAAATGGTTAAAAAGAAATGGCAGTCAAAGGTCACTTCAAGACAATACTAGGCTTCCTTACATGAATTCATATCTTTTAGAACCACAGGAACCTCCAGATGACATCCATTGTCACCCCTGAGGAATGATAACTGAGGAGGTGTGGGAAGACTAGCAGTGGGGAGATGAGGGCTTTTGTGTCATTTTTTAAAAAAGAGAAACAGGCAGATTCAGGGAAATCATTGACCCACCAGGAGGCTCTGCCTTGCCCTGTTGTAATATTCTAGAACAGACCAGTCAACAGATGCTGAAAATGACATCTGCTGGGAGAAAAGTTTTGCCAAACAGACTTATTTTCCTTTTGATCTGATGAGCAGGCTAGGTGGTGGCGAGAGCAGATGGAGCATGACGAGGAAGCTCCCCAGAGACTGCTGATGGGTCTGCCTCACCATGAGCCCTCTCTTCCTGGATCCTGAAGCTCTCGCCACTCCCCAGTTTGTGTTAGCTCCTTGAACTGCCCTGAATCTTCCACTCACTTCTGGTAGCTCCGTGCCTTCATCCCTGTTTGTTCCGTCCACTTGGAATACTCATCCTCTCCCTGGTTTCCCCAGCAACTCTTCCTCATTCCTGGGACTCAGTTTAAACATCACTCCTCCAGGGAGGCCTTGACTCTGTACATCCTTCTTCCGTGTTAAGATAGCATCTCCCTGGCCAGGACTGGTTCTCCGACCATCCCAGCTGAAAGCTCCAGGGTCTGTTACACGTGTTACTGTGTGTGGAGGGGAGGTAGCAGGTGCATGCTGACTATCCGTGGAATCAACGAAAGGACGTTTTTGGGGCTTATGTCAGCCTGTGTCCTGAAAAGTGGTTGAAGAACCTGGGAATAGTTAACTTGGAAAAGAGGAGGCTCAGAGGAAGTCTGTCATTTAGAAGACAGGCTCTATACTTACAGATGATGTTACAAACGGCAGTACCAAGACCCACAGGTGGAAGTTAGAGGGAAGCAAGTTTTTGCTTACTTAAGTGGAACCCATTCATGCCAGAGACCATGGGCTGCTTACAGTTTCTTCTTTTTGGAATTTATTTTTAATTAGAAGATTGCTTTATAATGTGTTCATTGCTGCCGTATAATGCGCATTATTCATAAGTATACACATATCCCCTCCCTCTTGACCCTCCCTCTCACAACCCACCCCTCTCAGCTGTCACAGAGCACCAGGCTGAGCTCCCTGTGTTATACATCAGCTATCTATTTTACGCATGGTAATATATATGTTTCAGTGCTACTCTCTCAACTGTCTACTCCTCCTTTAGTAACAGAACCCCGGTTTTACTCAGGGCATCCCTGTGTCATTAAAAGATCAGATTTTCCAGTCTATCTTGCAGCCAGTTGTGACCATGTGACTAAACTTGTGGCCAAATGGAAGTTGTTGAGTGGCACTTTTGGGAAAGCTTTTAAATGGGCTTCAGACAGCTGGAATATGCCATTTTACCTTTCCCCCTCCTTCTTTGCTTGCATCTGGAATGCAGACCTGATGGCTGGAGCACCAGCAGCCATTTTGGAACATTAGAAAACCAAGAGGATGCCATGTGCAAAGGAAAGTGGAGAAGAAAGATAGAATGAACCAGAGGTACTAAGATCACTGCAGAGCTACCACACCTATTCCAGCTCTTCCTGACTTACATGAGAAATAAACCTTTATTTTAGTCACTGTTACTGGGTTTTTCAATATGCAGTCGAAACCAGTCTTAAATGATACACCAAATGTTTCCCCTCTTCCTTTGTGAAGGTCTCCATCCTCTGGTACATTTAGGGAACAAGCCGTTTTATCTGACTTATCTAGCATCCTCTGTGCAGTGAGCTTAGACATCCCTGCTCCCACCTATTCCTGACCCTCACCTATGGCTTCCTGCTCCTGACTCTTTCTTGTCAGCCTCTTTGCCCCACGCTGGACATCAGGCCTCTGCCTTCATCTTTGTGAGGCACCCTAGCACAAGATTTTTGTGTGTAGCAGGTGTTTCCTGAAGGTTGGGGCACAACAGGGGGTAATTTCAGCAAAGAACAGGGACAAGTTCAAAATCAATGCCAGACATCACGTTTCTAGAAATGTCTTGGCCACACCCTACCAGCAGAGGTTTTTTTGGTGGCAGTATCCTTCCTCTAACTCTCAGTCAAAGAAATAGTCTCTCCTGTTTCTCTCTACCCTTTCCCAGTTAGTAACCAATGGTCCCAAGTTCTAGTTCCTCTCCTTTGCAGAGCATGTGGGCCCCAGGCCTCCTCTGTACAGAGCCCCTCTCTCCTGGTCTCCATCCATTACATGAAATTGTTCTTTATCTTGGATCAAGTTTTTCGATAGGATCTATTCCCTCTGACTGAAGTGAACCCTGGGGCTGATGGGTTGGAGGCCACTTCTTTTCAGACGCACACATTCAGCATCTCTGTAGGGGTGGGGATGAGGGGTGGAATCCTTATTTTTAAAATACGCTCCCAGGGCAGTAACTGAGGCCTGGAGAGGAAGGTCACACATCTGGTGACCAGCAAAACCTGAAGTAGATCTCAGATCTGAGATCTGCCAGGACTCTTAAACTACTCTGGGCCACAGCCTGGGTGAGATCCCAGCAAGTCTGGGGTCTACTTCCTCAAGGATCCAGTCCCGCTGGCTGACTCCGTGGCAAGCATACAGCTTTTTGAATGTTTGCCTTGGAGAATCAAGGAGAAACCCAGAAGCTCATGTGGGTGCCCTCAGAGTCTGGAGGCCACAGGCTCTGTGGGGGTGGAGGTCACCCCTGGCCCAGAAGATAAGCTGGAGCACACAGGGAGAATGAGGCCAGCGTCGTCATCCTTTGCAGAGTGCTTCCTTGTGAAGGTGTGATGCTGCAGCTGCCTGTCAACTAAGCAGGAGGGAGGGTATGTTCTGTTACTGTCTCATATGAAGGAAAAAAACCCAAAGCAAAGTTAAAGCTGACTTCACACACAAAATAATGGAAGAATCTTTCTATTCTGTTCTGATTCATCTCTGAGGGGGGCTTCCCTGATGCCTCAGACAATAAAGAATCCGCCTGCAATGACCTGGGTTCGATCCCTGGGTCAGGAATATCCCCAGCAGAAGGGAATGACTACCCATACCAGTATTCTTGCCTGGAGAATTCCATGGACAGAGGGACCCAGTGGACTGCAGTCCATGGGGCCACAAAGAGTAGGACATAGTGGTTGTTTTTTTTTTTTTTTCCCTTTGTTTTCTGGTTGACTAATAATGTTACATTTGAATTTAGGATGAAGGTGGGGAAAATCGTCTCCAGGGCCAGCACAGATCCTGGGGAATTTGTGCTTCAGACAGTCCCTGCTCCATCACTGGCTTTGGGGCTGGCACTGGTGGTCGCTCTCCTGCCCCTGGGGCAGGTGGGCCAGTCAAGGTCTCTGCCTGTTTCCTGGAGAACTGAGGAGGCCCGGCCCCTCTGGGGACACTGCTACTTCCTGGCCCTCCATGCTGACACTTAGGAGTGGGGCTGTAGGCTGTTTTTTTTTTATTGCATTTGGGCACAGAACCTCTGGACACTTGAATCTGAGTGTGTCCAGCTGTGAACGGACACATTTCTGATTACGGGCAGATACACGGAGAGCTGGATCTGGCTTGCAAGAACCTTCAGGCAGTGGACCACCAATGGCGGGAGCAGCTGGGGGTCCACCTCCCCGGGTCACTCCTGCCTGAAGCCTTGGGGCTATTCTCCCCTCCGCACACTTTCACAGGAGGGATCACCATGCATATCCCTCTGTAGGTTAAAGGGTTGAGGGGCTTGAATTCTGTTTCTGTTTGTGCAACTTTAGGCAAGCCACTTAACCTCTCTGGGCCTCGATTTCCTCACTTACAAAGCCAGGGAGCAGAGGAAACGGATGGCTGAAGTCACTTCCAGAGCTGACTTCCTGGGATTCAACTGGCCCTGAATGGGCTGTGCTCCTAGCTGGAGCCCAGGAAAACGGGAGGGCATTCCTGAGCAGAAATAGTCTATCTCGGTGGATGGAAGGACCCTGGATGTGGGGACAGGACCCCAGCTAAAATGAAAGTTGGACCTTTTAATCATGGCTCTTTGTGGTGGCTGAGGCTAGGGATGGGGCAGGGCTCCGTGGATAAACTCAGGCAATTGTGATCCCCAAATCACTGACTGTTTTTAAAGACACTGAATTTCAGAGCTCAAGTTTGGACACAGTGTTGAATCCTACTCACAAAGAGGGACAAAGGACGGTGAGCAAGTCAGTTCCCCTCTCTGGGCCTCGCCTGTCTTCTGTTCAAAGGGCTGGACTTCCAGGTATCTTAAGATCTCTCCAAGCTCTGCCACCCACGGGCCCTCCCTGTGGCACTGGCCAAGCAGCCACCATGGCTGCCATCTTCCAGGCAGAGGTAATGTGCTTGACACCCCACCTGCGTGGCCTCAGGGCCCATTTTTAAGGCTCAGAGAGGTAAATTCACTCATCAAGGTTGCACCACTAATTGGAGGCAGAGTTGGGGCTCGAACCCTGGCCTCCTGTCCCCAGAGCCTGCATTTGTTACTGCTGGGCTGTCCCCCACCCTGTACCATTACCTCCCACCCTCCCAGCACGCTCTTCCCTCCCTCTTCTTTCCCTGTCCCCCCTCCATTCTGCCTCTGTCGACCCCACCAGGCTGCCTCCAGCAATCCAGCCCTACCGGCCCAGTGTCTTCAACATCCACTAGGCTGGAAAGAGGCTCCGGGCCACAGTGCTCACCCCATTTGCCCAGCAGCAGCCTTGCCCACCCCGGGGCCTTTCTGGCTTGTGATCAGTAGCTGCAGAAAAACCCTGAGCTCGATTTTTCTGACCACCCGATGGCCACCGTTCCCTCCACTTAATGAATTGCAGGGGAGCATTGGGTGGTCGACAGCAGAGGCCTGCATGGGCTGAGTTGGAAATTAAAAGCGGCGTCCGAAGGGTGGGTTTGAAGGCAGCAACAGGAACCATGAATATTTTACAAGAAACCGGAATTATTAATGTTTCAATAAAAAAACAAAACCCCAGTGTCCATGTGAAGATTACATGTGACTTAAAGCCTTCAGAAAACCGCTGTGGTTCTCCTTCTCTCTCTCTTAAACCACTCAGCACGGCTTCGCTTAAACCGTCCCCATCTCGCCGACCCTCAACCCACCAGCTCTAAATGGTGGTGCATCCGCCCGGCCGCCCCCAATCATTAGCGCGGCCCCCGCCTTCCTTCGGAGCTACGGACGCAACGAGAAATATTTCTGGAAGACTATTTACGAACTTCCCCATAATCATCAATCATACGGTTAAGAAGGGATGGAGCAAGATTTCTTACCTCAAGGAGGCTCTAATGCAAAAAAGCTATTTACTTGGGCACGGACGGAGGCCTGCGATTCTGTTGCCATTACTATAGAATACATAATAGCATCAATAATTAAGTATAAATTGGATTTAATATTTTATGCTGGCGACATGTAATTTACACTCTACCCGAGAAATCAAAGGTCATGTCTGAAATAAATGAGTGTGGGGTTGGGCCTCCAGTGGAATTAGCACATTCCCCCCTCCAAACCCTTCCACCGCCTCCTGGCAGCTGGAGCCCAAGAGGAGGAGGGTGGTCGGCAGGGAGCGGAGAGTTGGGGTCTGGCGGCCTCGGGGAGACGCTGGTCTCTGGAGTGCAGCTCTTTAAAAGAGTCCCCGGCCCTCCCTAGGGTCAGCGTTGCTTCTAGAGGCTCTGAGGAGGGGGGCACTTGAAGATGCTAAACCCAGAGGCAAGTCTGCCCCTGAGACAGGGCTGTGGCTCCGAAAGGCTGGCTGGATTCTGAGGGGATACTGAGGCCCACGGCGGGGAAAGGCTCGCCCCACATCACACAGGGAGGCGGCAGGGTCAGAAGAGGACCCACGGCTCCAGCCTCCGTCAGCTCTGCTCGACGGGGGGCGTGGCATCATCAGACCTCGGGGGTGGCCTGTTCACCCCCCTGGAGGGGCTGACCCTGGCCTGGGGGTTGGCGCTTGGTTCTATCCTGTGCGCTTCTCAGAGCTCTTCAGGCTGGAGGGTGGGGAGTGGGACGCTTGGTCTCCAAGGGGCTGGTTTGGGCTCAGGCCAGTGGGGTGGTGAGACACTGGAGGGTGGATAAGCAAGGACTTTGCTGCAAGGATGGCTGTTTGGCATGAAGGAGCTGAACATGCACATTTGCTCAACCTTGCAACAGCTCCCCAGGTCCCCCGGAGGGAACCCAGAGTCCTCTTCTTGCCATGCAAAGTCCTCCCCATTTCCTGCCTCAGCCCCTCAGCACTGCACCCCAGGCTCCAGCTACACCAAATCCAGCAATGCCCACCGGGGACCATGCCTCTGCCACACCAGGACTTTGCCCTGGCTCGTTCCCTCTGCCTGGGACACCCTTTTTGAGATCCCCATGGGACTCCTCCTCACTCCCCAAGATGTTTTTCCAACCAGCCTCTGCCCATACTCCCCACTCCCTTCCACCATCCACCATGCCCCTGGTTCATCTTTCTTCCTGTGCTGTCAACATCTGACATTTTAATTTACCTTCAGGGTCATCAAAGTCTCCCCCATCCTGGAATGTCAGCCCCCAGGAACCTCATTCTGTCTGTTCACTGCAACTTCCATAGTGCCTGAAACAGCGCTAGGCTCATAGTATGTGCTCAATTAAAATTTGTTGACAGAGAATCTGTTACATCCAAGTCATCTTTTATGTCTTAGGGTAGCCATCCCCTCCTCTAGGGACCTCTGACCCACTCTCCTGGCCCCGCACCCCTCCAGTCCCCGTGCCCTCCTCTGCTGGGTCAGGCACTTCCTCAGCACCCCAGGGGATCATATTCTAGTGCTGATCCTGGGAGGTTACACCCATCTGTTTTCTCGTCTGTCTGCTCCCCATGTTCTGCTCTCGGAGGCCTCCTTGGAGCCCAGTGCAGGGTCTGCATATGGTATAAGCTCAGTAAATGAATGCTGGATAGATGCATGAAGGCACTGGGCCACAGTCATGTGGGCTGGTGTCAGGCATGGGAAGCAGATGGGAATGGGGAGGAATCTGAGGGTTCGGAGCCCAAACCCTGGGCTCTAGGCTGCAGAAGTTTCCAGAAGCTGCTAAGGCTGTCTCAGGAGGTGGCTCCAGCCAAGAGACAGGAGTGGGGGCCAGGAAGCAGAACGCCTCCTTCCTCTGCAGACCACACAGCAAGCGAGCATGTTGGGCAGGGAGCTGGGAGGCGCCCAGGAGAAGAGTTCCGTTTCCTCATCTGTCCTGACAGAGTGGACAGGATGGGCCATGCCATGGACGGAATGTGGCTTTCTCCCTCAAGTTCATATGTTGAAATCCTAACCCGCCCCCAGAGACGATGATATTAGAAGGTGGGGCTTGGGATTGGAGTATGGGGGTGGAGTCCTCATGAATGGGATGAGGGCTCTTATAAAAGAGGCTTCAGAGTGACCCCTGGTCCCTTCCACCTTGTGAGGACGCAGCAAGCAGGTGCTGCCGTGAGCCAGGAGGAGGGTCTGCTGCAGAACACAACCACGCGGATAACTTGATCTTGGACTTTTCAGCCTCAAGAACCTTGAAAAATAAATTTCTGTTGTTTAGAAGCCACCCAGTCTGTGATATTTTGTTATAACAGACCAAACAAAAACCCCAAAGCTTTTCCAATTTGAAAATGCCTGTTTATCTATGACCTGGGGGTGGGGGTGGGTCTTAGGAACAACTGATGTTTGTTGGAACGACTGTGGAATTTAAAAAGTATTACCTCATTTAATTCCCACCCAGTCCCGTGAGGCAGGCACTATTATTCTCCCCTTTTACAGATGAGGAAATTGAGGCACAGAGAGCTTAGTGGCATGCCCAAGTTCACAGTCCGCAGTAGAGACAAGACTTGAACTAGGCTGACCAGCTCTAGAGTTTAGGCTCCAAACACCAATGTCCTGCCTGATGGCTGAGGTATAACCCTGAATATCAGCCTGGGGTTAGAAGAGGGGCAGGGGCCTGGTCTGAGTCCTTGTTGAAGAGTATGGAGTGGCTGGAGAGGGGGCCCTTGAAATGCAGGCGGAGGTGCTCTTCAGCATGTGGGGGCTGCAAGCCCACGTCTTTCTTGGTGCCCCTCCATGTTCCCCACCCACATATGTAGACTAAACTGAGAACTGTGTGAGCTTGGGCATGTCCCCTTTCCTCTCTGGGCCCTGGAATCCTCACTTGAGGAGGTGGGTTCCAACTGCAAGCCTCCTTCCAGTTTTATCAGCCTGAGATGCTGCGAGTCTGCCTCTGTTTTCCTCTCTCCTTCCTTCCTCTGGCTCCCAGTGGGAAGCCACTGGGCTCAGGGGTGTGTTGATGCCCCCGTGTGAGTCAGTCTCTTGGGCCCAGAATAGAGCAGAGAAGGCAGACGTGGGACCCGAAGGGGTGACTGAAAGAGACAGCACAGCTGGTTGATGGTAAATATTTGTTGAAGCAAATTGACCAGGAGAAAGGCACTGGAGTTTCTCCTCCAGGAGCCTCCAGCAGATGTGTTCAGTGGAGCCAGCTTAGCCAGAGGTGAACATCTGCCTGGTGGAGGTTTTCTGCATCTGGTGAGAGGGCTCCATGCTAAGAGGCTGGGGCTGGGCTGATCGGGGGACCTAGGGGCTGAGTTTGTGGTCCTCGATCTTGTCTGGGGTCCAGACCACTGGCCAGATCTTTAACAAAGTGTCAGGCTGACCTTGGTCACTGAACTTCCTCCTTTCAAAGAAGACATCACCACATCTTCACTCCTGTTATCATCGAAGCATCTGTAGCCTGTTTCACAGATGAGGAATCTGAGGCTCAGAGAGGTAAAGAAAGCTGCCCAAAGGGACACAGCTAATGAGAGGCAGAGTCAAGATGGGATCTAGGCCTGATGGCTCTCTGTGGACCATTCTGCTCAGGCCACTCTAGGGGAGAGAGAGAGAGAGGAGGCAGCTGGAGAAGGGTCGCCAATGGGATCTGCCTCAAATCCTGGACTTCCCCACAGTGGCTGTGCAGCCTTGGCTAGATCACTCAACCTATCTGAGCTTCTGTTTTCTCACCCACAAAACACAGCTCAAGACATCTAGCTGGCATGAGTGGTATAGACAGGAGTGGATATCAGACCCTGGCAAGCAGTAGGTGTTCAGGGCACGGACTCTGTAATGTCTGAGCTGGTGTTGGTGTGGATCTCTGTCATCAGATGATAGAGGCTGGTTCCGCAGAGGACAGAGGAAAGAGAGGGACAGGGTGTGGTGGGCCCTGGGAGTCCTCCGTGCATGGCGTCTGAGTTTTAAGAAGGAGGGTCCCCAAGGGGCAAGTGGAAGCCATGTTGCCTGTCCTGAAGTCACCTAGAAGTCACATAGTATCACTAACACTATTATCTCAGGCCCACCCAGATCAAGGGAAAGAGCGGAGAGGGTGGTTGTCACCGTGTTAAAAGGCCATGTGGATGAAGGTTGTCATGGTGGTCATGTTTGGAAAATACATCTGTCACGCTGTATGAGTTCCGTGGCTCGGGAAGTTCACATAAAAGGAGCTTTGATGTCCCATCTGCGTTCTTCTCTCACATCTGGGAGATCCATGTTTACCAAACTGCTTTTCTTCATTGAAGACTGTAGCAACCGGTGCCCCAGATCCGCCCACAGTTAAGATATGTGGCCTTGAGACAGGGGGCTAGGCTGAGGCCCCAGCACCAGGCATAGGATTGAGGCAGAGAGGGAGCTTGACAAGCCTAGGCTGTGGGATCTCAGAGCACTGTGCGCAAACAGCCCAATGTTCCTGGGCGGCGGGGGGAGGGCAGTGGTATAAGCCGTGTGTCCTTACAGAAGGTCCCCTGGGCTCAGATCTGCGGCCACTAGCACAGAGAGGTCAGAGCCCTTTCCTGGGTCACACAGCAGACCATCAGGAAAAGCAGGAGCAGAATGCGGTTCTTCTGTTGTCTTACTTGGGGCCCCTGCCAGGACACTGGGTAGCCCATGGATCTGCAGAAGAAATCTTCTGGGAGCCTGGGCGTGAGTGTGAAGTAGCTCTGTCAAGGGCAAGCCCTTCCTTCCAGGGCTGAGTGCCCCCACTATCAGAGTAGGGTGGGGTGGGGGAGGGAAGGCACCCCACGTGCTCTTCTTGCCTCGTGATGTTGGCCCTCTTTCCGGGAGAGGTGGCTCTCAGCTCCCACCTCGTGACTCTGGCTTTTGCATCCACCTGTAATTGAAGGTCAGCGTCTCCTCGCCCTGGAGCAGCCTCATAATTGGAGGCCCCACAGCTGGGGCTGGAAGAAGGAGAAAAGTGTCATTTTCCAATGAGTGTTCCCTAGAACACTAGGCCTTCAGTGTATTGACAGGGGTTCTGCCAAGATAAAGGGGGAGGCTTCTGTAATCAGTATGGGAAATGGTTGAAATAAAATCAAACTGTATCGCAGGACTTCTCAGAGCATTTACTAGCCTTGTAGCTCTTCCGGAAGGAAACTGGCATTTGCAGTACTTCCCAAACTTACCTGACTGCTGAATCTTCTCTCCCTTTCCTGTCTTCTATGGAGCATCTTGAGAGACTGATGTTTCCTGGATCACATTTTGGGGGATAGTGTCTGAGAGCAGCGTGGATGTTAATGAAGGCAAATTTTACACAGTGAAAGAGCAGCAGCCACAGGGACATGTCAGGCTGAAGTTCTTTGGGGGACCCTTCGGGGGACAGGGGACCCCGGGACACCTCGTGGATACCACCTCTTTCACCACAATAGAGCTCAAACCAGCGGTGTGTCTTAGGCCTTGAAGGGCTATGCCCAGGGCTGTTCCAGCATGGGGGGCCCAAGATCAGAGTGAATGAGTGTGTAAAAGTAGCTTAGTCGTGTCCGACTCTGCGGTCCCATGGACTGTAGTCCACCAGGCTCCTCTGTCCATGGGATTCCCCAGGCAAGAGTACTGGAGTGGGTAGCCATTCCCACCTACAAGGAATATTCCCGACCTGGGGATCAAACCGGGTCTCCTGCATTGCAGGTGGATTCTTTACTGTCCCAGTCACCAGGGAAGATCAGAAGGGGTTGATTTATCCAGCGAGGTCTCCTTCCCTGCTGCCTGTTGAGTGGCACCAAGAATCCCTGAGGCCTTGGGCCTTGAGGGGTGGGAGGGCAGGGCTCTGGCAGCTCCTCCCTCCCCGCCGAGCCTGGCCTGTGGCTAATGTCGCCTTAATGCTGTGGTCAGGCGGCCACGTGGCTGGGCTCCCTGGGCTGGCAGGGCCGCATAATGGACGGCCCAGACCCGCCCGCTAACGGCTCCATTAAATGTGGTCGATTTTTTTTTTTTTTCTGGTTCCCGGTGTTTTAAGCTGAGTATCTCTGGGCAGGCATTCAAAGCCCCGTTCCAGAGCTAATCTCAGAGGCAGGGACAGAGCAGGCCCGGCTGCATTAAACAGCTAAATCGGGCTCAGGGTGGGTGGAGCTCGCTCGAGGAAAGAATAGCATCGCTGTGGGCTTGGCCACCGGTCACGGGGCTGGCTGCTCTCCCTGTCCTTCAGGCTGTTGAAGGGGGTTGATGGGCAGTGGTAGGGGTGCTGGGGAGCAGTTCCAGTTGAAGAAATTGAATGTGGGGGCTCGGTGCCTTTGCTGTGTGTCTTCTAGGCAATTGCCGACCCTTTCTGTGCATTGATTTTCATGCTAGGATTCACTGTTTTGTAAGCCTCTCCGTGAAGGGGCTTCCCTCATAGCTCAGTTGGTAAAGAATCCGCCTGCAATGCAGGAGGCTCCGGTTTGGTCCCTGAGTTGGGACGATCCCCTGGAGAAGGGATACGTTACCCACTCCAGTATTCTTGGACTTCGCTTGTGGCTCAGCTGGTAAAGAATCTGCTCGCAATGCAGTAGACCTGGGTTCGATCCCTGGGTTGGGAAGATGCCCTGAAGAAGGGAAAGGCTACCCACTCCAGTATTCTGGCCTGGAGAATTCCATGGACTGTATAGTCCGGGGGTGGGGGTGGGGTGTTGCAAACAGTCGTACATGACCTAGCGACTTTCACTTCCCTTTTCTATGAATGGAATCCAAGAGGTCTGGGGAGCTGGACAGTCTCTGGAGATACCAAGATATTGGGGTTGGGAGGAGGCTTCTGAAGCCTGAGGAGAAAGTCCAGCTATTCATAGCACAGGGACCAAAGTCTGGGGTGTAGGCAAGGAGTGGTCATAGCAGGTCTCAAAGGATGGTCGGGAAGGCCCAGTGATGGGAAGCTGGGAGAAGGAGAGGCTCAGACATGGGACTGGATGCCTTTTTGCCCCACGTAATAATCTGAGCCCCTCTTCTCTCTCTCTGGGGGCTAGGACCCCAGAGCAGAATAGCTTGCAAACTCAACTATGTTGGGAGAAAAGGGGGAGGGGAGGGGTAAAGCACAGGACAGGGTGAGGAGCTCCTATTATCGAGCCCTGGGTGAGGGCTGGGCAGAGTCTGGAGAGGAGGTGAACTTGCTGAGAAGCCATGGGGCTCCAGCTGGAGTTGGGGGCACAGGGGTCTAAGAGCAAGGCAGGCTTGATGGCAGATCAAACCTCACAAGAGCCAGTAAAGGTCTCAGAGGTCAGATTCAGTTCCCTGATGGGGACACTGAGGCTCAAAGAGGAGAGAAACTTGCTGGAAGTCCCAAGGTGGCAGAGCTGGGCCTAGAACCTGGGTCTCTGATTCCCAGAGACCAGATGTGATGATAGAGCTCTGGGGAAAGGAGCTTGCCTTGGTCCTCTCCACACCTCTCCCCTACCCCACTAGTACTTGGTCCCCAGCCTCTGGCCTGTCAGTATTCTGCCACTCCAGGCCCCTAGATGAAGGACACCTTTAACATCCAAGGTGGAGCAGGGCTGGCCAGAGGCATGGGAGTAAGATGGACAGGGGTCAGTGGTCTAATTTCTAATCCCATCCTGGCCACCAGCTTGCTTAGGTCTTGGTCAAGTCATCTCCTCTCTCTGGGTCTCGGCCTTCGCACGTATAAACTGGGGGTGATTGTCCTGACTTGGGGGATCCTTCCAGCAGCGGAACTCAGGGCTGTGCTGTGCTGCAGGGAATGGCGTCTGGGGCTTCTCCAGCCAGCATCCCACCTACCTCCCCCACAACCTGTCTTGTCTCACCAGCTGTCCCTCCTTCCCCTCCTCTTGGACTCTCATGAATCCTTTTCACTCCTGCCTGCCCCTGAACTGTACTCTCTGAGTCATTATTGGACGTGTCCTATATGCCCCACCCTTGCCATAAGAGAGTCAACAGTTCAGCTGGGGAGACGGGGGAGGCAGGACCTGTGCCCAGTGCAGTGAGGGGCCGTGTCACCTCCCTGTTGCTTGTTGTGACAAATGACCACTCTCTCGCTGGCTTTAAACAACACAAAACTGTTCTCTTGCAGTTCTGTAGATCAGAAGTGTTCCTGGACTAAGGTCAAGGTGTTGGTCTGTTGTATTACCTCTGGAGGGAGAATCCGTTTCCTTGCTTTGTCCAGCTTTTAGAGGCCACTCATAGTCCTTGGCTCGTGACCTCTTTCCTCCATGTTTAAAGCCATCAGCCAGCATCTTCCAGTCCTCTCTATGACTCTGATAGTCCTACCAGATGGTCATCCACATGGTCTCAAAGGAGCCGCAAGGGGTAACCCGGGATACTCCTCCATGTCAAACCCTTAACTTAAGCAGACCCTCCAAGTCCCTTTGCACATCACAGATTCCAGGGAACAAGACATGGGGCCCTTTGGGGGTCAGTATTTTCTGCCACTATAGGTGTCAAGACAGTGCCTTCTTCCAAAACTTTTAGGTGGCACAGAAGTCCTGCCTGGGCCTTGCTTGGAGCCAGTCTTGGGTTCAGACCCCAGCTCCTCCACCATGAGCTGCGTAGCTCATTGGTAAATCTGTCAACAGCACTGAGCCTCAGTTTCCTCATCTGTAAATCAAGGATCATAGCACCCACCTCACAGGCTTGCAGAGAACACTCATGATGCTGCTAGTAGGGTGCAGACCACGGAACCCAGTCTGGAGTAACTGTTCAACAAATGGTTGAAATGAAGTGAAGTCGCTCAGTCGCGTCCGACTCTGTGCGACCCCATGGATGGCAGCCCACCAGGCTCCTCCGCCCATGGGATTCTCCAGGGAAGAACACTGGAGTGGGCTGCCATTTCCTTCTCCAATGCATGAAAGTGAAGTCGCTCAGTCATGCCCAACTCTTAGCGACCCCATGGACTGCAGCCCACCAGGCTCCTCCATCCATGGGATTCTCTAGGCAAGAACACTGGAGTGGGGTGCCATCGCCTTCTCCAAATAAATGGTTCAGTTCAGTNCCCGCGACCAGCCCCCATCCCTCCCCCAAGGCTTTAATTTAAAACACTGTTTTTCCTGGGAAGTGTAATTAGAGCAGCATGTTTTTCCTAACGAGCTGGGTGGGGCAGGCAGACAGTGGAGCCCTCCCAGCCCGCCCGGCTGGAGCTCCCCAAGGAGCCAGAGGGGCCCCTGACTGTGCCCCGCAGGGTGAGGTGGGTGTCTATGGGCTACTGATCGCGGCGCTGCCCTCGGTGGCTAGAGGGGCTGCCTGCACTTGCCCCTCCACTGCGGATGAACACAAGGCTGTCTAGTGTGGTGGCCTCCAGGACTGGGAGAGGAAGCAACCGTCATGGCCCGTGGCCTTGGTTCCCTGCACTGAACTGGCCAATAGGGTGGACAGATGAAAGTGGGTGAGGGTGGATTCTGCTCAAGTGGGAGACAGAGTCTCATCTGTCCTTGAGACCTTGTCCTCGGCCTGCACTATCTTGGTGAGCACTCTGCTCACCTGTAGCGCCCCATCCGTGCAGCAGCCCCGGGTCTGCCATTCAGGCAGGGTGGGGAGGGTCAGCATAGAAAGGGTGGGCCCCACCATGGAATGGCGCATCTAAGTAGCCTCCTGTTGTGTGGCTGCCCCTGAGGTCTGTGGTCCTCAGAGTCCCCGGTCACACTTAGGACAGTGAATCAGGACACCCCTGCGGTGTTTTCAGCCTGCATCCACCCCTTCCCTGGCTGGCTGTGCTGACAGGGGTCACAGCGGCCCATCCCACTGAGATTCGCTGCCCAGGAAGGAGGTATTGTGCCTCTCAGATGGTCTCAACTGGATGGAGAAACTTGGGCACAGGAGTGGCTGTTTGGCTGGTACTATAGGACTCTCAAGTGTGAGATGTCGGAGACCAGTCAGAACCTTGGGAAACTGGAGCCCAGGGTCATTTAGAGGGAAAAGAAGTCAGAGAGGGGTTAGTAAGGAGTTTCTGGAGTGGTTGGGGAGATTTTCTGGAGGATGTAGAATTTGAACTANCTGCATCGGTTAGAAATGTTGTCCTCAATTTTCAAAGAAACCTTCAAACTGTTTTTCACAGTGGTTGAGTTCAAAATGTTTTAACTTTAAAATAATTTCTGACTTACAAAAAAGTTGCAATAATAATACAAACGATTCCTGTATATGCTTGATCCTAATATCCCAGATATTAATATTTTATCACATTTTATCATTTGAACCAAAACAATGGCTTTCAGTTAAGTTCAGTTGTTCAGTCGTTCAGTCATGTCCGACTCTTTGTGACCCCATGAATCGCAGCATGCCAGGCCTTCCTGTCCATCACCAACTCCCGAAGGTCACTCAGACTTGCGTCCATCAAGTCAGTGATGCCATCCAGCCATCTCATCCTCGGTCGTCCCCTTCCGCTCCTGCCCTTAATCCCTCCCAGCATCAGACTCTTTTCCAATGAGTCAAGTCTTCACATGAGGTGGCCAAAGTACTGGAGTTTCAACTTTAACATCATTCCTTCCAAAGAAATCCCAGGGCTGATCTCCTTCAGAATGGACTGATTGGCTTAAGTAACAGTATATCCATAAGAGGAAATATTTTATAAATATTTTATAATGAAGTTGTTGAGCATGGAAACCAGTGAGAATACTCTAGAACTAACAAGTCCTGCGAACTGAACTTCGTCCCATTCTGCTCCTTCAGTTTGGACTAGGCATCATTTTTTTTTTTTTTTTTTTGACTACTGAAAAGATGGAGTAGATTTCCTTCTAATCTTTCCATCTACTTAGACATAATCTTTTTACATTTTTATTGAATTAAACAATATATTTTTATTAAAATGTTTATTGTGAGCATTTTTCTGTTTTTATTTTCCTCTATAATAGGATTTTTAAATGCTGGTCTTAGCATCATTGTAAACCCAAGGATCAATACCAAGGCTCAGCCTCTACCTCTCTTCTAGTTTCACTGCTCTGATCCACAGCCTCTTCACGGCCTTCTTCACTTCAGCATTTCTCAGGGAGTAGATGACAGGGTTGAGCAGTGGGGTGATCACCGTGTAGAACACGGCCACCATCTTGTCCGCAGACAGGGTGGTAGAGGGTCTCAGATAGATGAAGATGCAGGGCCCAAAGAACAAGGTGACCACAGTGACGTGGGCCCCACAGGTGGACAGGGCCTTGCGCCGCCCCGCGGAGCTCCGAGTCCTCAGATGGAGCAAGATGACCACATAGGAGGCTAAGAGGACCACGAAGCTGATCACAGACAGGGTCCCCCCGTTGGCAACGATCAGAAGACCAATGAGGATGCTGTCAGAGCAGGCAAGTTTGAGCAGGGGAAGCACGTCACAGAAATAGTGGTCGATCACACTGGGGCCACAGAAGGGCAAGCGGAAGACCAGAAGGATCTGGGCCAAGGAATGCACAAAGCCCCCACCCATGCTGCTCCCACCAGGAAGGCACACGCCTGCCGGCTCATGGTGGTGGTATAGCTGAGGGGCTTGCAGATGGCCACGTAGCGGTCATAGGCCATCACAGTGAGCAGGAAAATCTCAGTGCCACCAAACAAGTGGATAAAGAAAACCTGTGTCATGCAGCCCCACAGAGGTATGGCTTTCCTCTCAGCCAGCAGGTCTGAGACGAGTCTGGGGGCTGTCGTCGAGGCGTAGCAGATCTCCACAAAGGACAGGTAGCTCAGGAAGAAGTACATGGGGGAGCCAAGGCTTCTGCTGCTCATGACAGTGAGGACAAGGAGGAAATTCCCCAGCACAGTGGCTGTGTACAGGAGCAGAAATATCACAAAGCAGGCTTTCTGCACCTCTGGATTGGGAGAAAGTCCCAGGAAAATGAATTCCGTCACATTGTGCATGTGAGCCATGATGTAGCCACCAGGAGGCAGTAATTTGGAAGGGTGATCTGAAATGATACAAAACAAGACTCCTTCCTTAAGGCGGGAATTGTATAATAGTCCCTTGCATACCTGAAATGCTACCATTCAGACTCTGCAACCTTGAAACCTTCTCAGAAATAGGAAATCCATCTCTGCAATCCATAGAACCCTAGGCTCAGTGACCCTCCTCTCTTAGAACATTTTGGAAATACAGCACTTTGCACATTGAACTGCAGGGCTTCCCAGGTGGCACTAATGGTAAAGAATCACCCTGCCAATGTGGGAGATGCAAGAGATGTGGGTTCGATCCCTGGGTTGGGAAGATCCCCTGGAGGTGGGCATGGCAACCCACTAGAGTGTTCTTGCCTGGAGAATCCCATGGACAGAGGAGCCTGGGTGGGCAACAGTCCATGGGGTCGCAAAGAGTCAGACATGACTAAAGCGACTTATCATGCACGTACACATTGAATTTACTGTAATTGTTTTACGTGACCATCTGCCCCACCACACTGAACTTTCTAGAGCAGATATTATTTCTTACTACCACTCTATCTCCAGTGCTAATTGAAGCACCTTCACAAAATCACACTCACTGAATGTACATAGGATGGAGGAATAGTGCATATAGATCATCCTAGCCTTCTTAGCGCAGTGTTTGGTACATCATGGATGTTCAGCAGATACTGAAAGAACAAAGGTCACCAAGCACCAAGACCACACCGTCTCCATCCCTGAATCCCACGTCTAGCACAGAGCTTTTTCAGACAAAGACCAAACCAACGTGAGAGCACTTTGTAAAATACCACGGCCTTCCAGGTAGCATCCCCTTTATTTTCAAAGTGGAACTGTAATCATCACATGCTCACAAAACAAAACTCACCCCAGAGTTTCTGTGCCTTTGATGGCTCACCCCTGATCTCTTCTCTTCTCTGATCACCGACAGCAAATATCACCCCGAGAACATCCCTCACCTAGTGCAGGAATTTTAAAGCAGTCAGGCCAAGCTAGCAACCAGAGCTCATACAGCTCAGGAGTTGCCAGATGGTAAATTGGTTTCCCTTCCAGCCTTAGGCTTGGGAATGTTAAGACTAAGCCTGATTCTACTAAGCCTAAATCTACTCCACCTGATTAAAAAGAAGAACACAAAACTCTGGTCTCTCCATGTTCCACAGAGAAGAATAATTCTGGCAGCTCAGCTTTGAATTCACCCTGCTAAGGGATACCAGGGGGAAGGCATGGTGATCAAGTGAGAGAAGATTGGTCCCCAGAGAGCTGTGCTTTTCCCTTCCTCATCAGGCACCTGCCTCGTGGGAAGCAGGACATGGGTACTGACATCCCAAACTTCCTTGTAGGTAACATAACTTCAGAAATCAATAGGGAATATATTAAAGTAATTTCACCCAGTGTTCACAGGGCACTTAGGCTGTGGGTCCCTATACCATGCAGAGGTCAGTTAGATCCAGCTCTTGCTTATCATGAACTCAGTCATGTGATTTCACATGACAAGACACCATTCAAAGGATGGGCCCAAGGAATATGGGTGGTGTGTGTCAGAAAACAGATAGCGCTTCTCCTGGCCTTTGGTTTGGACGAGGCTACAGGCACCCCCGCTTTTCAAAGGTTCACTTTACACCACCACGATTTTCCAGATACCTGTTTCCCGAAGAGGATTTTTCCTTTTACAGAAAAAGATAAAAAGGGGAAATAGCAGCATTTGTCTTAACAAGTGAACATTATAGAGGCAGCACACACCCCAAGCAACTGGCATTGCCAAGCATTTCAGCATCAAGCTGCCATAACTCTCAGCTGTGTCTGAGAGCATCTGTGGTTTATCTGTTTTTTTTAATTTAAATTTATTTATTTTAACTGGAGGCTAATTACTTTACAATATTGTATTGGTTTTGCCATACATGCATCTGCCACGGGTGTACACGTGCTCCCAATCCTGAACCGCCCTCCCACCTCCCTCCTTGTGTGTCTGTTAGCAAGATGCGTCCTAAGGTGATTGCCACTTTGCTTTATCTCATTTCATTTACCAAGGATCATGTAGGAACACTCTAGCTTTTTGTTTGTTTTGTTTTGGGAATCTGGGCTGTTTCCTGTCTTTATCTACCTCCTTGGCTGTGTCAGGCCTTGGCTGCACACGAGCTCTTCCCTTGCACAGGCACTCGGGCTTTCTCCAATGCCTGGGCTTCTCTCCAGTTTTGGCCCCGGGCTTAGTCGCCCTCAGGCATGAAGGATCTTAGCTCCCGACCAGGGGTGGAATCGCATCAGCAGCGTAGGAAAGTGCATTCTTAACCACCAGGCCACCAGGGACGTTCCAGGAACACTCTCAATTTTGGGTAGAAGGAGAAACTGGTACAAATCAGTGGTTCTTAACTGGGGGCAATCTTCCTCCGAGAGGACATTTGGCAATATCTGGAGACATTTGTCCTGGTCACAAGTTGGGGGGAGAATGTTCCTACTGGCACCTAGTAGGTCGAAGCCTGGGATGCCAGGACACATCCTACGTGAACAGGACAGCCTCCCAAAAGTGTCTGAACCAAACCGTCAACAATGCTGCCATTGATTTGCCCTGGTAGAGACATAGCAAGATTTCTCCTAAACTGATTGTTATTGAAACTAGGTATCTGTACAGGCGAGTCTAGGAACCATGCTATGATAACAACTGCACATGGCCTAAATTTCCTGTAACAAGAGATGTTTTAAATTTCACAAAAGAACTCACATCCTAGGGCCTCAATCCTTTATCGTTCGTCAGGGGAAAAAATCAGGGTGTGCTGTCAGGAAAACCGCGTTGCTAGGAAAGTGGTTCTTGGGGCTTCTCTGGTGGGCCAGTGGGTAAGACCTCATGCTTCCAATGCAGGGGGCACAGGTTCAATCTCTGATTAGAGAACGAAGATCCCACATGCTGGGTGGCATGGCCAAAAAAATAAGATGCTTCTTGCGCTTGGCCCAAACTTTCATGCTAAGGAAACTGAATCACGGGTTTTAGTCACTTACTTGGGGTTGCACAATCTCTAAGAGGTTAAACTCAATTTCAGTTGAAGACTCTGGCACCAGATTCAAATCCTTTAACAACCTCACTGTGACCACATCACTATCCCCCAGGGTTCCCTCTACCAAAACTCTGTGTGGAGACTTCCCTTATTTAATGAAAGGACTCTGATACTATTGAACACCAGTGTGACCAGTTCAGAGGAAACACAATATTTGGTCTAATATTATAATCTCATTCTTATTTTCACTACTTACTAGTTCAGCCTCCTTTGCATCTCGGCATAGACATATGCCCTAGTTCTGGTCAACAGGAGTCAGAGTTGCTCTGGGGACTTTCTGGGAAATATTTCCCACGATAATGAGAGCCTCTCCCTCCCTGCATGGGAGCAGACAACACCAAGAGCTGCTATAGACGTCTAGCAGCCATGATGGGACAGACTACGGAGTCGAAGGGGCACCAGCCAGATGCTTGGGCATCACAGGAGTAACAAAACAACCCTGGGACCGCTGACCTCCCAACTTCTCGTTGAGTAACTAATAAACATCATTATGGCTTAAGCCAGGGACGGGCAAATTTCTCTAAAGGGTTCAGTTCAGTTCAGTTCAGTTCAGTCGCTCAGTCGTGTCTGACTCTTTGCAACCCCATGAATCGCAGCATGCCAGGCCTCCCTGTCCATCACCATCTCCCGGAGTTCACTCAGACTCACGTCCATTGAGTCGGTGATGCCATCCAGCCATCTCATCCTCGGTCGTCCCCTTCTCTTCCTGCCCCCAATCCCTCCCAGCATCAGAGTCTTTTCCAATGAGTCAACTCTTCGCATGAGGTGGCCAAAGTACTGGAGTTTCAGTTTTAGCATCATTCCTTCCAAAGAAATCCCAGGGTTGATCTCCTTCAGAATGGACTGGTTGGATCTCCTTGCAGTCCAAGGAACTCTCAAGAGTCTTCTCCAACACCACAGTTCAAAAGCATCAATTCTTCAGTGCTCAGCTTTCTTCACAGTCCAACTTTCACATCCATACATGACCACAGGAAAAACCATAGCCTTGACTAGGCGGACCTTAGTCGGCAAAGTGATGTCTCTGCTTTTGAATATACTATCCAGGTTGGTCATAACTTTTCTTCCAAGGAGTAAGCGTCTTCTAATTTCATGGCTGCAGTCACCATCTGCAGTGATTTTGGAGCCCAAAAAAATAAAGTCTGACACTGTTTCCACTGTTTCCCCATCTATTTCCCATGAAGTGATGGGACCGGATGCCATGATCTTCGTTTTCTGAATGTTGAGCTTTAAGCCAACTTTTTNGACAGGGCTGGACTGTGTACCATTCTAGGAAACGCTGTCTTCTCCGAGAAGGTAAAAAGTATATATGATGACGTACAACGAGGGGGGAAAAGAATAAAGAGCAAAATTCCATTAATAATTCCAGCACTACTGCCATCACAAAGGCTACTTTAAGACTCTGACTAGATTTCAGATATGCAAGTCTAAACTTGTGGAATGCTCCACATTTGAGACTGATCTAACTTGTATTGTTAGGGAATAAAAATGCACTCAGTACAGCTAAGAAACCCAGAGAGCTCACACAGTCTGTATTCATTACAGTGACTGTCAAGACTTGTACAAATAGTTTTATCGCCGTTGTTAGGTGTCCTAAATACAGCTTGAAACTGAGTGGGACGCAAGCTGGGGGATGGAACTGTATTATCATCGTACAGTGGTTTTGTTGTCCTCAAATTTGAACTCTACAGTAGATCCTTTTTTTGTCTCGTGGTCAATATTTAATTTGTGACATTCTAGTTTCTCCCTTATCACCCCATATATTTCCTATCCTTTCATTCCAATCTGCCAATACAGATTTGAATACGCTTTCCGTATGACTCCTAATAGGAGACAGTGGTTCTATAACAGAGTTAAGGAAGAAAATGGCTCCTGTAACCGGAGGTACTGCTCTGAGCCTGTTGTCCTCTAATTCATACACTTCTGTCCGTGACTCTTAGGGAGAACGTTTTTCATTCCAAAAAACGCAACATGGTAACCAAATGCATTTCTTATCCCTCCTATGTATTATTTGCCTTTGCCTCCTCTTGGCCCCTCCCCCATCACCACCATCAAGAACGGTTTTAGAGAATTGGACTTGACTGGATTATTTTCCTGATATTTTGCCAGCTGTGGAGTTATTCAAACAAATCCCAACCTATAAACGACCATTTTTGTCAAAAAGCCAAGAGAGAACTTCCCTTCTGAACACACCAACCAAACCACACATAAAGGCCAAAATATACACAGCTGTACATTTAGGAACGTGAGACAATAAAAAGCAAAACCACTTAGGCAAAACAGTCACTAAAGAAGGCTTTAAACCACAGAGTCAATAAATTGCTTACCCTCATTTGCCACGTGGACTGTATATTCCCTAGCAATTATTTAATTATTCAGTAAGCTGATACTTTAGAAGAGGAGAAAATACAGTAAATACACGTAGAATCAAAGTACCTAAGTAAGTCTATGCATAGGATTTCTTCTAGGCTGTAGTTTGCGCATGAAATCCTGTCTAGATCACATTTGGGAACACAACAGGAAAAAAAAAATCCACATCCTAGGGACTGCTTTGCACACATAAAACCAAAGGCAGTCGCTTTTAAAAACAAAATCTGATAAGGCACATATACACACTGTACATATACAGAAAGCACAAAACCCCAAGATAAATCTTTACGAACTTATTTGCTTCAAAACACACATACACACACACACACACACACACACACNCATAAAACCAAAGGCAGTCGCTTTTAAAAACAAAATCTGATAAGGCACATATACACACTGTACATATACAGAAAGCACAAAACCCCAAGATAAATCTTTACGAACTTATTTGCTTCAAAACACACATACACACACACACACACACACACACACAGTCTTCATGAAAAATGTGGGTAAGACACATTGTAAAAAGGGCTTTGACCCCTCCCCCAGGGAAATGAGTGTCACAATTATAAAATACAAACATTTTTAACCTATTGGCCTTGGACAATTGCCACATTCAGGCCACTTGGTTTTGGTTCTGGAAGAGGGTGTGTAAAACGCACGCAAACAGCTCTGTGAGGGAGCCTCAAATCTGTTTCCTTCGAAGTTGCCTGTGGCAGAAATTTACATTATCCCTTCGGCCGGCTTCAAAAAGAAACCTCTACTTCCCAAGAGGCTAAATTTTTAAAAATCCCTCGACTATAAAAATTTACCAGTTCTTAAAATGTGATAGCAAAAAGAAAAAAAAATCTCTATAAATTTGGCTGGAAACAGTTGTACACGGCCATCCTGCTTCTCAACTTCTTGGTATATTTAAAACCTTGACCAGGAAAAAGAAAGAGGAAGAGAGACAGAAAAAGAAATGGGGGAAAGCGCACATTCCCCTTAGCAACAGTTTCCTCACCCCAGCACTGCCACAGATCTCTATTTTTTTAAAAACTTGAATACACACACAAGATTAAGGAGAAAAAAAAATGGAAAAAGGATACCCGAAGGTCGTATGGCTCTTTGTATTCGTGTGTGTGCAAAAAGGAGGACTCGCAGAGCCAGAGCCGGCAAGCCCCGCCCCTCCCCGGACGCCAGCCCGGATTGGCCATTGGCGGCCGCGGGGCGCCCCGCCCGCGAGCACACGCGCAGCGCCTGAGGCGCGGGCCCCAGGGGGCCCCTAAGGGCCGCTCGACCCCCGACCCCAGCCACCTTCCGCTCAGAACTGGGCGACCTGGTTGGCACCTTCCCCACCTCTCTCCCCTTCCTTTCACTTTTCAGCCTCCTCTCACCCTTTCCGATGTTTTTTCATCAGTGAACCCTGGCCCTTGTCACCAGCATAAATAACAATCCAGTAAGCGAGCACCTTCTCTGACAGTTTGCTAAATTCGGTTAACTAGTCAGTAAAATTCTAGAATGGGATTAAGCATCAGGCAGCCGGTGTGTGGGGCGAGTTCATGATTTCCAGGTGGAACTCTCTGGGTCACTTCTGTTGTTATTTTTTTTTTTTTTTTTTTTACTGCAGCAGCTGGTATAATTATAGACATTTAGTAAGCACCGAAAAAAAATCATTTATAATTGAGTGAATTTTTTTCCTAGCTAAACACAGATCTTGAAACTCAGATCCCACAACAAAAATTTGCCTTCTTTAGGAACAGTTCAATGAACACTTACTATGTAGGGATTGTTATGAACACTTTACTTGTGTTTACTTATTTAATCTCCACAGGTATGGGGAGGTACTCATTATCCTCATTTTATATCAGTGAATGAGACTAAGGCACTGAGAGGTAAAATAATTTGACTAAGGCTATTGTCTATCCAGAGATAGACCTGGAACATGAATTCAGAAAATCTAACTCCATAGCCCAAGTTCTTAACCGTTATGCCTCACTGGCTCAAACAGTATAGGTTTAAAAAATATTGTTATCTGATTTCATCCTCACAACATTCCACAAGACAAATGGCCTGAACGCTTCTAAAATATCAATGTAATGAAGTCACATACAAAGGTGAAGGGACTGTTCTAAATTAAAGGACAATAAAGAGACATATCCAGGAGATATCGAAGGACAGGGAAGCCTGCCTGGTGTGCTGCAGTCCATGGGGTTGCAAACAGTCACACAGGACTTAGGGACTGAACAACAACAAAATGCAAAATGTGATCCTTGATTGAATCTGGGTTAGGAAAAAAAAAAACTATAATGGACACTATCGGGATAATTGGGGAAAACTGAATATGGGAGATGAAATATATGAAATTAGGTAACATGATTGTATCAGCAGTGAACAGGCAGGTTATTGGCATCCCCATGTTATAGGAAACAGAGGATCAGAGAGAGATTATTACATGGTCTCATAGCTTAATCGATGACTGACCTGGACCCACAAGTCAGCTGTCTTGTTCAGCCTCCCAGTGCTGAAATGCCTCCTCCATTCCCTGTTGGTTCTCAAAGTCCAGGATTTGCTTCTCAGCAGAAAGGCCTATTGCCTCCAAGTGGTTTTTTTTTCNTGGTCTGGTATTCCCATTTCTTTCAGAATTTTCCACAGTTTATTGTGATCCACACAGTCAAAGGCTTTGGCATAGTCAATCAAGCAGAAATAGATGTTTTTCTGGAACTCTCTTGCTTTTTCCATGATCCAGCGGATGTTGGCAATTTGATCTCTGGTTCCTCTGCCTCTTCTAAAACCAGCTTGAACATCAGGGAGTTCACGGTTCACATATTGCTGAAGCCTGGCTTGGAGAATTTTGAGCATTACTTTACTAGTGTGTGAGATGAGTGCAATTGTGCAGTAGTTTGAGCATTCTTTGGCATTGCCTTTCTTTGGAATTGGAATGAAAACTGACCTTTTCCAGTCCTGTGGCCACTGCTGAGTTTTCCAAATTTGCTGGCAAAATTTCTCCTAAATTGATTGTTATTGAAACTAGGTATCTGGTACAGGCAAGTCTAGGAACCATGCTATGATAACAACGGCATATGGCCTACATTTCCTGTAACAAGAGATGTTTTAAATTTCACAAAAGAACTCACATCCTAGGGCCTCAATCCTTTATCGTTCGTCAGGGGAAAAAATCAGGGTGTGCTGTCAGGAAAACCGCGTTGCTAGGAAAGTGGTTCTTGGGGCTTCTCTGGTGGGCCAGTGGGTAAGACCTCATGCTTCCAATGCAGGGGGCACAGGTTCAATCTCTGATTAGAGAACGAAGATCCCACATGCTGGGTGGCATGGCCAAAAAAATAAGATGCTTCTTGCGCTTGGCCCAAACTTTCATGCTAAGGAAACTGAATCACGGGTTTTAGTCACTTACTTGGGGTTGCACAATCTCTAAGAGGTTAAACTCAATTTCAGTTGAAGACTCTGGCACCAGATTCAAATCCTTTAACAACCTCACTGTGACCACATCACTATCCCCCAGGGTTCCCTCTACCAAAACTCTGTGTGGAGACTTCCCTTATTTAATGAAAGGACTCTGATACTATTGAACACCAGTGTGACCAGTTCAGAGGAAACACAATATTTGGTCTAATATTATAATCTCATTTTTATTTTCACTACTTACTAGTTCAGCCTCCTTTGCATCTCGGCATAGACATATGCCCTAGTTCTGGTCAACAGGAGTCAGAGTTGCTCTGGGGACTTTCTGGGAAATATTTCCCACGATAATGAGAGCCTCTCCCTCCCTGCATGGGAGCAGATAACACCAAGAGCTGCTATAGACGTCTAGCAGCCATGATGGGACAGTCTACGAAATCGAAGGGGCACCCGCCAGATGCTTGGGCATCACAGGAGTAACAAAACAACCCTGGGATCACTGACCTCCCAACTTCTCGTTGAGTAACTAATAAACATCATTATGGCTTAAGCCAGGGACGGGCAAATTTCTCTAAAGGGTTACATGGTAAGTATTTCAGGCTATATAGACCACACTGTGTCACAACTACTCATGGCAATCTCACACAAAAACTGCCATAAATAAGCAGTGAAATACTGGGTGCAACTATAGTCCAATGAAACCTTATTTATGGTCACTAACATTTGAACTATGTATAACTTCCATGTATCACAACATATTACCCTACTTTGATATCTTGTCAAACATTTAATATGTAAAAACAATTCTTAGCTCACAGCAAAAGCAGGCGATGAACTGGATTTGGATTGAACAGTATTTCAGTGGCCAGATAACAACCATCTAGAAAGAAAAGAAAACCATCTTGTAAAATTATCCAAATTAAGATATTAGTGATTAACAATAGTTTCCCTTCTAGCAAAGCCCTACTGCCCTGAAACGAAGCTCCCACTGGGGAATTTCAGACATTAGAATCGTATCAAGGGGATGAGGGCCCCAAGGAAGTTAGAAAAGCCTTTCTGGCACTGCTATGTTATCACACTGATGCTATGCTATGCTAAGTCACATCAGTCGTGTCCGACTCCTAGCGACCCCATGGACTGCAGCCCACCAGGCTCCTCCATCCATGGGATTTTCCAGGCAAGAGTACTGGAGTGGGGTGCCATTGATAGGGAGGGATAATACAAAACTGTAATCTTCTGTTTCCAGATTCAATCCCTGATCCAGAAAGACCCCACGTGCACAGAGAAACTGAGCCCACGCACCACAACTAGCCTGTGCTCTAGAGCCCAGGAGCCGTAGCGAGGGAGCCCACGAGAGGCAACTACTGAAGCCGGTGCATTCGAGCCTGCGCGCCGCAGCGAGAGAAACCTCCGCAGCGAGAAGCCCGAACCCGGTAAGTAGAGAGCGGCCCTTTGCACACCACAACTAGAGAAAATCCGCACAGCAGTAAAGACCCAGCACAGCCATCAATAAACAAATAACACTATTTTTTACAATTATAATCTCTCTCCACATGCCACAGTCTTTCCACAAATCACAGCGTGCTGACACCAAGAGAAAAAGTGAATGAGCCCAGTGCTGTGCAGGTGGAAGATGACAGGGTGGAAATTGAAGTCCAGCTGTTCCTCCCTAAAACCTGTGCACTTTGCCTTCTGGGTCACCAAAGAAGAGAAGGCATTTAGATAAGGACAGCTCAGAAAGCGCTATGATTGCTGCCAAGGAGTACAAGGAGCTTATCTAAAACACAGCATGACATGAGCTACTCAGGTCTTATATGGGAAAAGATGGTATATGAGAAACCAAAAATATTTTGGGTGAAAACACAATCTCAGATGCTCCATACAGAAAGTTAACAAAGTGGCAATTCTATCTTAATCTCACCCAAATCATGACTTGAAGCAATATTTCTCTGTCATCGTTCAGTTCAGTTCAGTTCAGTCGCTCAGTCATGTCCGACTCTTTGCGACCCCATGAATCGCAGCACGCCAGGCCTCCCTGTCCATCACCATCTCCCGGAGGTCACTCAGACTCACGTCCATTGAGTCCATGATGCCATCCAGCCATCTCATCCTCGGTCGTCCCCTTCTCCTCCCGCCCTCAATCCCTCCCAGCATCAGAGTCTTTTCCAGTGAGTCAACTCTGTCATCATTACTCAAGTGTATTAACAAGTTTTACCCGCTAATGATAACATCAGTGTTTCTCTTGAGAGTCCCTTGTACATCTAGGAGATCCAGCCAGTCCATCCTAAAGGAAATCAGCCCTGAATATACATTGGAAGGACTGATGCTGAAACTGAAAATACAATACTTTGCCCACCTGATGTGAAGAACTGATTCATTTGAAAAGACTCTGATGCTGGGAAAGATTGAAGGTGGGAGGAGAAGTGGACAACAGAGGATGAGAGGGTTGGATGGCATCACTGACGCGATGGACATGAGTTTGATTAAACTCCGGGAGTTGGTGATAGACAGGGAAGCCTGGCATGCTGCAGTCCACGGCGTCACAGAACTGGACACGACTGAGTGACTGAATTGAACTGAACTGAATGATAGCATACCTGTTAACATTAAAATGGTTCATGTGGATTGTTTGTTAATTGGAGTGATGCTGTAATGCCAAGTGAAAATTTCACCATTTCTATGCAAAGAAAATAATGTTAAAAGTATACTCTAGAAATTGAAGCTTAGGATTGGATGCTGAGGCCATAGGACATTCTTATTCTTCACATCACTGTATATAAACCTTGACACCAGAGTTTACATGCTATTCACATATTCTGTTATCCATTAACCTATTTAATTTTGTATTCATTTATTCAACTTTGCTGAGGATATAGTATGTGCATAAAATTATGCTGACACTGAACTAGAGCATAAAGGTAAGTCATGTTCAGCCCTCAAGTAGACTTCAAGGTCTACACATCCAGAAATAGCAATAGTATAAAATACACAGGCTTAAATACCCAAAAAGCTGTCCATATAAGCGAAGGGCAATTAGTTTTCAGAGGAAGTTAAGTCTTCCCAACCCAAGGAAACTGGCACAGGTTTTATGAAAAGAATGGTATCTGAAAGACGTTTGAGGCCCAGTTCTGACCAGTGAAGGCTTAGACGCATTTAGAGCAGGAGCCAAGGTCTTCTGGAATTGCTAGGGAAGTCTGAGGCCACATAGGCTGATAAAAGGGTGCCTTTATGCCATCACTCAAAGTAGACAGACAAGCTTGGTTGGATTCTCAGGAACAAATCAGTTACTATTTTGGAAACGAGCTTTTTCAGTCATTTGGTAAATTTATTAGTGGCACCTAGATCTTCATTTGAGCTTCCCAGGGGGGTAGGCAGTAAAGAATCCACCTGCCAATGCAGGTGACATTATTTCAATTCCTGGGTCAGGAAGACCCCTGGAGAAGGAAATGGCAATCTACTCCAGTATTCTTGACTGGGAAATCCCATGGACAGAACAGCCTGCAGGCTACACCCCACAGAGTTGCAAAAAAGTCAAACACCACTTAGCAACTAAATCATCAACAACAAATCTTTCTTTATAAAATAAGCTTTATAGAAATTAAACAACCACATATATCTAGAGCACCAAAATAATTACATATTTTATTGTTTAATGACAATGAAGATAGAATAAAAGAAAGCTGCCAGAAATTTACAAGCGTGAATTCTGTGAGGAATTTGGGTTTAATGATGGCAGCACTGAAGAACAAGGGAAGTTTGGGATTTTCTGGTGGTGGTTTCTAAAGGAAAAGGAAAATTAAATTCTCATCATCATAGGGCAGTGTTGTAAAAACTAATAAAATAAAATACAACAAAAAACATGAACAGGTTAACTTTTCCTCTCTTGCTCATGTTCACTAAAGTCAGAGTGCATATTTGGTCACCCTATACATACTAATTTTTTTTAGTATTTTCATTTTTATTGCAACCCTGAGTTTACTTTCCTGCCCCACAACCTCTTCAATGCAATTTTCACCTCTGCATTTCTGAGTGTGTAGATGATGGGGTTCAGCATGGGGGTGACCACCGTGTAGAACACGGCCACCAGCTTGTTCTCAGTGAAGGTGGAGGGGGGCCGCATGTAGAGGAAGATGGCGGGTCCAAAGAACAAGATGACCACCGTGACGTGAGAGGCACAGGTGGAGAGGGCTTTGCGTCTCCCCTCTGCTGAACGGTTCCTCAAGTTGACCAGGATGACAACGTATGAGGAAACTAAGAGGAGGAAGGAGAAGATGGAGAATAATCCACTGTTGGCCAACACAATGACCCCCTCCACAGAGGTGTCTGTGCAGGCAAGCTTAAACAAGGGATGGAGGTCACAGAAGTAGTGGTCAATCACGTTGGGACCACAGAAGGATAACTGGAGAGTAATAATGATTTGAACCATGGAGTGAACAAAACCCTCCAGCCAGGAAGCAGCCACCAGACGGTGACACAGAGGCCGGCTCATGACAGTTGTGTAGTGAAGGGGCTTGCAGATGGCCACGTAGCGGTCATAGGCCATCACCGTGAGCAGGAAGATCTCAGTAACTCCAAAGAAGTGAAAGAAGAATATCTGAGCCACACAGCCCTCCAGGGAGATGGTCTTAATCTTGGAAAGTAAGTCTGTGATGAATTTAGGGACAACAGTGGAGGAGTAACTGATCTCCACCAGCGACAGGTGACTAAGGAAGAAGTACATGGGGGAACGCAGGCTCTTACTGACTCTAACCATCAGAACAATGAGGCCATTGCCCACCACCGTGGCCAAGTACATGGGCAGAAACACCACAAAGCACACTCTCTGCACCTCTGGATCCTGGAAAAGACCACTGGTAATTAACTCAGTCACATTATTGGCCCTCGCCATGGAGTTGATTTATATGTTCTGGACTGGAGATAATCAGACATCTGCAATAAAATAAACACTGATTACAACAAATTCACCTCATTTATAGCAAGTTGGACAGTGTAAATCAGTTTACAACAAAAATTTATCATGAACTCATTTATTTAGGCAATATGTGCTCATTGAGCGTTAGATATGACCTATCTAACAATAGTTTATATATTAGAAAATGAGGACTCAGAGAAATGGCTATCTACCCAGGATCACACAGAAAATAGCCCACTGCAGGACTCAGAATCAGGTTGAATTCTTTGGGTTTCTTCTAAGCCACCACAAGATATTCTGAATTTAGGGAGTCATTCAAGTTCAGCTCATATATTTTTAGCATCTTCATTGCATTTTGATGGATCTGTCTTATTGCGAAATCCCCATGACACACTGCTATTCCTAAATTCTGAATTCCTTCTATCCCTCATCTACTCTTCAGGGAACTATCTTCCCACCGCTAAGTCTTCCCTTTCCAAAAGGTCCTCTGGATCGTTTTCTTCTCTCCATTCTAATCCTCAGCTCACTCAGGTCAGAGTCCTTCACCAGCCTTGCAGCTTCAATAACTGCACTTATAGAACAACGCTCGAACACTTTGCAGAGAGTTCCGCTCAGTAGTTCATCTCCATCATTTCACGCTCACAACTCTTGGCACGCTGCTCCAATGGCCCACAGATCCTGAACTCACAGAGCTGGTCCTCTGAGAGCACTGCTGTGTCTGACCAGACCGCCTGTGCCGGTTCCCAGTTGGTAGCCAGCAGCAAAGTATATGATAACAAGATGAAGATTCCTCTGTGAGTTATTTCCCTGAGCAGATACTTACCCAAGCACCTTTTATACATCTATACACCCTTGGAATGGGCTTCCTGGGTGGTACAATAGTAAAGAATCCACCCGCCAGAGTAAGACTTGCAAGAGACATGGGTTTGATCCCTGGATCTCGAAGATCCCCTGAAGTAGGAAATGGCAACCCACTTCAGTATCCTTTCCTGGAAAATTCCATGGACAGAGGAGCCTGATGGTCTACAGTCCATTGGGTCACAAAGAGTAGACACTACTGAGTGACAGAGCGCAGACACACACACATGCACGCATGCACACATGCACGCGCACACACACACACACACACACACACACATTCCCTCAGAGAATACAAGAGAAATACGGATCACAACATCGGATTCAAAACCACCCTCTCTAGATTAATGTGCCATGTTAGGCGTATTTTTGCCACATAGGATTCATGAGAAATGAGGCAACAGTATGAAGAACTTGATTCTCTGCTTTAAATTCTACCCATTGCTTTTCCCCTTATCTCTGATTTCACACTGAAATTTTCAAGAAACACACTTTTGGAAAAGTAAAACTGCCCCTGATCAATAAGGACTAGAACTGACAGAGAAAACAGAAGTCAGTGATGTAGACAGATGGGAGCAAAGCCATACGCGTGAGAATTCCTCACATCTGTATGTGCTGACTTCAAAATTTCCTGAGAGCAAATCACAAGTTTTCTTGCTGACACCCACATACACCAAGAGTAACCACAGGAGGAGATGAATATGTTAATTGGCTTAACAATTATGTATATGACCATCAAATACCAAGTTCAATCAGTTCAGTCGCTCAGTCGTGTCTGACTCTCTGCAACCCCATGAATCACAGCACACCAGGCCTCCCTGTCCATCACCATCTCCCGGAGTTCACTCAGACTCACATCCATCGAGTCTGTGATGCCATCCAGCCATCTCATCCTCGGTCGTCCCCTTCTCCTCCTGCCCCCAATCCCTCCCAGCATCAGAGTCTTTTCCAATGAGTCAACTCTTCGCATGAGGTGGCCAAAGTATTGGAGTTTCAGCTTTAGCAAGTTTTAAGCCAACTTTTTCACTCTCCTCTTTCACTTTCATCAAGAGGCTTTTTAGCTTCTCTTCACTTATAAATATGAAATATATACAATTTTAAATTTTTTGTTTTTTATTTTTTAATGTAAATTTATTTATTTTAATTGGAGGTTAATTACTTTACAATATGGTATTGGTTTTCCCAAAGTTTTTTAACATTTTAAAAATTTTAGGATTATGTAAAGTCACTAAACCTGAAATAAAAAAATTATGGCAGAAAGCATCCATGATCCTTGACTTTTCCATTCCTGATTCAGTCCCTGTGTACCTGAGAATGCCCTTTATTCCTCAAATAAATTCTCCTCTCTGCTTAAGCTAGCTTAATGGGTTTCTGTTTCTTGCAAGCAAAACCTCCTAATACATAAACCTAAGAAATGAATAAATAAGTAAATAAATACATACATAAATCTGAACATTGCTAACACAACAAAAAAATATTTTAAATACAATTACTAATTAAAACACAGCTCAAAAATATTCCTTTTATGATAGCCAAGGGAAAAAATATTAAGTACTTTAAAATGTAATACAATTATGTAGAGAAAACCATAAAACTACCACAAGAACACAAGAAAATATATATGTCAAATGGAAAACATATCCATCCCCCCAAATTCTTACATATTATATTTAAATAATAAAAGTTAACATAATAAGTTTGACTATTCCTAATTTTATATACAAATTTAGGCAACCTCAATTAAAATCCAATGAAATTTTTCTTTGTCATTTATATGACAAAACTCCTAAACTCTAAACTCCTAAACTAAACTAAACTCCTTCTGCAGGGGTTAAAAAAAGGGAGGGTTCAGTCACTCATGGAAACAAAAAGAAATTTCCTAGTCAATAGACAGTTTCCTGGAAGATATTGATGCACGCAGTATAGAAATGACATTGGTTTTGGACTCTGAGGGAGAGGGTGGGATGATTTGGGAGAATAGCATTGCAATATGTATACTATCATGTAAGAAACGAATCTCCAGTCTATGTTCAATGCAGGATACAGGATGCTTGGGGCTGGTGTATGGGGATGATCTGGAGGGATGATGTGGGGTGGGAGGTGGGAGGGGGGTTCATGTTTGGGAGTTCGTGTACACCCGTGGCAGATTCATGTCAATGTATGTCAAAACCAATAAAGTACTGTAAAGTAAAATAAAGTAAAATGGAAGCTCTAAAATAAATAAATAATTAAGCAAAACTAAATAAAGAAAAAAGAAAAAAGAAATGACATTGGTACTAATGACCAAATGCAAGCAATATTGATAAATTCATCATAGGACAATGCCCTTTCCGTTGGCAGCAGTGTTGTGGACATGAGGCTCTCAGAATCAGGAATACTTGTCAGCATCACAACACCTTGGAAAATCCAGTCGCTGAATGGTTAAAAGATAAGATTCTGAGACATCACAGAAATCTCCTTTTACCACATCCTCACTTGAAACAAAGAAGATTGGGACAGTGATAGGTTGGAGCTGGTAAGACTAAGCTATGGAATAACAGGAGAACTTCAAGCAACTGTGATGACACCATCGGCCTCCAAGATGCCCAGGCTTGTAGCTCTGATGTCATATGTGATTCGTGCCTCTCATTCCCATATTCGGCCAGTCAGCACAGTCCATTTATTTTCTCTTTAGTCGTCTCTCCTGCGCACTTTCTCTCCAACCTTGCCGCCTCACCTTCACACCTGCTGTCAGCTGATGCCTAACTCAGCAAGGCCTCTTAGTCTCTACAACCTCCCACTCCATCCATCCTGCAGACTACAGCCAGAAAATTGTTTCCCGGACCCTTCCTTCCTCAGATCGTCCACTGCTTGGGAATAACCAGGGAAAACCCTGGACGCCTCTGGCTCACTTTCGAAATCTTTCAGAGAGTGAGCCATCTCAACCCTCGCCTTCCTAGCCAACTAAACTTCAGCTCACCTCTATTCAACTCAGGGTCCTCTCCTCCTCCCACAAGCCCACGCTGTTTATTCCCACCACAGAGCCGCCTTCATCCGAAATGCCCTCTCCTTGTCTCATTTTTTTTTTTTAACTTTATTTTACTTTAAAATACTGTATTGGTTTTGCCATACAGCAACATGAATCTGCCACGGGTGTACACGTGTTCCCAATCCTATCCACCTTCTAACCCTAATTCCAGTCCCGTGCATTCAATGAATCTTGTGATTAATGTGTGTGTGTGTGCTCAATCGTTCAGTCATGTCCAACTCTTTGTGACCTCATGGACTGTAACCTTCCAGATTCCTCTGTCTGTGGGATTTTCCAGGCAAGAATACTGCAGTAAGTTGCCATGCCCTAAGAGATCTTCCCAACCTAGAGATCGAAGCCAAGTCTCTGCATCCCCTGCATTGGCAGGCAGATTCTTTACCATTGAGCCACTGGGAAGCCCTCTCATGATTAACACTCCAACTCATATGTATCTTCTCTGAGCACTGAAAGAATATTTTGGTGATTTTTCTTAAATGCATAGCAAATCAGGCTACTACTCTACCTAAAATATATCAACACCTCCGCATTGCCAACAGCATAAATTCCAATATTCTTAGCATGGATTCCAGGTTCTTCTTGAACTGGCCAGTGCCTATTTTTGCAACTGTCATCCCCAAAATGAACATTATACAGCTATTTCCTAATCCAAAATGTCCTTTCTTCCTTCACAGTGTTTAGTATTCCCTTTCTTTTAGATTGCATGAAGAATCTGATTACTATAGAGATAATATAGTCCCACCTTTGCGCTCTTACAGTAAGTAGTTCATCGTACTGCTTTTTTTTAGCAGTTAATAAATTCTTTACAATTATAATACTATTTGCTTATCTCTACCAAGAAATTCATATCCTAGTATTCAAAATTATCTGTTTAATGTTTTTATTATATTTTTATTATTAATTGCATTTTGGTTGACAATAATAGCTAGTATTTCAATGGCATCGTATGTCACACAGTTTTTTTTTAGTTGTAATTAACATACAATATTACATTGGTTTTAAGTATACAATATAGTGACTCAATATACAAGAAGAACAGTTACCATCAGTCACCATACAAAGTTGTCACAATATCACTGATTATATTCCCATTGTACACATTACATGCCTACACCTTATTTATTTTGTAGCTAGAAGTTTGTATCTCCTAATCCCTTTCAGCTATTTCATCCTTCCCCCAACATCCTTCCCCTCTGGCAACCAACATTTTGTTCTCTATATCTACTAGTCTGTTTGTGTTTGGGCTTTTTATTCTATATACGTTAATCAATTCAGTTTCCAGAACAAACCCAGGATGTGCATATTTTTATCACCCCATTTTTCACATATGAGGGAAAAAAAAAAAAAGAGGCACAGGTAAGTGAATTCACTGACCTAAGTTTACACACCAGTGGAGCCAGGATTTCAACCCAAGCCATTTAACTCCAGATCATATGTTCTTTAATCACTACCCTATACGATTTCTAGGCACATAAACACATACTGAAGAATCAAAATTAAATGTTCTCTTCTATAAGAAATCCAATGCATACTGATTCCCCAACACAAATATTTCTCGTTTGAGTGTGAACTCAATGTTTTTTATTCACTAGAGAAAATAAGGGCAGTATTCTAGGGCCAATGTGAGAGCTCACTCAGAGACAAAAGAAAAATCAAGGAGGGTCCAGTTTTTCCAGTCTTCATCCTTAGTAGAAAGAATAACTGGTAACTTGGAAAACTACGTTTTCCTTTTCTGTCATCTTTGCCTTTCAGGATCTATTCCTGTCTCTGCTACCCATCCCTCTGCCACCTCCACCATCTCCCACACTGAGCTGGTAAAACATACCTCCTCTCTGAACGCAATGTTGCCTCACCTAGAAACATGAGGGGTGGGGGGAGTGATCAGCATAAAAAAGCCCAAATCAGTCTTTGAACATGTAGACTCTACATCAGGTAAACTGCTGGACTCTGGACCGGAGCATAATAATAGAATGGAGACAATGCCTGAAGAAAACATAATGGAAATCTCCATGTGCCAGTAGGGCTGATTGCAGAGTGAGGTAATGGAAGCTCCATCCCAATCACAGTTTCCCACTTTATAATTCCCAAATGGTACCTCACAGAATCCCAAAATTGTAAAGGACTTAAAATTCATCAAATTTATGTTTTGTATAATTTACCACAATAAAAATAAATTAAATAAATTGAATTCACTATCCCCACCAAAAAAAGCAAATACTTTAAACCCAACCAGCTCATTTTGAGTAAGCTCTGGGAGTTGGTGATGGACAGGGAGGCCTGGCATGCTGCAGTCCCTGGGATCACAAAGAGTCGGACATGACTGAGCGACTGAGCTGAACTGAGCTCATTTAGCAAGTGAACACTGAGGCTCTAAGAGAGAAGCTGACTCACACAACACCCTATGGCTGTTTAGAGACTCTGCACTTCCAGCCATATCACCTACCTTCAGGTCAAAATGGCTGGTGTAGTTAGTTCTATCTCAGAACAAAGGATTGAGTCAGATGGATCTCAAATGCACCTGAGCACATCCAGGTCATCACGAAGTGGGCCACTCTGCTAGAAGCAATCATTACTCAAGGAGATGATCTGGTTTGGAGAAACTAGAATAGGATAGAGAATTGAAATCCCCCCTTGGAATCCTAAATCCTGACAAGACAAGTGCCTTTGCTAATACCACCGGCTCAGTCGCTTTTTCACTCAAGTCCCCCTGAACAAAGTTCAGTTCATACCCAGCTCAGTCACTCTGGCTAGAGTTGAAAACATTTAAAGACCTTTCACTCTAACCTCTTCCATTTATAGATGAGGTGAATGAGGCAGAGAGAGGGTAATTGGATTCCCAAGCTGCACACCAGTTACTTCCCAGGTACCTAATTCAGAAGTCAGTGCTCTTTCTGCACTGAAGACTGGAGAGCAGTTGTTATTGCTACTCAAGGATCAAACCTTGCCCTGAAGAAAAGCACCAGTGTCCCTGGGAGATTTTAGGACACAAAGCAGATGATGTCTAAGATGAATCACCAAAAACAAAAAAAGGGAAAATTCAAGGGATCTGGATCGGAGTTGATTTATAATAGCTAGGAAATAAACAAATGCCACAGAACGCAGAAAAGAGATTTTAAGACCTTGGTTTTCATGAAGAAAACTTACACACCCACCAAAACCCCAATGGTTGTAATTAGTTCCTTGCATAAGTTAAGATCCTTTAAATAAATTAATCCACACACTCTAATCAAGGGAACAACTTCCCCATGGAATTTCTTTTCTCTCAGGTAAAACTGTGTCAACTAACCTTGACTTAGGAGAGATTCAAAATCTTTTCAATTAGCTTAGGGAGATGTCCATAAAGTTTGTACCCAAAAACAAAGTAATAAAAGAAAAAAGCCGAAGGTAAGACATCAAGGGAATACTTTTCCAGACTGAACTGCTGAGAATGAAAAGGACAACTGAATAGAGGAACAGTGAGGACTGGACAGGGAGCCAGGAGAGCTGGGCACTGGCTGAGGTTCGGTAACTGACTCACTCCTATCTTGACCAGGTCATTTCACCTTCAGCCTCTCACTCTCCCTGTTTCCACTTCTAAATAAAATGACAGAATTGGGCTAGATTATCCCCATTGTACCTTCCAACACTAACATGGCTATATAAGTCACTTGGAGAAGGGAATGGCAAGCCACTCCAGTGTCCTTGCCTGGAGAATCCCATGGACAGAGGAGCCTGTCGGGCTACAGTCTGTGGGGTTGCAAACAATCGGACACGACTGAGCGACTAACACACACATGTAAGCCACTTAGACTTCCTGTGTTTCAGCCTCTCCAATGACAGTGATAATAATGTAACAGAGTAAGAATTTCCTCAGCAAGAGATGTCATTCCTCCATCCAGTCATGCATGCATTTATTCAAGAAATAGCATTGTGTCCTTTAATGTGTCAAGCATGGGTGCTAAAGATTTGGCCATGAGGAAACAACGTCCCTAGCTCAAAGCAGTTATATCTGTCATATTCCCAGCAAGGGGAAGTGGGAAACATGAGGAAACCAATTAGGTGAATATCAATTGCAATAATCCAGCCAATAGTTGCTTGTCTTTACCAGGATGGTAGCACTGAAGGTTTTAGGATGTGGTCAGAGTCTAGACATCCTAAAGATAGAACAAAGAAGATTTGCTGAGGTTTTGAAGAGGAGAGAGACAATTCAAGGATACCTGAAAGGTAGATTTGAGTGAGGAAAATGGAGTTACCATTATTGAGATTGGAGTTACTGTAAGAAATGCAAGGAAGCAGATTCAGAGTGTGGATCTGGACGTGTTCACGAGGCAGAGTAAAGAAAAATGAGTCCAGGATGGTGGTTAGACAAAGTAGCACCTAGAAGGTGAATAAAGAAAAAGTCCTTGAAAAGAGACAAAGAGGGAAAAAATCTGCAGCTGGAATAAAATCCTTCAGTGGGAAAAATCTACCCGCTACCCAATGCCCCTGGTAAGCACCAACCTGTTTTCTCTATCTATGAATTCAGTTCTTTGGTTGGTTTGTTGGTAGTTCGCTCGTTTTTCGATTCCACATATAAATAAGATCCTATGATATTTGTCATCCTCTGTCTGATTTATTTCATTTAGTATAATGTCCTTTAGGTCCATCCACATTATTACAGATGGAAGATTTCCTTCCTTTTTACAGCTGAATAACATCCCATGGTATACATTTACCAGATTTTCTTTATCCACTCGCCCATCAACAGACATTGGAGTCACCTCTGTGTCTTAGCTCTTGTGAATAATTTTGCAATCAACATTGAGGTGTATGTATATTTTTTGAGTTAATGTTTGGTTTCCTTCAGTAAATATCCACAAATGAAATTGCTGGATCATATGGTAGCTTTGCTTTTAATTTTCTGAGGAACCTCTATACTATTTTCCATAGTGGTGATAACAATTTACCACCAACAGTGTACAAGGGTTCACTTGTTTTCACATTCTTACTGATGTTTTTTTTTCCTTGTCATTTTCTTTTATAAAATGTGTGAGGAATATCTCATGATAGTTTTGATTGGCATTTCCCCGATAATTAGTTATGTTGAGCATCCCTTCATGTACCTGTTGATCATTTGTATGTTTTCTTTGAGGGGGGAAATGTGTAATCAGATCATCTATCCATTTTTATTCTAATTTTTGGGGGGTTTGCTACTGAGTTGTATGAATTCTTGATATATTTTGGAATTAACGCCTTACCAGATATATGATCTGTAAACATTTTCTCTCATTCAGTGATTGCCTTTCTATTTTGTTTATGGTTTCCTTTGATGTGCATAGGCTTTCTAGTTTGAAATCCATTTTGAGTTAATTTTGTGTATGATAGAAGAGTCATCTAGTTTCTTAAACATTAGGCAGAATCTACCAGTGAAGTTACCTGGTCCCGGACTTTTGTTTGTTTGGGGAAGTTCTTGATCACAAACTGAGCCTTCCAACTAGTAATCTGTCTGTTCAGGTTTCTTGCTTCTTACCAGTTCAGTCTCTTAGGTTGTATATTTCTTAGAATTAATTCATTTCTTCTAGATTATCCAGTTTGTTAAAATATAATTGTTTATAGTAGTCTATTATGATCCTATTAGTTGATACTACAGAATGTGGTAATGAGGTAATACCTCCTCTTTGACTTCTTTTATTCATCTGAGTCCTCTTTTTTTTCTTGGTGAGTTTAGCTAAAGGATTTTTGGTTTTGTTTCATCAATGTTTTCTATTCCCCTCTTAGTCTCTAGTCACTTATTTCTGCTCTTCCTTATTTCATTCCTTCTACTAAGTCTGGGCTTCATTTCTTCTTCTTCTAGTTTCTTTAGGTATAGGATTAGGTTTTCTATTTGAGATCTTTCTTGTTTCTTGATGTAGGCATCTATCGTTATGAACGTCCCTCTTAGAATTCCTTTTGTTGCATCCCACAGGTTTTGAAATTACAAAACAAACTGTATACACAGAGAATGCCTCAGACAACATGCCAATCCTTACATCCATTCTCCCTTTCTTCTTTAGGAGAAGAACACAATAAAACCTTGATATTTTTTGAAGGTGAAGGTGAAGTCGCTCAGTCGTGTCCGACTCTTTGCGACCCCATGGACTGTAGTCTACCAGGCTCCTCCGTCCATGGGATTCTCCAGGCAAGAATACTGGAGTGGGTTGCCATTTCCTTCTCCAGGGGATCTTCCCAACCCAGGGATTGAACCCAGGTCTTCCGCATTGGAGGCAGACGCTTTAACCTCTGAGCCACCAGGGAAGTCAACAGAACACAATTTCACATAGGAAAAAAAAAGATTATACATTCTAGAAGGGTGACCATGCATATTTCTGTTGAACAAAATGAAAGCAAAAGTGTTTGGTGGCACTTTTGAAACAGCTCCTAAATGGAAAGATAGCTTATCCTCCCCTATTCTCCTTTATGGTCTCCTAAAAGACAAATATAATACTAGAGCTGTACGGTCTAATATCACATCCACAAGCCACATTTAGCTTTTTCAATTAAACTGTTAAAACTAAATAAAATTTAAAATTCAGTGCTTTGGTCTCCCTCACCACTCTACGGTCTCTCCACAGCTCAGCAGTCACCACCATGCTGGGCCTCACAGATATGGAGCATCAGCTGTATAACATATATTCTGCTGGACAGCTTTGATATGCGGAATTAGAAGCTCTTTAAGATCATGAGGTTGAGTCTACTAGATGGCTGATTCTGCATTTCTAATAATATTTTTGGAACTCCCAACAATGTTGGACTTTTACTTCTGTATTTCTGTAGTTCTCTCTCATTAAGTTGCCATTTTTCGACTATATGCAGTCAAACCCATACCTAAAACATATATAAATAATAAGTAGGAAAAGAATACAAAAGTGTACATTCAGAGTGGTTGGCAGCCCTGTACCAATTTGTCCTGAATGAAATTTTCTATGTATTATCTAAAAAATATACACTTGGGGACTTTTTTTTCTTTCTTGATGTTGCGGCAGAATCAATAACTGAGAACTAACTGCATGGTCCCCAACACTGAGTGGTATAATTATAGACTGCTACTACTTCTGTGAGTTTAGTAAGCATTTTCTAAATGTCACAACAATAGTCGGCTCTTAACACAATTGAAAAGATGCTGTCCTTTGTCTCTTATGATTTTTCCAGTGAGATCAAAACAAAGGGAGTAAGCAGCCCTCAGTAGACTTACCCTCAGTAGCTAAGGTAGTCCCCTAGAAAACTGACAATCCAGTTAGAGGAGATATTATCTGTACATGAGTATCCAGTGACTCAGAGTGTACTGATACTGTTCTTTCTGTAGCTCTCAGTGAGGAAACCAAAGATATACATAAGTAAGAGGCTTCTTTCACAGCCTACATCCTGAAGTCCTAGTCTGCCACGGTACAATCAAGGCATCAAGAGAAAGGGAGAGTAGCCCCACTGACTTTGGTTCTGAAACAAAGGCTTTAAAATATATATTAACAAAATATAAATGCATTCAGCATAAAAGATAATGAGGCCATGTGGTAGTTAACATATACTTAACAAATATTTATTGAACACCTACAGTGTACAAGGGACCATGCTATATACTCAAAAGTGATTAAACAACAGGGAACATTTAGCCCAAAAAAGCTGTAAAACAAAAGCGTTTAACAGCTCTCAAATGCCCAAAACATTTTTAGGATGAAATCAAAGTCTATTTGAGTAGATTCCCAGGAAAGAAGTCCAATTGGTGAATAGTCATGTAGTCATCAAACAAATAAAATGAATGACCAGCGCTATTATAATTACGATTATGACAGCTAATATTTATTGAGTCTATAGTATAAATCTATACCATGTTCTTTTCTGAAACTTTGATGTATACTGGAAACTTCCCTGGTGGCCCAGTGGTTAAGAATCCACCTGCCAATGCAAGGGACATGGGTTCGATCCCTGGTCCAGAAAGATTCCACATGCCAGGGAGCAACTAAGCCCGTGAGCCATCACTACGGAGCCCACATGCTGCAGCTACTGAAGCCTGAATGCTCGAGAGCCCATGGTCTGCAACAAGGGAAGCCACCACAATGAGAGGCCCGAGCACCAGAGCCAGAGCAAGCCCGGGGCAGCAGCAGAGGCACAGCACAGCCAAAGACAAACAAGTGAAGAGGGACAGAGGGGGCGTACGTATAATCATGGCTGATTTGCTTTGTTGTGTGGCAGAAACCAACACGATATTGCAGAATTTTTTTAATTTAAATTTTTTAAATGAGGAAAAAAATAAATTAATTTAATGTATATTACCTATTCTAACATTCAGAATACTTCTGAAGTTCATATTATTGTTAATCTTCTTGTATTTGTGAAAAACAGGTGGTGATGAAGTAGTAGATGAATCATGAGTCATGAGAGAGGGGCACTTGAAAGAGCCTGATGGATTTCAGAGCCTGAGCTCTTCCAATTTTACCAGGAAGAGCTAGACCCCCCACCATGAGACATGCCCATTAAAAATTCCTTAATGGATCTGGGGTTTGTTTTCTGGATGTTAAAAATATTCTGCAACTAGTGGTGATAGTTGAAAAATGTACTAAAAATGACTGAATTGTCCAACTTAAAATGGTCAGATTGGCAAAATTTATGTTCTGTAAAGTTTGTATCGATAAAATATTGTGTAAATAGTAAATGTATACAACTGTTACTTAAAACTACTGTTGTTGTTCAGCTGACTCATTGTGACTTCAAGGACTGTAGCCTGACAGGCTCTTCTGTCCATGGGATTTCCCAGGCAAGAATGCTGGAGTGGGTTGCCATCCTTCTCCAGGAGATCTTCTTGACCCAGGGATCAAACCCGCATCTCTTAGGTCTCATTCATCGGCAGGCATCTTCTTTACCATTGAGCCAGTGGAGAAGCCCAACTTAAACTATTAAATGTAAAAGAAAACTACAAGGACTGTAGCCTGACAGGCTCTTCTGTCCATGGGATTTCCCAGGCAAGAATGCTGGAGTGGGTTGCCATCCTTCTCCAGGAGATCTTCTTGACCCAGGGATCAAACCCGCATCTCTTAGGTCTCATTCATCGGCAGGCATCTTCTTTACCATTGAGCCAGTGGAGAAGCCCAACTTAAACTATTAAATGTAAAAGAAAACTCTAAAAATTTAATCTGCAAAATATGATCTAGAAAGGATTGTTCCTGGGCCTAAATGCTTTTTTTTTTTTTCTTTTTCAATAAGCACTGACAAAGCACCAGCTAACACATGATATTTAGAGTTGCAAAGAAGTACAGTGAATAGCCCTGTCCCTGAGAACTTACATTCTAGTCAGAGAGAAAAACATATAAAATAATACCTCCAAAGTGATAAGGACAATGATAGAATTATATAAAAATAACTATGGATGGAAAACAAAAGTTCAACTCAAGGAGGAGCAAGGTGAGACAAGAATTCTAGGAAAGTGATTTTAACATAGGTCTTAAAGGATATATAGGAGTTTGTCATGTGGAAGTAAAGTCATTCCAGAAAGAAATGGTGTTTCCTCAGGGATTATGAATAGTCATCCATGTTAATGATTAGTGAGGATGACAAGCAAGTGGGGAAGATTTCCTTGTACCTTTAAAATCACTGTTCATCTGCATGCCTAACCAGCTTCTAAGGAGAAAGGGAAAAACCTTTAAGGCCTATAACATAAGATGATGGATGTGCCATCCCTCTGCAAGGAAGCTGCCTGCATTACTTCCCCTGATCCACAAGGAGAGCTGGAAGGATGGAGGGCAAATTCAAGAAAATCCATGTTATTCCAAAGCCAATAGAAACAAATTTTATTACATTCTCTCTATATTCACAGTGATAAGAGTCGGTTGAGTTAAAGGAGTTTCTGAGAGATGAACCAATAATGCAAACACAAACTCTCTCATCCTGCTCCACCAAGAAACACTAATAGACTTGACAAGAAATGGACTTGGCTGATCAGTTAGAATGAAGGACAGAGTGTGGAGCAGAAACATGTTTGGACATTATTTCCCTCTCCTTCATTCTTCAACTTAGGCCCAAGAAGTTTTTTATATTCTGTATTGATTTACATCTGTATAAAGCTAAAAGTGATCTGCCAGGGGCCAGTGTGAGGAACTCCGCCCATGGCAAAGGTCATGAGGAAGGAAGCTTGGCATACGCAAAGGCGTGATCAAGCCTCAGGAAACCCCCTGTTCCCGAGCATCTAACCCCAAAACCAGAGTCTGTTTTATGTTCTCACCTACATCTCTGACTTTACAGGGGGCTCTCCCCCATAACCATTTCTCTCGGAAAAGGCGTTAATTTGCAGCTCCAAGTTAATAAACATTCCTGGGCGTGACAAGAGTGTTTCAACTTTTGAACTCCCCTGAAGGTTCTCTAGCCTGCCTGTATAGGTTTGTCCAGCCACATGTGATTGTTTACAGCCTCCCAACCATGAAAGGCAAGAGATGTTTTAGACTTACTAAAGGCATATTCCTTTGGAAAGTTAGAAATTATTAGTATAGTGAGTTGGTTAGGAATTATATTGGTGAAGGGTTTTTCATTTGTTGTGCCAATAATTGCTACTAATTCCCTGCCCTGGGTGAGACAAAGGTGTCTCAGGTCAAACCTCTCTGCTGGCACATGATTGTTTACTACCTCTCAACCATAAACAGCACAGAGAGTTTGGAGTATTTTGAAGGTCTTAATTAGCATAGGGCTTTCTTCTTGTTGAGTCAATGATTGGCACCAGGCCTCCATATCCTTAGGTACCTGGGAATATATTAATCAATGTATTTGGAATATAGAAAAGGAAATATAGTCGTTTTAAGGTTAGCAATATGAGACTTTTTGAGTTAATGAATTTTCTCTTTTGTAATAGATCACTGTACTTTGTTATAAATCACTGTGTCCTTGCTATGTAAAAATGTAACTTTATCACTATCTTAAGACTAAATAGATCTTAAGGGGAACATTGGTGAAAGGATTTTCATTTGTTGGGCTGATGTTTGCTGCTAAATCTCCATATTCCCTGCTCTTATAATGAATATAACTAGCATATAGGAGAAATAAGTATTAACTTTTAAGATTAATCATGTTAACCTTGGGTTAAATAAATTCCTTTCTTGATTGTAACTCACTACACCCTCACCCTATAGGAATGCAACTTTATTTAGAGGGTGGTGCCTGGTTTAAGAAAAATCACCCTTGGAAAAAATAAGTTTTTTGGTTATCAGAAAGAAAGGGTTGTAAATGTCAGCAAGCCTCATGGCCAGAAGATGACGTAAAACCCCTAAGACCTTTTTTTATGTAAAGCACCTGATTTTGATAAAGGTCAGGACTGCTGACCCCGTGACTCTGTATTCATCCCTATATGTAACAAAAGGTATGTAAGAAAACCTGAAAAATAAAGAAATGGGATCAGTTCCTGGAAAGACTGATTCCCCCATGTCGTTTCTTTCTTGCTCCCCGTTTTTCTGGCTGAATTCCCATCTGGAGCATGGATGCTATTCCACGTAAACCAAGTTATTCAGCCTCTTTTTCTCCACTAATTTTCCTACTACACTATCCATTTCTAATCTCTCTATACATCTATAATTAAATATGTATTTTTCCAAGAACGCTGATTCCATCCCCACCTTCAAATCACCCTGGATCCACCAGGGCTGGACCCGGGCAGTGATCTTTTTTTGTTAAAATGTGTGTCTTGATCTTTCCCTACTGGCAGCTAGGATCTATGCCATGTTTGATCTTTAAAATTTTGGATGCAGGACATTATGAGAAGAGATTTAAGGACTATCTTTTGTGTCAACATATCACAAGAACTGAAACTGCTCCAGGGTCTTTTCTAGTACTTGTGCTCAAAAAGTCTATGGTACAAGATGCTAAAACAAGCAGTAGAAAAATCCCTGGATGCAATTTTCAAAAACACAATTGTCCATGCTGGAAGAGTAGATCAGAGTGGTACCCTTCTCCCCAAATATCCCATGATAATTCCTCTGTTTGGTTTCCTTTCTAATGAAATATGGGTTGTTATCATTAGGGAGGTTAAACAAAGAGGGAAGCATGAAGAAGAAATGAAGAAAAGGGGGAAAGAAGGAATGTGGAAGGGAGTGTAGGAAGGGAGTGACCGAATCACCTTAACATACAGAATATTTGTCCAAGAGTTCTCCTTTGCATTCATACTTGAGTCTCAGTGTTAACCAAACCCACAAAACTGCTGAATATCACAGAGCCAATTAAGTTGTCTAAGATCAACAAGACTATATCTGACCTCACTCCTTGGAACGTGACACTAAGGTACTACAAAGACTTTGGTTGCTAAGGAGAGTTGCAGTACAGTAACACTAAGTCTTTGCATTTCTTTCTGCCATTCCTGTATGTCCTACTAAAATTAAAATCCATTTCAAGATAATAATCAGGCACACTTTTATAAATCACTTTCCCATTTTAGCTCCATCCCTGAGTTCTTCTTTTTGCCCCACAACCTCCCCATGGCAACTTTCACCTCTGCATTTCTGAGTGTGTAGATGATGGGGTTCAGCATGGGGGTGACCACCGTGTAGAACACGGCCACCAGCTTGTCCTCAGTGAAGGTGGAGGCGGGCCGCACGTAGAGAAAGATGGCGGGTCCAAAGAACAAGATGACCACCGTGACGTGAGAGGCACAGGTGGAGAGGGCTTTGCGTCTCCCCTCTGCTGAATGGTTCCTCAAGTTGACCAGGATGACAACATATGAGGAAACCAAGAGGAGAAAGGAGAAGACAGAGATTAATCCACTGTTGGCCAAGACAATGACCCCCTCCATGAATGTGTCAGTGCAGGCAAGCTTGAACAAGGGATGGAGGTCACAGAAGTAGTGATCAATCACATTAGGACCGCAGAAGGGCAACTGGATGGTGATGAGAATCTGAATTATGGAGTGAAAAAAGCCTCCAAGCCAGGAACTAGCCACCAGCACATGACACAGTCGATGGCTCATAATATTCATATAATGAAGAGGTTTGCAGATGGCTACATAGCGATCATAAGCCATCACCACAAGCAAAAAGATCTCAGTGACCCCCAAAAAATGGGAGAAGAATATCTGAGCCAGACAACCTTTCAGAGATGGTCTTAATCTTGACAAGTAAGTCTGTGATGAATTTAGGGACAATAGTAGAGGAGTAACTGATCTCCACCAGCGACAGGTGACTAAGGAAGAAGTACATGGGGGAACGCAGGCTCTTACTGACTCTAACTGTCAGAACAATGAGGCCATTGCCCACCACTGTGGCCAAGTACACGGGCAGAAACACCGCAAAGCACGCTCTTTGCACCTCTGGATCCTGGAAAAGACCAGTGATAATTAACTCAGTCACATTATCAGTCCTCGCCATGGAATCCATTCCTGCAATAAAACAAACACTGATTGTAACTAATTCGCCTTATTTATGGCAAGTTAGCCTAAACCACTTTACAATACAAACTTATTATGAACTCACTCATTCAGTCAATATGTATTCATTCAATTTAAAATATGGTCAATCTAATAACACTTTATATAAACAAAACTTAGGCTCAGAGAAACGGTTATTTACCCAGGATCACACAGAAAGCTACCCTGGTGACTCAGACAGTAAAGAATCCATCTGCAATAAGGGAGACCTGGGTTCAGTCCCCAGGTTGGGAAGATTCCCCTGGAGGAGGGCATGGCAACCCACTCCAGGATTCTTGCCTGGAGACTCCCATGGACAGAGGAGCCTGGCGGGCTACAGTCCACGAGGTTGCAGAGTCAGGCATGACTGAAGTGACTAGGCACACAGAAAGTAGTGAATTCTGGAACTCAAGATCAGACTTTCTGAAAGGAGTCAGGGTTCTTTCAAACTCACCCTAAGATATTCTGAGTTTTGGCAGCCAGTCAGGTTCAGCACCTACATTTTAACCATGTTCACTGCATTTTCATCACTCTGTCTTATCGGGGAATCCCCAAGACGGACTACTATCCTGAATCCTTCTCTCCTTCATCTCTGTGGCAGGGAATCGTCTTCCCAATGATAACCCTTCCCTTTCCAAAATGTCCTCAGTATTGTTCTCTTCACTCTGCCAGTCTTCAACCTACTCAGGTCAGAGTCCTTCACCAGACTTGCAGCTTCAATACCTGTGCTTATATGACAAATGTTCGAACACTCTAGAGAGAATTCCACCTACCAGTTTGTCTCCATCATTTCACTATTACTGTCTTACCTCTTGCCCCACTGCTCAAACTACTGACAGATTCTAAAATCAAAGAGCTTATCCTCTGAGAGTGCTGTTGTGGCTGACCAGCCTTGCTTGTCCTGGTTCCAGGCTGGTGGCTGCAGGCTAAGTCATTTCAGTCATGTTAGTCTCTTTGCAACCTCACAGACCGTAGCCTATCAGGCTTTTCTGTCCATGGAATTCTCCAGGCAAGAATACTGGAGTAGGCTGCCATGCCCTCCTCCAGGGGAGCTTCCCAACCCAGGAATCAAATCCACTTTTCTTATATCTCCCTGTATTGGCAAGGAGATTCTTTACCACTAGTGCTGCCTGGGGCTTTCCTAGTGGCTTGGACAGTAAAGAATCCACCTGCAATACAGGAGACCCAAGGTTGATCCCTGGATGGAGATCTCCTGGAGGAGGAAATGGCAACCCACTCCAGAATTCTTGCCTGGAGAATCCCACGGCCAGAGGAGCCTGGTGGGCTATAGGCCACGGGGTCGCAAAGAACTGGACAGGCTGGTAGCCAACAGCAAAGTATATAACTAAAGTGAAGATTGCTCCGTGAATTACTCCTCTGGAGAAGATACTTACCAACACCTCTTACACATCTATAGTCTCGGACTAGACTAAAGAAATACAGATTATGATACACCCTTCATGCTAACAATGTCATAATCAGGAAGCTACAGAGGATAACCACACTTTGCCCCATCCTCCCACAGGGGAGGTGGAGTGAACTGGGAAGGAGAAATTAGAAACGCAATGATGGGCCCTTCCTCTCTCCTCCTGCAAGTTGCTGTAGAGAGCACAGTGTCTATACTGCCCTGGGGCAACCTTTATCTCTGTGGGGTAGAAACAGGTTACTATACGGGCTCACTCACTCATGTCCTACTCTTTACAACCCCATGGACTGCAGCCTACCAGGCCCCTCTCTTCATGGGATTCTCCAGACAAGAATACTCAAATGGGTTGTCATTTCCTACTCTAGAGGATCTTCCCAACCCAGGGGCCAAACCTGTGTCTCTTGCATCTCCTACATTGGCAGACAGATTCTTTAGCCACCTGGGAGTTCCAGGTTACTCTGTAGGGTAGATCCAACGCTGCCGTGGCTGGGTATGGACTTTTACCTAAATCTAGAGCTCAGTTTGAGAAAGGCCACTTGGTACCAAATCTTAAACCTCAGTCTCTGTCATCACCTTTTCTAATAGCAACAGTAACATTTTCCCCAAATTCCTTCTTTCTTTGCTTTATTTCTGAATTACTTCAACCTTCATAGACGGAAAAGATAGATCAAGTTTTGTCAAAGTTCCAAATGATGTCTGACAAACACTTTATAAGAGAAAAAAAAAAAAAAATCTGTTACAACCTAAATATCTGTCAAAGCCACAGTAGAACTGACTGTCTATCCGAACAGGAGCTACAGCTATCAGATTTCTTGGAAAGAATTACTGCTATGAGACAAAAGAAGGGGAATGGCCATTTGCAGAAGAAAAAGGGATCAGCCATCCATGGAAAGAGAAACTGTCTACCCAAGAAATAAAGGTTTCCAGGATGATAGTTGTGGCAGAGAAATTACAATGATACTCATGTCAAACACAAGCAATATTAATAAATTCATCATAATGGGGTCCTTTTTCAGTAAGAACAGTGATATGAACACAAAGTACTCAGAATATTAAGAGTATCTGGCATCATCTCAGGACTTTGGAAAACCAAATAGCTGAAGTGTTACAAAATAAGATTGTGAAACTCCTCAAGAAGCTCCTATTAACACATTCTCATTCAGGAGCTCAAGAAAGGATCTGAACAGAGATTAGAGTTGAAGTTGAGGAAGCTAAGCTATAGAATAACAGTGTGACCCAAAAGATACTTCAGTGCCAGCATCAGCCTCCAAGATGCCCTGGCTTTTCGCTGTGATGTCCTATATGATCCATGCCTCCCTTTCATTCCTGTACCCAGTCAGTCACCACATCCCATTAATTTTACCTTCAAACCATCTTTCCTGTGCACTTTCTCTCCAAGTTTGCTCCCAGCTTGGAGAAGACACAGACAAAGAGATGGGTCTGTGTCTAGGAAGATGGGTCCCATCACCTTCATACTCACTGTCAGCTGATGCTTCAGTCACCAAAGCCTCTTAGTCTCTACAACCTCCCACCCCATCCATCCTGCACACTGCAACCAGATTGTTTCCTAGGCCTTTGCTGCCTTGGATCCTCCTCTGCTTGGGAATAACCAGTGAAAGCCTGAGTGCCTGGGCTTACTTTTAAAGATTTTCACAGATGGAGTCATCTCAAAGGTCACTGTTTTACCCACTAAACTTCGACTCATCTCTGCTAACTTAGGGTCACCTCTCTCTCCCACAAGCCCACTCTGCTCACTCCCACCACAGAGATTCCTTCATCAGAAATATCCTCTCTGTGTCCGTCCCAAACTTACCCACCTTCCAGCCCCAATTCCTGTCCTGTGTGTTCAATGAATCTTGCAATTACACTCCAACTTATATGTATCTCCTCTGAGCACTGCAAATCCTTTGACGATTATCCTTAGATATAACTCTGATCATGTTCCTTCTCTACCTAGAATCTAGAATCACCTCTCCATTGCCCAGAGAAGGAAATGACAACTTGCTCCAATATTCTTGACTGGGAAATTCCATGGACAGAGGAGCCTGGAGGACTACAGTCCATGGGGTCACAAAGAATCAGACATGACTGAGCATGCATGCATGCCCCATTGCGCACAGCATAAACTGTAACATTCTTAGCGTGGATTCCAGGTCCTTCTTGAATTGACTACTACATATTTTCACAACCTTATTTGCATCCCCCAAATGAACCTCACACAGCTATTTGCTAACCCAAAGTGTCCTTTCTTCACTGTGTTTACTAATTCTACTTCCTAGGATTCTGGAGATCCTTGTTTCTATAGGAGAGAGAAACACAATAATAAATTCTCTTCTTTGTGATATATTATACTTTACATACTTATTTTATAGTAATTAAAATATATTTTGTAATTATAGCCTCTATGTCTATATCTTCTACTTAGAAATACATTCTTTGTATTCAAAATTATCTGTTTAAAATTTTTCTTAAAGCTTTATTATTATTAATTACATTCTGGCTGATAATAATAGTTAGCATTTCAACAGTACTATGTACCAAACACTTTATAGGTGTTCTATACACATGATTTCAATCAATTCTCAGAACATACCGGTGACACAGGTATCATTATTATCATTCCTTTTTTACACATGAGGAAAAGGGAATACAGGTAAGTGAATTAACCAGTCTAAGATTACACAGCAGTGAAGCCAGGATTTCAACCCAATTAGTCTGACCACTGGAGAAGGAAATGGCAACCCACTCCAGTCTTGCCTGAAAAATCCCATGTTCAGAGGAGCCTGTGGGCTACAGTCAATAGAACTGCAAAGATTCAGATACAACTGAGCAGCTAAACCACCACCAACAAAACCTGAGCACAGACTCTCTACTCTAACCAACACCCCTCACAATTTCTGGGTACATAACACGTAAATTTAAAGCTAAATTTAAATATTCTAAGACCAATCTGAGAGATCACTCAGAACTGTTTAGAGCCCAATATTTCCAGTCTTTGTTGTTCAGAGAAGGAAGACCTGATAGTTTCTTTTTGGAAAACCACCATTTCCTATCCTGTTGTCTATGCCTTTTCTGTAGTTATTCCTCTCTCTGCTCCCCTCTCCCATCCACTTCCACCTTCTTTCTGCAAATTAAAGATTAGGCTCTTCTCCAACAACAAATCACCAATATACCTGGGAGCTTTTAGAAACCAAAGTCAGTGATGTCTAAGACAAACCACAAAAAGAGAAGAAAATTCAGGGGCTCTGGATCCAGGTTGATAATTGTATTATACTTTATAGGAAATGGACAAATGCCACAGAAAGCATCAGACTCAGAGATTTTTAAGATCCTGCTTTTTGTAAAGAAAAACTACCCAATCACTGAAAGTCCAAGAGTTCTGAATAAATGGTTAGATCTTTGGACTATTTTAAATAATTTAAGGCATACACAATAATCAAGGGGAAATCTTCCCAGTGGAATTTCCTTTCTCTTGGATGAAACTTTGTCAGGTAAACTATGACTGAGGAAGGGTTTGGAATCTGTTTCACTTAGTTTGATGATGTTTCTATAAAACTTCTCTACCCAATAATAAGGTAGTAAGAGAAGAAACTTGTATACAAATTACTGATTCACTTCATTGTTCAGTAGAAACCAGCACAACATTGCAAAGCCAATAAAACTTTTTATTGTAAAGCCAATAAAACATTTTTTAAAAGGGAACTTGATGGTAAGTCATAAAAGCAACATTTTTCCAGACTAGACTTCTGAGAATGAAAAAGAGAATAGAGAAGAAAGAGAGCTGGACAAGGAGCCAAGACACCTGTGCACTAGCTCCAGTTCAGGAATTCAGTTCAGTTCAGTTCAGTCGCTCAGTCGTGTCCGACTCTTTGCGACCCCATGAATCGCAGCACGCCAGGCCTCCCTGTCCATCACCAACTCCCGGAGTTCACTCAGACTCGCGTCCATCGAGTCAGTGATGCCATCCAGCCATCTCGTCCTCTGTCATCCCCTTCTCCTCCCACCCCCAATCCCTCCCAGCATCAGAGTCTTTTCCAATGAATCAACTCTTCGCATGAGGTGGCCAAAGAACTGGAGTTTCAGCTTCAGCATCATTCCTCCCAAAGAAATCCCAGGGTTGATCTCCTTCAGAATGGACTGGTCCTTGCAGTCCAAGGGTCTCTCAAGAGTCTTCTCCAACACCACAGTTCAAAAGCATCAATTCTTCGGCACTCAGCTTTCTTCATAGTCCAACTCTCACATCCATATATGACCACTGGAAAAACCATAGCCTTGACTGAACGGACCTTAGTCAGCAAAGTAATGTCTGCTTTTCAATATGCTATCTAGGTTGGTCATAACTTTCCTTCCAAGGAGTAAGCGTCTTTTAATTTTATGGCTGCACTCACCATCTGCAGTGATTTTGGAGCCCCAAAAAATAAAGTCTGACACTGTTTCCACTGTTTCCCCATCTATTCCCCATGAAGTGATGGGACCAGATGCCATGATCTTCGTTTTCTGAATGTTGAGCTTTAAGCCAACTTTTTCGCCCTCCTCTTTCACTCTCATCAGGAAGCCCTTTAGTTCAGGAATTAACTACCTAAATTAAGCCGTGTCATCTCATCCCTCCACTTCTCACTCTCCCCTGTTTCTACTTCTATATAAATTGACAGAATTGGGCTAGACAGTCTCCATTGTACCTCCCAATTCTAACATTCGTGGATTCAGGTCTAAGTCTCTTAGTCTCCTTGTGCTAAGCCTCCCCATCGATTAAATAGCACTAATAATAATGTAACATAGTGAGAATTTCCTCAGGAAAAAAATGCATCATTCAGTCATCCATTTGTTTAACAAATAGTATCTAGTCTTATTATGTGCTAAACACTCTTCTAGGTGCTGGAAATCTGCTAGTAACAAAGCAACGTCTCTAGGTTCATTGAGGTTTTGTTATTCAATCACTAAGTGATGTCCAACTCTGAGATGCCATGGATTGTACACCAGGCTCCTCTGTCCATGGGATTTTCCAGTCAAGAACACTGGAGTGGATTGCCATTTCCTGCTCCAGAGGATCTTCCTGACCCAAGGACTGAATCTGCATCTCTTGTATTGGCAGGCAGATTATTTACCACTGAGACACCAGGAAAGCCCCCTTCATTGAAGTTATATCTTTCATATACGTGTAAGAGCATAATGAAAACAGAGACAGATGATAAATAAATAAAACTATATGAAAATTAGATAGCAGTAGTCCTAACAAAACCATCCCCAAGAAAAAGAAATGCAAAAAGACAGAATGGTTGTCTGAGGAGGCCTTACAAATAGCTGAGAAAAGAAGTGAAAGGCAAAGGAGGAAAAAAAAGATACCTATCTGAATGCAGAGTTCCAAAGGATAGCAAGGAGAAATAAGAAAGCCTTCTTCAGTGATCAATGCAAAGAAATAGAAGAAAACAATAGAATGGGAAAGACTAGAGATCTCTTCAAGAAAATTAGAGATACCAAGGGAACATTTCATGCAAAGATGGGTACAATAAAGGGCAGAATGTCATGGACCTACCAGAAGCAGAAGATATTAAGAAGAGGTGGCAAGAATACACAGAATATCTATACAAAAAAAAAAAAATAATAAGACCTTAATGACTCAGATAACCACAATGGTGTAATTACTCACCTAGAGCCAGACATCCTGAAATGCAAAGTCAAATGGGCCTTAGGAAGCATCACTAGCATCACAAAGCTACTGGAGGTGATGGAATTCTAGCAGAGCTACTTCAAGTCCTAAAAGATGATGCTGTGAAAGTGCTGCACTCAATATGCCAACAAATTTGGAAAACTCAGCAGTGGACACAGGACTGGAAAAGGTCAGTTTTCATTCAAATCCCAAAGAAAGGCAATGACAAAGAATCTTCAAACTACCACACAGTTGCACTCGTTTCATATGCTAGCAAAGTAATGCTCAAAATTCTCCAAGTTAGGCTTCAATAGTACATGAACTAAGAACGTCCAGATGTTTGAGTTGGATTTAGAAAAGGCAGAAGAACCAGATAGCAAAGTGCCAAAATCCATTGGATCATAGAAAAAGCAAGGGAATTCCAGAAAAACATCTACTTCTGCTTCATTAACTACACTAAAGCCTTTGACTGTGTGGATCACAACAATCTATGGAAAATACTTAAAGAGATGGGAATACCAGGTCATCTCACCTGCGTCCTGAGAAACCTGTATGCAGGTGAGGAAACAACAGTTAGAACCAGACATGGAACAACAGACTGGTTCCAAATTGGGAAAGGAGTATGCCAAGGCTGTATATTTTCACCCTGCTTATTTAACTAATATGCAGAGCACATCATGCAAAATGCTGGACTGGATGAAGCATAAGCTGGAATCAAGATTGCTGAGAGAAATATCAATAACCTCAGATATGCAGAAGACTACCACCTTTATGGGAGAAAATAAAGATGAACCTAAATTCACCCTGCTTATTTAACTAATATGCAGAGCACATCATGCAAAATGCTGGACTGGATGAAGCATAAGCTGGAATCAAGATTGCTGAGAGAAATATCAATAACCTCAGATATGCAGAAGACTACCACCTTTATGGGAGAAAATAAAGATGAACCTAAGAGCCTCTTCATGAAGGTGAAAGAGGAGAGTGGGAAAAGCTGGCTTAAAATTCAACTTTCAAAAAACTAAGACCATGGCATCTGGTCCCATCACTTCATGGCAAATAGATGGGGAAACAATGGAAACAGTGACAGACTTCATTATATTTTGGGGCTCCAAATCACTGTGGTCTGTGATTGTAGCCATGAAATTAAAAGACATGTGTTCCTTTTTAGAGGCAGAAAAGCTATAACAAANATGGCATCTGGTCCCATCACTTCATGGCAAATAGATGGGGAAACAATGGAAACAGTGACAGACTTCATTATATTTTGGGGCTCCAAATCACTGTGGTCTGTGATTGTAGCCATGAAATTAAAAGACATGTGTTCCTTTTTAGAGGCAGAAAAGCTATAACAAACTTAGACAGCATATTAAAAAGCAGAGACATTACTTTGCCAACAAAGATCCGTTTAGCTAAAGCTATGATTTTTCCAATAGTTATGTATGGATGTAAGAGTTGAACCAAAAAGAAGGCTGAGCACCAGAGATTTGATGCTTTTGAACTGTGGTGTTGGAAAAGACCTCTGAGAGTCCCTTGGACTGCAAAAAGATCCAACCAGTCCATCCTAAAGGAAATCAATCCTGAATATTCATCAGAAGGACTGATACTGAAACTGAAGCACCAATACTTTGACTACGTGATGCGAAGAACCGACCCATTGGAAAAGCCCCTGATGCTGGGAAGATCGAAGGCAGGAGGAGAAGACAGAGGATGAGATGGTTGGATGGTATCACCAGCTCAATGGACATGAGTTTGAGCAAGTTCCAGGAGATGGTGTAGGACAGGGAAGCCTGGAGCGCTGCAGTCCGTGGGGTCACAAAGAGTCAGACACGACTGAGATACTGAACAGCAAACACAAAGTCCTATCAAGAAAAATAAAACAGGGCAAGGATGGTAGGAAAGCGGGTGGTTATTACTATATTACTATAGCTAGTAAGGAAAGGTCATCTCTTGCCAAGACCTCTGTCTGCTTGAGAAGAGGAGTGGGAAATATAGGAGTGGGAAAACCAAGGAGACCTGTTAGGAAAACATCACAGTAACCTGGCCAAAGGTGCTTGTGTTTCGGGCCAGGACAGTAGAACAAAGGTTTTAGAAAGTTTTTAGATTCTGCACATATTTATAAGGTACAGCTCACAAGATCTGCTGATTTTTTGATTTAGGAAAGCAAAGAAGTAGAGCAATCTCAGATATTCCAAGGGTTTACACTGGAGCAAGCAGAGTGAAATAAGTCAGACAGAAAATGATAAACACCATGTGCTCTCACATATATGTGGAATCTCAAACAAAACTGAGCTCACGGATATAGAGAACAGATTGGCAGTTGCCTGAGGCTGGGGTGAGGAGGAGGCAAAAATGGATGGACGGGGTCAAAGGTAAAAATGCCCAGGAGTCACCACACACCTATCAGGGTAATGGGGCCAGGAGCAATTTTGCCCTGATTCAGAAAAATAGGTACAAGTTTGCAGCAAAGTAAGCACTGAAGTGTGTAGACTTGTGTATCCAACGTGGTAGTCACCAGCCACATGTAGCTATTTAAATGCTAGTGCACTAAAATTAAATAAAATTTAAAATTCAATTCTCCCATCATTAAAGTCATATTTAAGATGCTGACCAGCCACATGGCTAGGCGCTACCATGCATTAGCACAGGTTTAGAACGTTTCCATCATCACTGAGCCTTCTCATAGAACACGGATCTAGACCACAGCTGCTTCAGAAAAATATATATATATATTTTCCAAGAATATAAGCTCCATGCAGGCAAGATCTTCTCCCTCCTGTGTATCGTTATACACCTCCAGCACTTAGACCAATGTCTAGAACATAGTACATGGTCTTTAAGTCTTGTTGAATAAATTCTTAAATGAATATAAAAGCCCTGAAACAAGCAGCTATTAAGTAAACTGTGCTACAATTAGACTCTGTGATATTACCAATCCATCGTAAATAATTTTTATGAAAAAATTTTAATTGCTTGGGAAACTGATGTGTAACTGAGTGCCTGAGAATATGGGCTAACTTGTATCCATTCTCTTCTTTCTCTTTGAAACTAGAAGAGAATGCTAATTTTAGCTAAAAGCAGTTCCATACAGAATAAAAGATTATCGTTTCCAGGCTCCCTGGCAATTAAGGGTCACCATGTGATTAATGTCAGTGGAGTAAGATGAAAGCAAAATTTCTGTGTGGGACTTTTGGAAAGTCCCCAAAAGAGAAAACGATCCTTTAATTTTGTGGCTGCAGTCACCATCCGCAGTGATTCTGGAGCCCAAGAAAATAAAATCTGTCACTGCCAGGGTCAGTCTCTAGCTAGGGAACTAGCCCCTGCCTGCCATAGTGAGACCTGGTGCAGCCAAATAAGCAAGGAAGCATAGCTTTTAAAAGCAAGAAATTACTATCGTATTAGACGGGACCGACAGAAGGCATCACTCACATCGCACGAGTCCTGCCGAACAGCACACGTGTGGAGTCTCAGAAGTCCCATGAGGTCACAGGCTGAAGCTACCTGCTGAAGGAGTACATTCGGAATAGATAAAGAGTTTCAATTTCTGATAACATTGTTGGACCGCCACAAGCTGGATTTTCTCCCTCTGTACCTCTGTAGCTGTGTCTCATAAGTTGTCCTTACTTTCTATTATATGTAGTCAAACCTATACCAAAAACAACAGAAATAACAAATGGGGGAAATGTAGTGCTTGCAAAGTGGTTTGCAGCATGCTATCAAATTTTCTTTAGTAACTTTGTTTTAATATTTATTGCCTTTAAAATATTTTTTAATGCTGAGACAACATCAACAATTGAGAACTAGTTACATGATCATTGACACCAGGTGGCACAATCAGACTGTTGCTTCTGTGAGTGGAGCAGGTGTCTGCAAAACTTTACAACGCTCTCCGTCTCTTCAAACAATGAAAACAATGCTCTCCTTTGCTTCTTGTGCTTTTCCAGTGAGACCAGAACAAAGCGAGTAACTAATTCTCGATGGACCCACCAAGTCTCAGCCCTCGATTGGGGAAGTAGTCTCTGAGAATCGTGGCAAAACGCGTGGGGTAGACGCTATCTGCCCACGCGGTATCCCCTGATGATGTTTTCTCTAGCTCCCAGTGAGGACACGAAAGCTGCATGTGAGTAAGAAGCTCCTGTCACAGCCTGCACCCTACATTCCTAGCCAGGCAGCAAGGGAAAGGGGGCTTCTCTAGGTTTAGCTCTGGATCAGATGCTTTCAGATATACATTAAATGAAGTGCGCCAGCATAAAAGATGAACAGGGAAGTTGTGCGACAGTCAACATTCACTTGGCAAATGTTTATTGAGCATCTGCCATGTGCAGTTACTGTGCTGGGCACCCAAAGCAATCAAGCAACAGAGGACGCTTACCCCCAGAGAAGCTGCAACACAAGAATTAGAATAAAGGACAGAGTATGGAATAGAGACGTATGTGGACATTACTTGCCTCTCGTTTATTCTTCAAGTTAGAACTAATAAGAAATTTCTACATTCTGTATTTGTTTACTATGGATAAAGCTTTGTTGAAATGTTTGACTTGACCATTCTCTATTGACAGCTAGAATCTATGACATTTTGATTGTGTTTAATTTATTGATGGTAAACACTGTGAGAGCAGATTTAAGGACTATCTTTTGTGTCAACACGTTACAGGAACTGAAATTCCTCCAGGGGCTTTTCTGATACTTGTGCTCAAATGATCTATGGTTCAGTTCAGTTCAGTCACTCAGTCGTGTCCAACTCTTTGCCACCCCATGAATCACAGCCAGGCCTCCCTGTCCATCACCAGCTCCCAGAGTTCATTCAAACTCGTATCCATCAAGTCAGTGATGCCATCCAGCCATCTCATCCTCTGTCATCCCCTTCTCCTCCTTCTCCCAATCCCTCCCAACATGTGTAGGTCTTTAAAATGAAGATAATATGTTCAATTAATTAGGATGAAATAGTGAGTATTAATTGTAGTTGCTTGCTTAAAGCTTTTGAGAATTGGGGGATTTGTTTCCAGGAATCAATACAGTCTGTTTGGTTTCCAGCAGGTCTCCCAGCTTCTTTCAATGCTTCACCAGGGACAATATCAGCCAAGGCCAAGTTTTAGAGGAAACAAATATTCCAGGAGCTATAGGTATGAATGACCCTCCTGTTACCTATTATATCTCCAATAACCTAATGCTGAAGAGTAAAATCTATACTTTCCCTGACTTCTCTTTCTAGATATGCCCTTCAAGACATGGACAAATTTAGCTTGAAAGACAGTGGCCGTGGTGACAGTGAAGCAGGAGACAGTGATTATGATCTGGGGCGAGATTCTCCAATAGACAGGCTGCTGGGTGAAGGATTCAGTGATCTGTTTCTTACAGATGGAAGAATTCCAGCAGGTAAGAGTGTAGTGATAGATAAATCCTTATTTTCAGGTCTACTGCACCAGTGGAGTGAGTGGTTTCTCCCATGCTTTTATTTTTCCTTTGTACTAAAGTAGCTATATGCACACTATCAATAATGAACATAAATTGAAACAATTTTATATTGTCTAATTAAAATTCATAGTAATCAGTTGGTAGAGAAAGGGAATAAACAAGGGCGAGATTCTCCAATAGACAGGCTGCTGGGTGAAGGATTCAGTGATCTGTTTCTTACAGATGGAAGAATTCCAGCAGGTAAGAGTGTAGTGATAGATAAATCCTTATTTTCAGGTCTACTGCACCAGTGGAGTGAGTGGTTTCTCCCATGCTTTTATTTTTCCTTTGTACTAAAGTAGCTATATGCACACTATCAATAATGAACATAAATTGAAACAATTTTATATTGTCTAATTAAAATTCATAGTAATCAGTTGGTAGAGAAAGGGAATAAACAAGAAAGCTTAAGAGGACAAGAAGGAAGGAGTGGGGAGAGGAGGATAGAAAACCAGGCCACTTCCCTCCTTTTTCTCCCCCATCCACTACTGCCATAGGGCACTCTTGAGCAATTCTCTCAAATTACTGGGTGGTTGCTTTTTATTCAGACAGCCTGTTTTGGTGCCTAGTGGTAAGCAGGACTATAATTTGGAGGACACATTTCCTGTGATGGGAACCAACTCACATAATCAGAGATGAAAATACTCTAGGGAATGGTATACTTCAATCACTAAAAATAGGCAAAAGAATGCATCTTTGTAGGTGGCAAGCATGGAATATTTTTTGCCACCTTTCATTTCATGTCTCCACTGTAATGCAGGAGGGGCAGGAGTCCAGGAGGGGAATTTATGAGTACACAGCTAGATGGAGGAGACCCCATTAAGTTGTGAGCCACGTTTTCCTTAGAGTCCCTCCTCTCTAATCCTGCAGTAGAAACTCTCAGATCCAGCTGAGTAAATACTGACTGCCTCACTGTAGCAACCCTGTTACTAAAGACTATAATATTAAATCAACCCTTCAGAACCTATTCCTTTGGCTACTTATATTTCTAAATTCCACTGAATGTTGATCAAATAACTGCCACTTGATAAATGAATAAATGAAGTGATAAATGAAAGAAAAGGAGAACAAAACTGTATTACCTGTGTGAGTCCATGAACAACTGTTTCCTAAATACAGATAAATAAGATAGTTTAGGAAATAGACCTGAGGGAGCTTCAGAGAGCCACCGAAACGCAGTGGAAATCAGTAAACAGAAATGCTGGCTCTCGTAAACTGTAGTCGTAATGGTGGCAGCAGCTGTAGGAGTAGTAATATTAATCCAGGCACGCACAGTCACAGTTACCAGCGATGCCCCAGTGCTTCCTCTGGCCTTATGAGTTCTGTACCTGCACTGCCTCTCCCCGCACTCTGGCATAGCAATGAGTGGTGATGGTAGTAACAGTAGTGTTCTTTTTTTTTTTTTTTTTTTTAAGATTTGAAAACAGAAGCTTATAAAGGTTTAAAAAAAAGTATACAAAATCAAGCAATTTGTATATTTTAGAGGTGAGATTTGAACCCATGCCTCTACTCATAAACACAAATCTATCAAGAATAATATAAAGTAAGTTTGTTGTTTTTTTTAAATACTTTGAGTGACGTATTTGTTTTGCCTTTCTAAAGTCTTATTACCTGAGAACCAATGAAATGCTGCTTATTTAATTATGCTATTACTGTAATAGATACTGCATTTCTGACAGGATGATGTATGGAAAGCACTTCTAGTGGCATTAAGGGCTACAAGCAACGTACACTGAAAGCTGATACTTACACAGTCACTCATGGTGGGGGTTTTTTGTTTGTTTTTGTTAAATTCATAAATTCTCTAGACCAATTTAAAGAGAAATTCTTGAAAAAACTAGTGGAACATATATGGCCTCAGACAATTTGCTCATAAACAGTTTTGTTATTCTTATCCATGAAATGAAAAAGTTGGCTGAATTTCTATGATTCTGTAATACTGATGGAACTCAAATTTTGAATATTGATCCCTAATTTTCAATAATATAATTACTCAACTTACATTAAAATGGAAACATATCATGGGTATAATACCAACATGTCCTAAGTTATTTTTTCAATTGTAGAAAGTTGACTCATTGACACAATTCATTTATCGCTATAGTTAAAAGAATAACTGCCCCTGCTTGGATAACCTTGCTGGGACCAAATGATGCCTAAAGTCCTTTTTTAACTCTGAAATTCTCTAATTCAATAACTAATCATGGTCTAATTTTTTTTTTAAAAAAGGTCACAACTCCTCTTTCATTCTAGCCTATATTTTCAAAGTTACCACTGCCAGGTATGTTCATGGCAGGAGAGTTATCTAATGCTTGAATTAAAGTAATTAAAATAAATGTTAAAGAATAAAGAATAATTGGGGAAATAATAGGTGGATATTGATAAACTCTAGATACTAGAGCCTTATTTAGTGAGTGACTTTAGACTCCTCCTAAGTCACATTTCTTCTGAAAGTTAGAGGCTCATTTTTATATTACCGTTAATAACACCAGTTAATGTGTAGACAAGTCTTTAAAAAAGAATTCCACAAAATTATACTTAATCTAGGTGTGTGGTGGATTGGAGAAGGAAATGGCAACCCACTCCAGTGTTCTTGCCTGGAGAATCCCAGGGGCGGCGGAGCCTGGTGGGCTGCCGTCTATGGGGTTGCAAAGAGTCGGACACGACTGAAGCGACTCAGCAGCAGCAGCAGCAGGTGTGTGGTGGGAGAGCTCTTTTGCTAGGCCATGTAACTGCTAGGCCATGTAATAGATTGTATTACAATACATACACTTCTGCCTTATTAGCTTCTTGTCTCTATGTGGGGTATTGTAGAAACTATTCTAGAGGGGGAGCCTGGTGAGCTGCCGTCCATGGGGTGGCACAGAGTCGGACACAACTGAAGCGACTTAGCAGTAGCAGCAGCATTCTAGAGGCACAGAGCAACAGGAAATCGCTAATGATCCATAAAATATCTTAAGCTTTTTGTATGCTTGGCTAGTATAGAAATGTGCATAATCAAATATCTATACTTAATTATCACCATCATTCTGATGATACATTACCCATATTCTGGTTTATTCTTCACACTTGCAGTTTCTTTCAACACATTAGTATGTAAAAGTTTTGCTTTGTAAACTTTATATTCCCAGGAAATATTCCAAGTAGAAAAAAATGTTAAGTCCACATCTGAATGCCATTAACAGAAATCAGCACAATTTTTTTAAAGCATGGATATTTTTAGGATTTCAGTGTCTTATTCCAACTGTTTTTTTCTGCATTAGACTGTGATCAAATATAGATTATGTTATATTGCTTTGCCTGCCAACAGGGTCATTTCTGGTCATTCATTCTATTAATTCATTCTATTAATTCCCACAGGAGGACTCTGCATTCTGAACAGTAAAGTCAGCATGCATTTTTGTCTGTTGGCTCATGTTTGTCAACATACTTTCTTCCTTACTCATTCAACTTTGAATTACAACTCTACACAAATGCTTGCAAAATCTCCCGCCAGGATGTCCTTGCGATACTCCTTGACTGAGCTCATTTCTTTTTTTTTTTTTAACATTGTAACATCTATGATTACTTAATTCAAACATTCCTATTTAATTCTATGTCTTCTCCATTCTCATGGCTGGTACCCTACTTCTGGCTGCTTTTCTGTATCAGCACATGAAATGATATTCACTCTCCAATAGCTTCTTCCTTTGTCAAACCTTTCTTTCATACAGCTTGAACAACTTTTTCAAAACATTTTATATTTTTTAGTTCAAAAACAGTAATTGACTTTTGTTGCCCAGCATCACCTAGTTCAGCTGTTTGTCTTGACATTTCAAGGCCGGTGAAATCTAGCCCTAGCTTATTAAATTTATTATTATTATTTTTTATATTTTGCAATAGGCAGGGTCATTTCTACATAACACAGCAATCCTTCGCTAATGTTCACCTTTCTACCTGAAAAATTAGCTTGTCTTTACTTTGTCTATCTAAACTCTATTCATCTCTCAAAGTTTGTTTATAGAGTTTCTCTTTAACTGCCTCAGCATCCACCTCTACTCCTTTTTTTTTTTTTTTTTACTTTATTTTACTTTACAGTACTGTATTGGATTTGGCATACATTGACATGAATCTGCCACGGGTGTACATGAACTCCCAAACATGAACCCCCCCCCCACCCACCTCCCATCCCACATCTTCCCTCCAGATCATCCCCATACACCAGCCCCAAACATCCTGCATCCTGCATCGAACATAGACTGGCGATTCGTTTCTTACATGATAGTATACATATTTCAATGCTATTCTCCCAAATCATCCCACCCTCTCCCTCTCCCTCAGAGTCCAAAAGTCCGCTCTACACATCTGTGTCTCTTTTGCTGTCTTGCATACAGGGTCCTCATTACCATCTTTCTAAATTCCATATATATGTGTTAGTATACTGTATTGGTGTTTTTCTTTCTGGCTTACTTCACTCTGTATAATTGGTTCCAGTTTCATCCATCTTATTAGAACTGATTCAAATGTATTCTTTTTAATGGCTGAGTAATACTCCATTGTGTATATGTACTACAACTTTCTTATCCATTCATCTGCTGATGGACATCTAGGTTGTTTCCATGTCCTGGCTATTATAAACAGTGCTGCGATGAACATTGGGGTACATGTGTCTCTTTCTATTCTGGTTTTAAATTTTATTTTTATTGAAGTAATGGTTGCTATACAATATTATATGTTATAGGTATATAATACAGTGATTCACAATTTAAAGTTATATTTTACTTATAGTTATTATAGAATATTGGCTAATAGTTTAGAATATACCTAGTAGTTTGTACCTCTTAATCCCTTATCCCTATCTTGCCCCTCCTCTCTTCCCTCTCTCCACTGGTAACCATTAGTTCATTCTCTATATCTGTGAGCCTGTTTCTTTTTTGTTATATTCAACAGTTTTAGCTTTTAGATTCTGCATGTGACATCCTACTTTTTTTTTTTTTTATATATTGTCTCAGCATCATATAGTTTGACACTTTAGACATCTATGACCTCATTTGTCACACTTGATTATTCTAGTACTGGAAACCATTTAAGGGTGGGGAGCTGTAACACCATTTTACATATGTCAGGCTCTTAATAGATTGATAACTCAATGACTAATGGCTTGATAGGAGTTAGGCATATATTTACCTTCTTATACTCAATGCCTGCTTCCTGTCCTGAATATAAGGTCCAGTACAGAGAGAAAACTCACCATCTTGCTATGGGAAAACAGAGTTTTCTGTTTCCCCATGACTTTCCCTCCTCAGAGAAAGTTTAATCACCGGACAAGAGCTTTCAAGGAACAAAGGAAGATTAGCCACTTGCACGACTAGCCAGCAAGTCCTGATTCGTTGGATATGGTGTAGAACATCTGGGACACTAAGCTGTATGTACACTGAGAATGATTTCGCACAGTTGAGTCTTGGGGTAAAGGTTGAAAATATCAATGAAATTAAGAAATGCCCCTTCTGTGCCACTGTTCCTCCGTCTCTATTATTTTAGCCTTCTTATCCCCATTGGGCTTCCCTGGTGGCTCAGAGGTTAAAGCATCTGTCTCTAATGCAGGAGACCTGGGTTCGATCCCTGGGTTGGGAAGATCCCCTGGAGAAGGAAATGGCAATCCACTCCAGTATTCTTGCCTGGAGAATCCCATGGACGGAGGAGCCTGGTGGGCTACAGTCCACAGGGTCGCAAAGAGTCGGACACGACTGAGTGAAAAAATTTAAATAAAAAATTATCCCCATTNTTGTTCCATGTCCAGTTCTAACTGTTGCTTCCTGACCTGCATATAGGTTTCTCAAGAGGCAGCTCAGGTAGTCTGGTAATGATCTATGGTATAAGATGCTAAAACAACCAGAAAAACAGAAAAATCCCTGCATGCAATTTTCAAAGACATACTTATCCATGTTGGGCTTCCCAGCTGGCTCAGCAGGTAAAGAGTCCACCTGCCAATGCAGAAGATGCAGGAGTCAAGGGTTCAATCCCTGGGTTGGGAAAGTCCCGTGGAGAAGGAAATGGCAATCCACTCCAATATTCTTGCCTGGAAAATCCCATGGACAGAAGAGCCTGGCAGACTACAATCCATGGGGTCACAAGGAGTTGGACACGATTGAATAACTTAGCAGACATCCATGTCAGAAGAGTAGATCAGATTTTTACTCTCCTCCCCAAATATCCCATGATAACTCCTCTACTTCATGTCCATATTTAACTAAATGTTGGTTGTCATCACTAGGGAGGTTGAACCAAGAGGGGGCAATGAAGAGAGAAGGAGGGGGAAAATGAAGGAAAGAAAGAAGGGAGGCAAGGAGTGATGAAGAAGAGAAAGAAGGAAGGTGATCATAGAGTAAGTGATTTATCCCCTAAAACACTTGTTAAAATATTCTCCTTTGCATTTGCACTTAGTTTGAGTCTTAATATTTTCTGATCTCATGATGTTGTTGGATATCATGAAGTCAATCTGACCTCTGCCCTTTGATCATTACACTGGATTAGTGGGGAATCTTTGCTTACTTGCAAACCCATGGACTATACAGTCCATGGAATTCTCCAGGCCAGAATACTGGAGAACTGACTCTAACTGTCAGAACAATGAGGCCATTGCCCACCACTGTGGCCAAGTACACGGGCAGAAACACTACAAAGCATGCTCTCTGCACCTTTGGATCCTGGAAAAGACTGCTGAAAATTAACTCAGTCACATTATTGGTCCTCGCCATGGAATCCACTTGAAGAAGATGGATTTAAGAGAAGAGACCTGTGATAAAACAAACAGTCATAACACCCAGTCCTTCATGTTTACTTAACACTTGCCTGTTGATGGAACTCTTTCACACATAATATCTGACCGGTTAATTTATTTGATCACTAATATAGTAAATGTTTGTTCAGCAGCCCACTTTATGCAAGACATGATTCAATATACCACACAAAAACTCTATAATCTCCATATCCTAAGTGAGAAGACTGAGGCTCAGAGAGGTTGAGAATTAACCAAGACTTCCAGCAAGAAACGGATTCAGAACAAGAACCAGATTATTTTATTCTAATATGTTATTTCAAGAAACCACATTGAAAAAAATAATTACTATCTTCAGCATTAATAGTCATCTATATATATATATTAATGACTAACAATTATCTAATTCTCATCATACCTTTGTGTTAGAAATTCTCAAATGAACTTCTGTTCCTAAATCTCTGGTTTTCTCCTTTTATTCCCCAGAAATGCCAATCCAATTGATAATCCTTCCTTTCTAAAGAATGCCTTTGATATTTTCTTTGTATAAGTTAGACAAGTTTCTGAATTATTTCAGAGCTATGGTTTCACTCAATCCCACAGCTTCATGAATTTTTACCAACATTTTCGAAATTTTTGACACTGGAGACCAAGGTAAAAATCTAGGAGCTGTTGAGAATATAGCTCACTATCAAAGACAGTTTAAATATAACACATGGAGATTCACCAGTTTGCTATTTTCTGTCTTCCAGTTTCCCTGCCATTGACAAACTTTTTTGCCAGCAGGAAGTAAGGATTTATTTTAATTCAATTCTTTGACCAAATATTTTATTAAGGACCTCCCATGTGCCTCCGAGATCCAGGATGTATGAAAGAAGAAAGGTGGCTCTCACCCTTAGGAAGCTTGCAACTTCATGCAGTTAAATGGCACATTTATTAATGAGATGGAGAAAACCATCAAGACTTCTTCTGCTTTTAAAACTACGTTGAAATATCTCATTCCTCTTATTTTTTCCTTCTGTCTCTTGTGCATCCATAGTGAAATACATTAATCACCTCCTTTCTCCCCAGTTCTTCTCTTGATGAGAATATGAAGACATATACAAGGTGAAAATATGCTAAAAGAGTCCTCAGTAAGTTACTTGGCTAAAACTGGGGAAGAAATGGGGCACTGAAAGGTTAAAAAGGGGGGCATTCAGAAAACACAATTGAGCAGGAGCGATGAAGCAAGATGGGGTTCCCTGAGTCAAGCCCAGGGCTCTGCGATGACATAAAGGATGGGATGGAGGAGGCAGGGAGGGGTATAATTATGGCTGATTCATGTTGTCATATGGCAGAAACCAACACAACATTGTAAAGCAATTTTCCTCCAAATAAAAAAATAAATTTAAACAAAAACTGATGAGCCTCCCTTACTGAGTCAGGGAAACAGAAAGAAGGAAGATATTAAAAACAACCCAAAGAGGCTGTGAAAGTTTGGTGCCTTAAGAGACTAAAGCACGTGGCTACCGGATGTTCATCATTTTCATCGCCAAGCTACAGCATCAGGTACTATTGCCCTTTTTTCAGCTTCTGCTGTGTGCTGGACCGCGGTAAACATGGTACAATCCTCTCCTCATGTAAATCTTCCTGCCATTTAGAGGTAGTGAATGGAAAGGTGAGGAAACTGTGACTCAGAGAGGTTAAGTTACTTACCCAAAGAAACACAGCTTATGAGTGGTTAAGTCAAGGCTGAAACCCAGGTCAATCTAGAAGAGGGAGGAAGAGCCTCCTTCACCATGGGCAACAGACGAACCTGAGGGACGAGAGCTAACAAGGAAAGAGCATAATACATGAATGACGCTTTTCTAGTGAAGATAAAAGTACTATAGTACCCTCCCTCTTGCATCTCAAAGAAAAACATAGCAACCTAGATGTCCATCATCAGATGAATGGATAAGAAAGCTGTGGTACATATACACAATGGAGTATTACTCAGCCATTAAAAAGAATACATTTGAATCCATTCTAATGAGGTGGGTGAAACTGGAGCCTATTATACAGAGTGAAGTAAGCCAGAAACAAAAACACCAATACAGTATACTAACGCATATATATGGAATTTAGAAAGATGGTAATGATAACCCTGTATGCGAGACAGCAAAAGAGACACAGATGTATAGAACAGTCTGTTGGACTTTGTGGGAGAGGGAGAGGGTGGGATGATTTGGGAGAACGGCATTGAAACATGTATAATGTCATGTATGAAATGAATCGCCAGTCCAAGTTCGATGCATGATACTGGGTGCTTGGGGCTGGTGCACTGGGACGACCCAGAGGGATGGTACGGGGAGGGAAGAGGGAGGGGGTTTCAGGATGGGGATCACATGTACACCCGTGGTGGATTCATGTCGACGTATGGCAAAACCGATACAATGTTGTAAAGTAATTAACCTCCAGTTAAAATAAATAAATTTATATTCAAAGTTAAAAAAAAAAAGAAAAACATAGCCTTAGCTATTGGTTCAGTCTCTGATGCACATATTCTTACAGAGTACCTGATCCTTAGGTGAAGAAATATGTCTATATACCTTAGAGTCCAGAGTGGACATCAGAGTCTGGTGTAGTGAATTCTGAAACAGAACAAGGTCATCAAAAGGGGCATGCATTCAACAAAGTTGGAGGAGCAGATAGAAAGGCAATATTAACGCCTCAGGAGGAATTCCTGGAGCCTCTTATTCATGGGCAACGGATAAAAAGTTGTAAAATAAACAACAGCAATCAGCTTACGTGCCCCCAGGAGTAAAGAAAGACAACTTTGAAGAGAGAAAAGCAACACTCGGGTTTTGTACAAAGTGATACATTCCCGGTGCCTTGTATGTCTGTTTAATCTAGTCCAGGCTACCACTATCTCCAGGCTGAATTATTGCCATATCATATCCCCCTAACTGCTCTTGCTGCTTCCACTTTCTCTCCTAAAGTTTTTTCTCCAGCTAGCAGAGCCAGCAAGATCCTCTTAAAAGATCAGTCAGATTGTGCCTCATACAGACATCCTCAAAAAAGGGAAAACAACATCCCTACCAAAGTCTTTCCTAGCTCCCACAGGAAAGAAAAGCTGCAGAGTCCCTCCCGCAGTCTGTTATGTGGTTCCCACTCTTTCCCTGGCCACTGATCCCACCACCCTTCCATTTTCTCAGTGTTTTTCAACCACAAGATGTAGGACACAGTACGGACCATCCAGACTCACTCTAGGGTCCTGACTGACATGTAGTGTCATGCATAGCATAGAACTGTCAGTAAACTACAGCTAAAAGTGAGCAACTTCTTGCTATACGGTTTGACTTGATATTTCTGTTTTGATAGCTAGGATTTATGCCATTGTGACCTTTTGGTGGAGGGAATAGTTCCAGGTTCGTGGCTCACTGGACAGAAGGAAAGAAAATGCAGTAAGGACGCCTGGTTGAGCGGACTTTCACTCTCCTCCCAGATCAGTCTAGAGAAGTGGTCATAAGAGCAAGTATTGCGGCTGGCAGCCAATTCTCAGCTCGGTCACCACGTATCACGTGTCTTTGGGAACAGCTTTTCTCATTTTCTTAGAATGGGGTAACCATTCCTAGGTGACCTATTTGTTGCATGAATTATATATGAGATAAAATATATAAAGCACTTAAGAGGGTTGCCTGGCAAATAGGAAGTTCTCAATCAACAGGAGCTATTACTAGCTCAGACTTCCTGGTATTTATTTACATTTCTCTCTGGTTTCTCTTTCCCCTGGCCCAAGAAAAAGACAGTCCGTAACTAATTACCTCTTCTCCCCTCTGTCACTTTTCCAAATAAAACCCTTACTGTGGAATTTAGGATTACAAAATCATCCGTGGGTTGCATGTAAAAACCTAGATAGGTAAATGACGGTCTAGACCCTAACTAGTTAGAATTTTCTCCTCTAACTTTGAGGCTTCCCAGGTGGCTCAGGGGTAAAGAATCTGCCAACCAATGCAGGAGACACCAGAGCCTTGGGTTCGATCCCCGTGTCAGGAAGATCCCTAGAAGGAAACTGTAACCCACTGCAGTATTCGTGCCAAGATAATCCCATGGACAGAGGAGCCTGGCTGGTCACAGCCATGGGGTCACAAAAAGTCAGACACAGCCGAATGCATGCACAAGAATGAGCATAGAGTCCCAGTGAGAGAAATCTAATAAGGACACGATNTCATGTCGACGTATGGCAAAACCGATACAATGTTGTAAAGTAATTAACCTCCAGTTAAAATAAATAAATTTATATTCAAAGTTAAAAAAAAAAAGAAAAACATAGCCTTAGCTATTGGTTCAGTCTCTGATGCACATATTCTTACAGAGTACCTGATCCTTAGGTGAAGAAATATGTCTATATACCTTAGAGTCCAGAGTGGACATCAGAGTCTGGTGTAGTGAATTCTGAAACAGAACAAGGTCATCAAAAGGGGCATGCATTCAACAAAGTTGGAGGAGCAGATAGAAAGGCAATATTAACGCCTCAGGAGGAATTCCTGGAGCCTCTTATTCATGGGCAACGGATAAAAAGTTGTAAAATAAACAACAGCAATCAGCTTACGTGCCCCCAGGAGTAAAGAAAGACAACTTTGAAGAGAGAAAAGCAACACTCGGGTTTTGTACAAAGTGATACATTCCCGGTGCCTTGTATGTCTGTTTAATCTAGTCCAGGCTACCACTATCTCCAGGCTGAATTATTGCCATATCATATCCCCCTAACTGCTCTTGCTGCTTCCACTTTCTCTCCTAAAGTTTTTTCTCCAGCTAGCAGAGCCAGCAAGATCCTCTTAAAAGATCAGTCAGATTGTGCCTCATACAGACATCCTCAAAAAAGGGAAAACAACATCCCTACCAAAGTCTTTCCTAGCTCCCACAGGAAAGAAAAGCTGCAGAGTCCCTCCCGCAGTCTGTTATGTGGTTCCCACTCTTTCCCTGGCCACTGATCCCACCACCCTTCCATTTTCTCAGTGTTTTTCAACCACAAGATGTAGGACACAGTACGGACCATCCAGACTCACTCTAGGGTCCTGACTGACATGTAGTGTCATGCATAGCATAGAACTGTCAGTAAACTACAGCTAAAAGTGAGCAACTTCTTGCTATACGGTTTGACTTGATATTTCTGTTTTGATAGCTAGGATTTATGCCATTGTGACCTTTTGGTGGAGGGAATAGTTCCAGGTTCGTGGCTCACTGGACAGAAGGAAAGAAAATGCAGTAAGGACGCCTGGTTGAGCGGACTTTCACTCTCCTCCCAGATCAGTCTAGAGAAGTGGTCATAAGAGCAAGTATTGCGGCTGGCAGCCAATTCTCAGCTCGGTCACCACGTATCACGTGTCTTTGGGAACAGCTTTTCTCATTTTCTTAGAATGGGGTAACCATTCCTAGGTGACCTATTTGTTGCATGAATTATATATGAGATAAAATATATAAAGCACTTAAGAGGGTTGCCTGGCAAATAGGAAGTTCTCAATCAACAGGAGCTATTACTAGCTCAGACTTCCTGGTATTTATTTACATTTCTCTCTGGTTTCTCTTTCCCCTGGCCCAAGAAAAAGACAGTCCGTAACTAATTACCTCTTCTCCCCTCTGTCACTTTTCCAAATAAAACCCTTACTGTGGAATTTAGGATTACAAAATCATCCGTGGGTTGCATGTAAAAACCTAGATAGGTAAATGACGGTCTAGACCCTAACTAGTTAGAATTTTCTCCTCTAACTTTGAGGCTTCCCAGGTGGCTCAGGGGTAAAGAATCTGCCAACCAATGCAGGAGACACCAGAGCCTTGGGTTCGATCCCCGTGTCAGGAAGATCCCTAGAAGGAAACTGTAACCCACTGCAGTATTCGTGCCAAGATAATCCCATGGACAGAGGAGCCTGGCTGGTCACAGCCATGGGGTCACAAAAAGTCAGACACAGCCGAATGCATGCACAAGAATGAGCATAGAGTCCCAGTGAGAGAAATCTAATAAGGACACGATAATAAAGTGATAGGCTGAAGACTTATTGCTATGAGCTCAAATCACATCACGAGAGCCTCCTTCCCACTTTGGACCTCCAAGTGGTATTTCATGGAATCCCATGATGCGAAAGCCCAAAAAAAAAAAAAAAACCCTTTAGGAAACATCCTGTCCAGTCCTCTCCTTTTTATAGAAGGAGAAACCAAGATCCAGAGAGAAGAGTGACTCACCCCAGATTACACAGGGATTCGGACCCTCTCACATTCCGTCAACCTGTGAAAACCTCCAGGCACGCCACTACCTACGTGGTACAATTAACGCTCAATATTAGAGCAAGGAGTTGAACATGAAGGGTTTTCTCCTTGGGCACAGGAAATGTTCTCCTTCTGTTGCAAGAACTCTTCACTCAAACAAATGTCCTGGGCTGAGAGAAGGCTCTCTTCACGGCAAAACCCTTCCCCTGGGCTGCTTTCTCTGCACTGAAGGCCCCTAGTGAGTTAATCCACTTCATCTCAGCCAAGGCGCCAGGTGAGACTGATGAAATGTTAGCGCTGAAAGGAAATCTGCAGACTGTTCACTCAGCCTCAGTGTACCCATGGAGCAACTAGGGGCCAGAGAGTTTAACTGACTTCTCAAAGTCAGATAGCTATTTTTTGGTCAAGTTGCTGAGGCACTGTTTCTGAAATACTGGGATTGTGTCTAGCGATTTTGGTTTTGTGATTGTTATTGCCAATTAACAGTGTCAATTTTGCTACCATATGACCACACCCCACAGCCCTGTGATCTTTTAGAAAATGAAGAGCCTATAATGATGTGGATAAATCACAAAGGGAAAGATTTAGAAAATTGGTCCCTTAGCCAATCTTTAGATCAACTATTTAGAAACAGGAAAATAGCTACCAAAAACAGCTAACCAGTAAGCTTTAGGTCCTGCTGTTGGTTTAGGAAACCTACTCGCTCTCTAGAAAACCAAAGATGGTTTTTCAATATGGAGATGCTTGAACTATTTAAAATAAAATGAGCCATGTGCCATGATCAAGGGGCCAAATTTCCCCATGGTTTTTTGTCTCTAGGGTGAAACTTTTCCAAGAAACGGAGTTAAGAAAAAGTTCAAAATGTGTGTCAATTAATTTAGAGAAGTTCGAGAAGTTAACAAACATCCAGTAATTATGCTCTGAGAGAGAGAAACTAAAAACACGACATTAGGAGAGTTTTTATCCCAACTTTCTGAGCTACCACGGGAGTATGGGTCTGCAGGGAGAAAAGAGGACTGGCCCAGGGGAAGGGACTACAAACTGGATGATTTGGGCAAGTTCCTTCATCTCTATGGGCTGCAGTTCTACAGGCATAAAATGGCAGAATTGGACTAGATTTCTTTCATGTCCCTTCTCACTCTAACAATCTGTGCTTTAGGGTCACTTAGACTTAAATACCACACAAGGAATGATGACGATCATGATCAAAATAATAATTGCCATTTATTGAGTACCTACCAGGTACCAGGTACTATACCAGACATTTTGTAACCGTTATCTCTTATAGTCACAGCAGTCCTACGGGGCAAATTTTCTCTCACTCTCTCTCTCTCTCTTTTTTTTTTTAGTGTACAGATTGACACTTGTTTTTTAAAAACTTTTATTGGAATGTAGTTGATTTACATTGCTGTGTTAGTTTCAACAGCAAAGTAAGTGAGTTGCACATATACATATACCCACTCGTTTTAGGGTTGTTTGTTTGTTTCTTCAATTCTTTTCCCATCTAGCCTATGGGAATGTGGAGTAGAGGTCCCTGTGCTATAAAAAAGGTTCTTATCAGTTACCTATGTTATATAAAGCAGTGTGTATATGGGGCTTCTCTGGTAGTTCAGCTGGTAAAGAATCTGCCTGCAATGCAGGAGACCCTGGTTTGATTCCTGGGTAGGAAAGATCCCCAGAGAAGGGATAGGCTACCCACTCCAACATGCCTGGGCTTCCCTGGTGGCTCAGAGGGTAAGAATCCGCCTGCAACGCGGACGACCTGGGTTCGATCCCTGGGTTGGGAAGACCCACTGGAGGAGAGCATGGCAACCCACTCCGTATACTTGCCTGGAGAATCCCCATGGATGGAGGAGCCTGGTGGGCTACAGTCCATGGGGTCACAAAGAGTCGGATACAACTGAAGCAACTGGGTGTATGTGTGTGTATATGTATATATATATATATATACCATTATATATAATCTCATGGTCATCACAAACCAAAAATCTATAATAGGCATACACTTAAAAAGAGAATGTAATTCAAACATAACACTATAGTCATCAAATCATAAGAGAAGAGCACAAAAGAAAGAAAAAGGAATGAAAACTAAAAACAACCACAAGACAATTAACAAAATAGTAATAAGTACATAACTATCAATAATTAGTTTAATATAAATGGACTGAATGTTTCAATCTAAAGGTATAAAGTGGTTAAGTAAATAGAAAAAGCAAGATAATATACAGGCTGCTGATAGGAGATTCCCTTCAGATCTAAAGACACACAGACTGAAAGTGAGGGGATGGAAAAAAAACATTCTATGAAAATGGAAATCGAAAGAAAACATGTATAGCAAGGCTCACATCAGACGAAATATGCTTTAAAAGACTGTAATAAGAGCCAAAAAAAAGAAAATACACAATGGTGAGAGGTCAATCCAAGAAGAAGATATGAAATCATAAATATATATGCACCCAACAGAGGGGCAGCTAAACACATAAAGCAAATGCTAACAGACCGGAAGGGAGTGGAGGCCTGCTCTTGGTCTCCCTCCCCGTCTCCTCCCCTCCCCTCCCCTCCCCTCCCGTCCCCTCCCCTCTTCTCCTATCGACCCTCGGTTTGCTCTCTGTACCTATGACTCTGCTTCTGTTTTGCTAGGCCTGATCACCTGTTTTGTTTATTGTTTTGTTCTATAAGAGAGGGGGGTCTGTTTGAGGGTTTGTGCTTTTCCCACCTGCCTCCTATTCTCCTCATCCAGGCTTACATCTTCAGTTTCCTGCCCCGTAAGATAGGGTAAGTTACAAATAACAGAAATTGTACAGATCTGAAGGCTGGAGAGTCCAAGATGAAGGCACCAAAGGATTCAGCGTCTGGAGAAGACCCACTTCTTGGTTCACAGGAAGCCTCTTGCTGGGTCTTCACGTGGTGGAAGGGATGAGTGAACTCTCTGGAGTCTCTCATGGGGGCTCCACCCTCAGGCCCTAATTACATCTCAGAGGCACCACCTCCAATACCATCACATTGGGGGCTAAGATGTTATAGCAATTTTGAAGGACAAAAAAATATTCAGTTCATAACAACTATCATTATGGGAAATATCAAATTATATTATGTTAAAATAAGAAGTTCTATTCCTCAAGAAATACCATTAAAAGAAAAATCAAGTTACAAAGTTGGGAGAGGAAATAATATAAATGTGAAGATAGAGACAGAAACATAGATACAGGTAGGGCAAGGGAATTCTACACAGATTATATAAAATCCAGATTACATAAAAAGGACTTCTACAGATCAATAACAAAAGATAACTAACCTAAAAATGAAAAATAAAAAAGGTAAGGTCTTTTTACAAAACTATCAAAATGGCATGATAGTCAAGAAACAGCATTCAATCTTAAAATATTCTAAATCAAAACAGTAAAAAAAACACAGATTTTAAAATAAAGTTACCCCTTGGAGTTCAAGGATAGACAATGGGATAGGCTAGTGAGTACGCACACAGATTTAAGTTATTCATAATGCACAACACTTGGATTACATTATGGCTTACAGGTATTTACTTATTAAAATAATACTGAACAGGTTGTGCATGGAACAATGATGATTGTGATCCTCAAAACAACAATCCTGATTCCATCAGTTCAGTTCAACTGAGGCCCTAAACACAAAACAAGAAGCCAGGCAACGCCTATAAAGTGCTTATAATAATGCAGAACATATAGTAAGTATTTAACCAATGGAATCCACTACAGTTAAATTAAAGGATGGGTATCCATGGCGATCCACATCCAGGGACTGTAAAAAGCAGTCACCTCCCAAGAGGGTTCCCACATTGACCAATGCAGTGGGAAAGTTTTGTGTATCTTTTGTCAGAATTTTCAACAGGGAAAGCCGCTTGGAAGGCTCAAGGGAGCTCATTACTCAGGATAGTGGCAGCACAGCATTCTCTAGGTAAAAGGGGGCTTTTCTTTCTCTTTCTCAAGCCATAGCATTTGGATTTGAAAAAGCCTTAAACTGGGACCCTTGACCAAATTTACACTGAGGTGACGAGCAACTCTGGATCTCAGAGAGAAAGTAAGTTAACTTTGGAATGCTCTCAGTCACATATTTCTATTCTACATTTAGCCTCTGTCCCTGTTTACTGAAAACCTGCCAAGATCTTAACACTGTAAAAACTTAGCTTTGCTCTAGGCTTTGAAACAAATGACCTTGCTTTGTGACCAAGGCAGCAATTCTAAGGAATAAATGGGGGACTATTTTTCAGGAGACACCAAGTAATCTCAAAGATGATGGCTTTATATATTAAGATCAAAATAAACAGAAGATACCTAAAGGGGTCAAAAATGGATCTACACCAGACTTTTGGAAAGCCACTTCTTTCAGGACAACTGTGATGATAGATTTTCTCAGGGACTGAGCATCCAGTCAGGCAGTGGAATTTAGCATTTGGAGAAGCCTGAAGTCTCACCTGTTAGATTTTGCCTCGATCCATGTTCAACTACTGATTGAAAGCTTCTGGCATATGTGGAAAACTCCACGCTTAGTTGCAGCTCCACATGGCAGGTAACGGTCGGGGAGGCAAGATGGGTGAAAGGATCTTGCTGAGCCCCAGACTCTGGCAGGATAATGGGAGAGCATGAATATGCTTCTCCATGGTCAGAACNCATCCTAAAGGAAACTGTTCTGGAATATTCACTGGAAGGACTGATGCTAAAATTGAAATTCCAATACTTTGGCCACCTGATGCAAAGAGCTGACTCACTGGAAAAGACCCTGATGCTGGGAAAGATTGAAGGCAGGAGAAGGGGATGACAGAGGATGAGATGGCTGGATGGCATCACCAACTCAATGCAGGTGAGTTTGAGTCGGACACAACTGAGCAACTGAACTGAACTGAAGCTCTGGGAGTTGGTGATGGACAGGGAGGCCTGGCGTGCTGCAGTCCATGGGGCTGCAAAGAGTCGGTCATGACTGAGTGACCGAACCATACTGGACTGATTTTTGTAATATTAAAATCTTGTTTAACTCAATTATACAAATGTTTATGATGTCAAACATTTTATATGACTTTACTTTTAAAAATTAAATTTAAATGAAATTGAAAGTTCAGTTTTCTTATCACACTGTCCATATGGTAGGTATTCAGTTACTCATAGTGAGTGACCCTATTCCACACAGCAGGCAAAGTAGGCGCTCAGCTCATTACTATAAGGGGAGGTGGGAAGAAAACACGGCTACAGCAGACCAGATCCCGGGAACTACCAGCAATATTATTAGATGTGGTTAAGGCCTCATGCTTACTTTTTTAATGCCTTAATTTCAAAGACCTGGATACTGAAGCTGAAATGACGTGATGACAGATTTCCACTAAAATAATTTGGGACAAAAAAGTAAGGAAAAAGAGAGATCCATGAAGCAAATGTGGTAAAATAATTTTACCACAGAATTATTGTGGTAAAAATGGTAAAATCACTTTTTAATCTGAGTAATGAGATGGTTAGGTAGCATCACTGACTCAGTGGACATGAGACTGAGCAAAGCTCTGAGAGATCCTGAAGAACAGGGAAGCCTGGGGTGCTGCAGCTCATGGGGTTACAAAGAGTCAGACATGACCTAGTGGCTAAACAGCAAGTACATGAGCACTCATTATCTCTCTTCTGTGTATATTTGAAAAGTTTCATAACAAAATGTAATGGAAGTCGAGTTGGAAAATCAAAAGGCATAATTCAGTGAGCACTTCCAATATGCTGGACTAGGTTTGGTACTTGAAACAATTCTCTGAAGTAGTCAGTAGCTTTCCATTTAAAAGATGAAGTTTAAAAATGCTTAAATGACTTGCCAAACTAATAAACCAACACAAAAATAAATACACATCATCCCCACCTTTATTCATCTTTGGTTCAAAGGGACACAAAAACAGTAAAAGAAAGAAACCATATTCAATGACAGTGATTCTTTGTATTGGAGAGATAACCCTTAATTTCATGAAATAACATTAACTGGAGGAGACCCTAGTGTTCTCTAGAGGAATTGACCTTCTAGAGTCAATCCTTTGACCAAAGAAATTAGGTCTCAGTGAAGACAAATAACTTTTCCCAGATCTCACAGTTGGGCATTGTCAGAGGCACTGCTAAACCTAGTAGAGAACTGGTACCTCCCCAAATCCTGTAACAACGTCAAGTGGAATCTGAAGATTTGAGTATCTTGAAAATGGTATTTCCATTTTGTGAAGCCTCTATGCACTTTCTCCAACTTCTAAACAGATGAGAAGAGACAAAAAGTGAAGTCCCAGAATAATATAATAATCTAATGTGATAAAAGCTCATCATTCAAAAAGCTGACCGGCTTAAAACTCAGCATTCAAAAAACTGAGATGATGGCATCCGGTCCCACCCCTTCATGGCAAATAGATGGGGAAACAAGGGAAACAGTGACAGACTTCATTTTCTTGGGCTCCAAAATCACTACAGGTGGTGGTTGCAGCCATGAAATTAAAAGACGTTTGCTCCTTGGAAGAAAAGATATGACCAACCTAGACAGCGTATTATAAAGCAGAGACATTACTTTGCTGACAAAGGTCTGTCTAATCAAAGCTATGGTTTTCCCAGTAGTCAAGTACAGATGTGAGAGTTGGACCATAAAGAAAGCTGAGGACTGAAGAATTGATGCTTTTGAACTGTGATATTGGAGAAGACTCTTGAGAGTTCCTTGGACTGCAAGGAGATCCAACCTGATCATCCTAAGGGAAATCAGTCCTGAATATTCATTGGAAAGACTGATGCTGAAGCTGAAACTCCGATACTTTGGCCATCTGATGTGATGAACTGACTCATTAGAAATGACCTTGATTCTGGAAAAGATTGAAGATGGAAGGAGAGGAGGACAGAGGATGAGATGGTTGGATGGCATCACCGACTCAATGAATATGAGTTTGAGCAAGCTCTGGGAGTTGGTGATGGACAGGGAAGCCTGGTGTGCTGCAGTCCATGGGGTCGCAAAGAGTCGGACATGGCTGAGCGACTGAAATGAACTGAATGTGATAAAAAGAATCGGGTTGAAAGTAATTTTGGAGGCCAAAGATCTACACAGAAGGCTCATTACATCCCAGGTCTGGCTCAAAGTTGTACATTTGAAGACATGTATCAATATTTATGATCACAAATGTGTGTGTATATTTATATAGATTCCATATTTCCCTTGTGGCTCAGCTGGTAAAGAATCCACCTGCAATGCAGGAGACCTGGGTTCAATCCCTGGGCTAGGAAGATCCCTTGGAGAAGAAAAAGGCTACCCACTCCAGTATTCTGGCCTAGAGAATTCCATGGACTATATAGTCCATGGGGTTCCAAAGAGTTGGATACGATTGAGCAACTTTCACGTCACGTCCACATATCAACTGGAACATAGGAGGAAAGCATCCTGGAACAGGAGAGTGGACTTTATCACTTGGAAACTTGATTTAAAAAGAAGATATAATTTAAATTATCAAGCAACTATGATTCAGACCACTGACAAGTGGAGCACCTAGACTCCAAGCCTAAATACATTTAAAACCCATCAGTTTTTCTTTTTGCTCCTCTTGCTCCCTCTGTCCCACCCTTAGTCTCATGTAATTTTAAGAAACAGAGTAAAAAGAAACCAAAACCTTTAAGGGAGGAGCTTTGTGAATAACTGCTAAAAAATAAAAACAATAATGTTATATCATGTGCCCCAATCTAATTGTCCTTTATCCTTTTTCCACCAGGTAAATCACAAAGCATTTCTCTCTTGTGAACTTCCAGGTTTCAGGGGAAATAATGTTACTGAATTGATTCTCATGGGTCTTTCCCAAAATAAGGAAGTACACCACCTATGCTTCATTTCGTTCCTACCCTTTTATATAATCCTCATGACAGGAAATTTTTTCATTATAGTGACTGTTCTAAGGAGCCCAAATCTCAGCTCTCCGATGTACTTCTTCCTCAGCTTCCTATCCTTTGTTGATATCTGCTATTCCTCTGTCACAGCCCCCAAGCTGATTACTGACTTTCGAGTCAAGGACAAAAGAATCTCATTTTTTTAATTTAAATTTATTTATTTTAATTGGAGGCTAATTACTTTACAGTAGTGTGTTGGTTTTGCCATACATCAACATGAATCCGCCACGGGTGTACACGTGTTCCCAATCCTGAACCCCCTCCCACCTCCCTCCCCAGCCCACCCCTCTGGGTCTTTTGTTGGCTGTATCTCCAGCTCTTTTTCTCCCACGTGTTTGCCTGCACAGAAATCTTTATCCTCACAGTGATGGCCTATGACAGGAATGTGGCCATCTGTAAGCCTCTGCACTATTTGACCATCATGGACTGGAAATTCTGCTCCATCTTGCTGGTGTTCTGCTGGTTAGGAGGGTTTGTGCATACTTTGGTCCAGACCATGCCCACTGTACCACTGCCTTCCTGTGGCCCCAACCTGATCGACCACTACTTCCGTGATGTCCACCCTTTGCTGAAGCTGGCTTGCACAGACTCGTATGTGCTGGGGCCCGTTATGGTGGCCAACAGTGGCATGATTTCACTGAGCCCCTTTGTCATTCTGGTCAGTTCTTACGCTGTCATCTTGCTTGCTTTCAAGACCCGCTCATCAGAGGGGAGGCGTGAGGCCCTGTCCACATGTGCTTCCCATATCATTGCAGTCATCTTGCTTTTTGTCCGACTCTTTGCAACCCCATGGACTGCAGCACACCAGGCTTCCCTGGCCACCACCAATTCCCAGAGCTTGCTCAGACTCTTGTCCATCGAGTCAGTGATGCCATCCAACCATCTCAATCTCTGTCTCCTTCTCCTCCTGCCTTCACTCTTTCCCAGCATCAGGGTCTTTTCCAGTGAGTCAGTTATTCACATCAGGTGGCCAAAGTATTGGAGTTTCAGCTTCAGCATCAGTCCTTCCAATGAATATTCAGGACTGGTTTCCTTTAGGATGGACTGATTGAATCTCCTTGCTGTCCAAGGGACTCTCAAGAGTCTTCTTCAACATCACAGTTCAAAAGCATCAATTCTTCGGTCCTCAGCTTTCTTTATGGTCTAACTCTCACATCCACATATGACTACGGGAAAAACCATAGCCTTGACTAGACGGAGCTTTGTCGGCAAAGGAATGTCTCTGCTTTTTAATGTGCTGTCTAGGTTTTCTAATAAAGAGATGATACCAAACTAAATGCTGAAGTGGATTTCACTCTCCTTTGCCTTGGATATTTCTTGATTTGCTAAATGGATTGACGCTACTGTTCCAACCACTTCCCAGGGTTATACAGAGAATCAAATGAGATGGAACTGCAGGTGAAAGCAATTTTTCTGTGGTAGGAGCTGCATTCGTGGACCTTATTGTTCTTACCATTAACTTGGCAACTCCAGACACCTAGGCAACTCTCGTTTTAAGAATTTAACTTGAGGTTAAGGAGTTTCTCTCACATAGCTTTCTTTAAACAATTCGTTGATGGGAATTGTTTCTGTGGATGCTACAGTACAAGCGATACTGGATTCAGAATGTTTAAAAACATGCTCACCATTGGACTATCTGAGTCAAGGAGAGGGGTTTCATGCTGTGCTGAGCCACCTACATTCCCTCAGCTGCCTGGAGGGATGGCTGCTCATGTCTGAGTCCTCATTCCTCTCTAGACACTGCCATCCTCCAGGGCAGCACCAGAATCACATCCTCATCCTCCGCATTCTGCATGCAAGAACGGTCAGTGGATGGTAAGAAGACCTGGGCCTCCTGCCTCAACTTGAGACCACTCCAAAGGGCCATCCCAGCTCTAAGGCTCCTTGGGGGACCCTCCCAGATCTTTTTGTCCCTATATCATGGTTTGACTTCCCCCTCTGCCCAATTCTGCCCTCTTCGTTGTTTTACAGAAGTTAATACTGGGAGCATGTCCCAGTAAATGTTTACACACAAACTCAACCTGAGAGATGTTGCCTAGCGAGTTCAATCATTGACATAGGTTTTACAGGAAAAGGGGGAAATATACACAAATATTAAAATAATTTAAATTCAGTTTGCATGTCTTGAAGAGAAGAGAGTTCTACTTTCTGAGCAGGTTTACTAACTTGTTTAAACAATAGCCAGAACAGATCAAAATGTAAAGCTTAGATCTTGTAGTAGCGCAATCAGAGAAGGCAATGGCACCCCCTCCAGTGCTCTTGCCTGGAAAATCCCATGGACAGAGGAGCCTGGTGGGCTGCAGTCCCCGGGGCCGGGAAGAGTCGGACATGACTGAGCAACTTCACTTTCACTTTTCTCTTTCATATTGGAGAAGGAAATGGCAACCCACTCCAGTGTTCTTGCCTGGAGAATCCCAGGGACGGGGGAGCTTGATGGGCTGCAGTCTATGGGGTCACACAGAGTCGGACACACCTGAAGTGACTTAGCAGCAGCAGCAGCAGTGCAATAAACAGCATGTGATTTTTACATGACGGCCTAGCACCTTCAACCTCTCATCACTGAAACCCAAGAAGTTTGAACAGTTCTGAGTAGTGTGCGTCTTATTCTTTCAGGAGATTAAAAAATCTCCTGTGGTATAAGGAAGTATCCTTATCCCGGATACTTTTCCATTTAGTGCTATCCTTTGAGCACTAAATGGAGACTTTTATTTTTTCATATATAAATTTACTTATTTTAATTGGAGGTTGGGCAGAGTTCCTCACTCTGGCCCCCGGCAATGAGGTTAATTACTTTACAATATTGTGCTGGTTTTGCCATACATCAACATGAATCTGCCACGGGTATACACGTGTTCCCCAACCTGATCCCCCCTCCCTCCTCCCTCCCCGTACCACCCCTCTGGGTCGTCCCAGTGCACCAGCCCCATGTCCAACTCTGTGCGATGCCATAGTCGGCAGCCCACCAGGCTCCCCCGTCCCTGGGATTCTCCAGGCAAAAACACTGGAGTGGGTTGCCATTTCCTTCTCCAACTGTTGTATGCTATCCTTCCTTTGCAGAGTACATCATGAGAACGCTGGGCTAGAAGAAGCAAAAGCTGGAATCAAGATTGCCGGGAGAAATATCAGTAACCTCAGATATGCAGATGACACCACCCTTATGGCAGAAAGTGAGGAGGAGCTAAAAAACCTCTTGATGAAAGTGAAAGTGGAGAGTGAAAAAGTTGGCTTAAAGCTCAACATTCAGAAAATGAAGATCATGGCATCTGGTCCCATCACTTCATGGGAAATAGATGGGGAAACAGTGGAGACAGTATCAGACTTTATTTTGGGGGGCTCCAAAATCACTGCAGATGGTGATTGCAGCCATGAAATTAAAACACGCTTACTCCTTGGAAGGAAAGTTATGACCAACCTAGACAACATATTGAAAAGTAGAGACATTATGCCAACAAAGGTCCGTTTAGTCAAGGCTATGGTTTTTCCTGTGGTCATGTATGGATGTGAGAGTTGGACTGTGAAGAAAGCTGAGCACCGAAGAATTGATGCTTTTGAACTGTGGTGTTGGAGAAGACTCTTGAGAGTCCCTTGGACTACAAGGAGATCCAACCAGTCCATTCTGAAGGAGATCAGCCCTGGGTGTTCTTTGGAGGGAATGATGCTGAAGCTGAAACTCCAGTACTTTGGCCACCTCATACGAAGAGTTGACTCATTGGAAAAGTCTTTGATGCTCAGAGGGATTGGGGGCAGGAGGAAAAGGGGATGACAGAGGATGAGATGGCTGGATGGCATCACAGACTCGATGGACGTGAGTTTGAGTGAACTCTGGGTGATGGTGATGGACAGGGAGGCCTGGTGTGCTGCGATTCATGGGGTTGCAAAGAGTTGGACTGACTGAGTGACTAAACTGAACTGAACTGATCCTTCCTTTTTTCCCCTACCTCATATCAAGAGCACAGTAGTAGCTAACATTTTAGGATTCAGATGAGATCATGATTGCACTGACAGCATCCCACAGAACTATGACTAATTTCCTTTGTGGGGAACGTAAACCATAGACCAAATGAGGTTGAGAGCAAGTGCTGAGAGCCCTCACGGTGGAACACCGAGCCCTTCTGTTTGGGCTCCAGAACCACTCTCCACGCTGACTCACTATGCAGTGAAGCTGCTCTGCAGTGACCTTCATGGACTGCTTCACTGAGTTTTTCTACTGTAATAAATAAAAAGAAAACTGAGAAGAGATATAACTCCCCAGATCTTCCTGTCACATTTCTCATTTCTCTGCCAAACTCGCTTGCCTCAAAAAAGTCTCAAGACCTCAGGAGAGATGCAATGTTGAGTGTCTCTGATTTTTAGTCACTGAGATCACTATCGCTTTCAGCGATGACCCTGGACATGAAATTGTCCTCACTCTGCTCCAAATAGTCGACCCTCTCTAGCAGCATAGATCCCTGTCCTTACAGACTGATGCTCCGCCACAGTAGAATGTCTACACCATGTAACTAGTAGGTGAGTGGATAGGGACAGCCTCAAAATAAAATGCCCAAAGATTCCCGCTCTTCTTTCCCAGGTTGGGTGAGTTTTCTTGAATAAGCACTTCCTGGCTTGTTGGATGCTTCTGGTCAGTATCCAGGGGTTTTGAATCATTATTTTTGACAGTTTTGTCCAGTTTTGTTGCTTCTTGGAGATAGGTTTTGTGAGCTGCTTAATCACCTATTCTGAAAGTCACACCTTCACAAACCTTATTTTTAGTGGTTAAACATTATACACAAATATCAAAACATACTGAAACTTTAAATAATAAAATTAGGAAATCTCTGGTACATGGCTAAGCATAAAGTACAGCAAAATAAAAATGTTAATGCATAGATCTTTCATGTGGTATGAAAATATAGAGGTTCCTGCTAGTCCCATGAAAGGGGTGAAAGGTGGCTGGAAGTCAGGGGATCTTCTTTGGGGCCTTCAATGAGCAGATAACCCTACAACAGGGGCTGCAGGAACAATAGTCTAACACAGAAGCCATCTGGAGGAGATGGCTGCAGTTCAGACGAGCCAAGATGAGCCCACAGCTGCAGAGGAGAATGAGAAATCACTACCCATACTATATACTATCTCATAAATCAATAGGAAATATCTCTCATTGATCTGCTCTTCCCTCCCATAGGCACACAGCTAGCTCACACTGCTGACCACTGCTGTAGTCAGGAGTGAACGTAAAAAAGATCTCTCCAATAGAAGGTGAGGAGTGACATGGACCACTTTCAGCCCTGACCACAGGAAGCTTCCCATGAATGCGCTCCACACTCTTTCCTCTGCCACTGCCTGGATGCAGATGATACTGAGTCTCAGTAGATGTCTATGATGATTAACTGTATGTGTCAACTTGACTGGGCCACACGATGCCAAATATCTGGTTAAACATTATTTCTGGCTGTGCCCATGAAGATGTTTCTGGAAAAGATTAGCGTTTGACTCAGTAGACTGAGTAAAGCATATTTCCCTCCCCCATGACAATATATCATCCAATCCATTGAGGTCCTGTTCAGTTCAGTTCAGTCACTCAGTCATGTCTGACTCTTTGCAACCCCATGAACTGCAACACGCCAGGCCTCCCTGTCCATCACCAACTCCCGGAGTGCACTCCAACTCATGTCCATTGAGCTGGTGATGCCATCCAACCATTTCATCCTCTGTTGTCCCCTTCTCCTCCTGCCCTCAATCTTTCCCAGCATCAGGGTCTTTTCCAATGAGTCAGCTCTTCACATCAGGTGGCCAAAGTATTGGGGTTTCAGCTTCAACATCAGTCCTTCCAATGAACACCCAGGTCCTGAATAGCCAATAAATAAATAAGCAATTTTTTTTTTACAGGTTGGTTTAGTAAAGATTTTTATTTCTTAATTGTCAAAATGATGTTCACAAAAGCACTTAAATTCACAGAAATATTATTTGGTCTTCATTTTACAGTTAGAATTAAATTTACGAAAAAGAAATGATGGCTGAAAATTTCCCTGACCTGGAGAAAGAAACAGATATCCAGATCCAAGAAGCCCAGGAAGTTACACATAAGATGAGTACAAAGAGCCTCACACCAAGACATATTACCATTCAACTGGCGAAGTTAAAGCCAAGGAGAGGATCTTTAAAAGCCATAAGAGAAAAACAACTTCTTATGTAAAAGGGAACCCCCATCAGACTATCAGCAGGTTTCGCAGCAGAAGCTTTGTGGCCCAGAGGAGACGATGTGCAAAGGGGGAAGCGCCGCCCAAGCACACTCTACCCAGCAAAGCTGTCCTCCAGAACTGAAGGCGAGAGCGAGAGTGTCCCAGACCAGCAAAAGGTGAAGGAACTGATCACCATTGGACCAGTCCTATAAGACGTGTTAAAGGAAATTGTTCAAGCTAAAGTGAAAGGACTCTGATTAGTAACAGCAAAACATATGAAATTGTAAATCTCACTGTTAAAGTTAAATGCATAGTTGAATTCAAAATATTCCAGTGTTGTAACAGTGGTGAGTAAATGATTTATAGCTCTAGTTTTATGGCTAAACATTAAAAGTATAAAAATAACTATAACTACAATAGTGTGTTAACAGACACACATAGTAAATTGTGACATCAAAAACATAAACGTTTGGGGTAGTAAAAATGTGGAGTTTTAGTATGCATTTGAACTTAAGTTGTCGCCAGCTTAAAATGCTGCTGCTAAGTCACTTCAGTCGTGTCCGACTCTGTGTGACCCCATAGACCGCAGCCCACCAGGCTCCCCCATCCCTGGGATTCTCCAGGCAAGAATACTGGAGTGGATTGCCATGTCCTTCTCCAATGCATGAAAGAGAAAAATGAAAGTGAAGTCACTCAGTCTGTCCGACTGTTAGCGACCCCATGGACTGCAGCCCACCAGGCTCCTCCATCCATGGGACTTTCCAGGCAAGAGTACTGGGGTGGGGTGCCATTGCCTTCCCCAGCTTAAAATAGACTAGTGTAAATATGTTTCATGCAAGCCTCAAGGCAAACACAAACAAAAAGCCCTTCCCTGGTGCATGAAAGCGAAAAGTGGAAGGGAAGTCGCTCAGTCGTGTCCAAGCCCCAGCGACCCCATGGACGGCAGCCCTCCAGGCTCCCCCGTCCCTGGGATTCTCCAGGCAAGAACACTGGAGTGGGTTGCCATTTCCTTCTCCAATGCATGAAAGAGAAAAGTGAAAGTGAAGTCGCTCAGTCATGTCCGACTCTTAGCGACCCCGTGGACTGCAGCCCACCAGGCTCCTCCGTCCATGGGATTTTCCAGGCAAGAGTACTGGAGTGGGGTGCCACTGCCTTCTCCAGTAAGTCCATACCAATTAACAATTACTTTAAATGTGAATGAACAAATTCTTCAATCAAAAGACACAGAGTGTCTCAGTGAACTAAAAAGATAAGATCCAACTATACGCTGCCTATAACCCCTTCAACTTTAAGGCATAGACAAAAAGTGAAGTAATGAAGAAAGATATTCTATGCAAATGGAAACCAAAAGAGAGCAGGAGTTGGTGCTCTTATATGAGAAAAAAATAGACTTTTCATCAAAGAATGTAATAAGAGGGACTTCCCTGGTGGCCCAGTGGTTAAGAATCTGCCTTCTGAAGCAAGGGACTCAGGTTCGATCCCTGGTCAAGGACCTAAGATCCCACATGCCACCAAGCAACTAAACCCACACACGGCAACTACTGAGCGACCCCACATGCTGCAACTAAGGCCTGTCGCAGCCAAGTAAATAAACAGATTCTTTAAAAAAGAATGTAACAAGAGAAAAAGCACATCATGATATAGTAATAAAGAGGTTAATATGTGGAATCTAAAATAAAAGTTCAAACTCAGAAAGAGAGAGTAGAAAAGTAGTTTCTAGGCACCGGAGGGTGGGGGAAATAGGGAAAGTTGGTGAAAGGGTACAAACTTTCAGCTACGAGATGAATAAGGTCAGAGGATTTCATGTACAGCATGGTGACTAAAGTTGACAACACCGTGCTGTATAATCGAAATTCACTAAAAGAGTAGACCTTAAATATTCTCACCAAAAAAAGATAACTTTGTGAGTTTGCAGAGTGATGGATGTGCCATTACTAGATGGGAGAGTCCTTTTACAATGTATGTGTGTATATATATATATATATAT
>SJYX01000988.1:0-37199 GCA_006410675.1 Oreotragus oreotragus
CACTGACTCAATGGACGTGAGTCTGAGTGAACTCCGGGAGCTGGTGATGGACAGGGAGGCCTGGCGTGCTGCGATTCATGGGGTCGCAAAGAGTCGAACACGACTGAGCGACTGAACTGAACTGAACTGGACTGGAGGGGGATAGCCAGCATGGGAGTCCTGCCTGCCTCTAGGCTTAAGATTTGGCCAGCAACAGGATCAAGTTCAGGCTTTTGGCAGTCCCGGAAACCCGGGGTCTGTGGGCGGGTGTTGGGGAAGGACGGAGGGCGGGCGTTGGGGGCGGGGGCGGAGATTCGTCCGAGAGCAGAGCTAGGACGTGGGGTGCTTGCTGTTTCTGTTCTTCTGGAGGCTTCCAAAGATTTGGGGAGTTTTGAGAATGAGTGGAACCGGGCGGAGGGTGGAGAGAGGGAGTCGAGCAGGGAAAGGGGCCGACGATCGCGGCGGGCGGGCGGAGACTGATGCACCTCGGAAAGCCGGGAGCTTGATCCACCAGCCCGAGAACCTGTTACTCCCTGTCTCCAGCTGCTTGGCCCCTGGAGACCGAGCTCGATTCAGAGCCAGCAGACATCACCCTCTCTTCCCAAACCTAACTGTTTCTTTCTTTCTTTTATTCTTCTTTCTCCCTTCTGTGCTCTCCCTCCCGTTTCCCCGGCTCCTCCGATCTGTGTTCTCTCCAGCCCCGCAAACGTCTTTCCCCTTCCTCGGCCTCCAGATCTCCTCCTTCGCCAACCGCAGCTGGACGCGCACGGACGGCCTCGCGTGGCTAGGGGAGCTGCAGCCCTATACTTGGCACAATGAGTCGAACACCATCCGCTTCCTGAAGCCTTGGTCTCAGGGCACATTCAGCGACCAGCAGTGGGAGCAGCTGCAGCATACATTTCAGGTTTATCGCAGCAGCTTCACCAGGGACATCTGGGAATTCGTGAAAATGCTGCCCGGCGACTGTGAGCTGAGGGATGGGATCGTGGACCGCTGCCCAGGGGGAGACAGTGGATGCTGAAGCCCAGCCGGGAGGTTCTGGCCCCACGTGATTGTCTCCTGTCTTCCTTTTGAGTCCCACTTCTGCCTGAGAGGTCCCAGCTTGAGTCCTCAAAATACCCCTTTTCATCCCGCTGCAGGTCACCCATTTTCATTTACATGAACGTTGGGGTCCCCAGTATAACCCTCACACCAATTTCTTCCACTCCTTTCAGTCTTCTAAGCTCTTCATAGATCTCTTTCCATTCCTCTCCTCAGATCCTCTTGAGATCCAGGTATCTGGAGGATGTGACTTACTCCCGAGGAACACCTCAGAAAGCTCCTTACGTGCAGCATTTCAAGGAAGGGATGTCCTGAGTTTCCAAGGAATGTCTTGGGTGCCAGCCCCAGATGCCCCACCTTGGAGCCAGGTGGTCTGCAAGGTGCTCAATGGGGACCAAGGGACCAAGGAAACGGTGCACTGGCTCCTCCGTGACATCTGCCCCGAGCTGGTCAGAGGCCTCTTGCAGACCGGGAAGTCGGAGCTGGAGAAGCAAGGTCAGCCTGCCTTTGTCACCCCCTGCCCTCCATTTCAGTCTGGGGCTCCATCTTGGGTTTTCATTCCAGGGTTCACATCCCTTTAAGCATCACGGGAAGAGGAGGGGATGGATAAGGTGTGAGGGTATTTTCGCATTCCACAACCATTATCTAGGTACCTTTTGGGTTCCATGAATTGAATTAAATAAACCCTGGGGGTCAGTCAGGATCTGTACTTGAGGAGGGAGAGGAGAAGGCAGATGAATAGTTAAAGCAGTGTCCTGGTGGCTCAGAAGGTAAAGAGTCTGCCCATAATGCAGGAGACCCGGGTTTGACCTCTGGGTTGTGAAGATGCCCTGGAGAAGGAAATGGCAACCCCCTCCAGTATTCTTGCCTGAAAAATTCCGTGGACAGAGGAGCCTGGTGGGATATAGTCCTTGGGGTTGCAGAGTCAGGCATGACTGAGTGACTAACACTTAGAAACATGCTACATATGTTACAGCTGAACACAGGGTGCTCTGGGAGTACAGAGTAGGGGCATTTACCGGAGACTGGATCAGGGAAGCGAATGGGGATCGGGGAAGGCTTCCCTGGAGAAGCTAATACAAACGGATTGAAATGGTGGGAGTTCATCTCCAGAGGTAGAAATGTAGGACTGATGAGCCTGCTGTGAAGTCCAGAGCCTCTGATGGGGCGTCTTCACTTTAAGATGTCTCATTCTCTTGTCGCATACAGTGAAGCCAGAGGCTTGGCTTTCCAGTGGCCCCACTCCTGGGCCTGGCCGCCTACTGCTGGTGTGCCACGTCTCAGGATTCTACCCAAAACCTGTGTGGGTGATGTGGATGAGGGGCGAGCAGGAGGATCCTGACACTCAGCAAGGAGACGTCATGCCCAATGCTGACTGGACTTGGTATCTGCGAGTAACGCTGGATGTGGCGGCTGGGGAGGCGGCTGGCTTGAGTTGCCGAGTGAGGCACAGCAGTCTAGGAGACCAGGACATCATCCTGTACTGGGGTGAGAAGGAACTGGGGCCCAGCTCTGGATGGGAGGTGATAGTCCTCAAGCACAGAGGGAGGGCCTAGGGAAGGAGAGGGAAATGACACACTTAGGATGGAGGAAATGAAGCCCCAGCCAGGAGTGATAGAAGGAGGGGATTCTCAAAGGGGAGGAATAAAGATCTGAACTCAAAAAGGATTGAGAAAAGAACAGACTAAATCCCCACAGATCCAGAAATAGGTGGCAAGTAAAGAATCCCAGGAAGATTTGCTCCCCAGAAGAGGGAACTGGGACTTTGAAAGGCAGGGTAACAAAGATAGCTGTGGTTTATTGAGTGCTTTCTTGGTGTGAGCTGAACACTCTGCATACAGCAGAGTATGGATGAATCATCATCCCAACTCTCCTTTGAGCAGATACTATTGTTTTCATGTTACAGATGAGAAATTGAGACTAAGCTAGGTCAAACTGCCCTGAGTCTCATCATTAGAAAGTGGAAGAACTGGATTTAGACTCAGGTTTGGGCTAGCTGTGAAACTAGTGCCTTCCTCCATATGAGTACTAACATATACTGAAGTGAACCGAATTATAGATGCCCAGACCCCAAGAAAAGATGGGGCCTCTAAAAACTTCAGAGGAATACAAGTGGGCACATTACACAGGACAAGAAATAAGCATCTGGCATGCTCACATGTGCTTATAGTAGGGGACCTGATACAGATTCCCAGACTGAGACATATCCTGTATCCCCCCACACAGATGGGAACCGTGTCTCCAGGGGCTTGATTGTCGTCCTGGTAATACTGGTGTTCGTCCTTCTGTTTGTTGGAGGCTTAGTCTTCTGGTTTAGGAAGCACCGGTAAGTCTCTCCTTTCCATCTCCTCCCTACCTCAACCCTTCTGCCTACGTTTTATCCTCTTCCCTTTTCCTTAATGGTCTCTGTTTTCTCTCACAGCCGCTATCAAGATATCCCGTGACTCTCCTCCCCACACCTGTCTGTCTGGACTTCAGGATCTCAGGGCTTTAGCCCTCAGAATTTGAGGGTGAAAGAGAGCTACCTTGAAGAAGCAGAGAACAGGCAGCTCTTATCACACACTTTGAACATTTTATCTAAGAGGATTTAAGGTTGTTTTTTTTTTAGTATACTACAAGTGTATATGTCCAAGTAGTTCTGTAAAAAAAAAAAAAAGAAGTGCAAACTCAGATACCTCTCAGGGACAAGCAGATAAAGGCTGCAGTGTAACTGTGTGTGGTCATTATTTGAATGATGGAATATGCAGTCAACTGGAAGATACTTTTCCTGTTCCAAGGAAGCAAGTGCAACTGTTCCTTGTGAAGTATAAACTAAGACCCTGGCTTGGCTGTAACCTACCTTTTCTCAAGAGAAACAGAGGTCTAGCATTATATGTCAACAAACCTATGTTAGCGTGGACAGAAACCTTTACAATATGTGGGGTGTTCAGTTGCTCAGTCATGTCTGACTCTGTGACCCTATCAGTTCAGTTCAGTTGCTCAGTATACCAGGCTTCCCTGTCCTTCGCCATCTTCTGGAGCTTACTCAAACTCATGTCTATTGAGTCAGTGACGCCATCCAACCATCTCATCCTCTGTTGTCCCCTTCTCCTCCCACCTTCAATCATTTCTAGCATCAGGGTTTTTTCTAACGAGTCAGCCAAAATATTGGAGCTTCAGTTTCAGCATCAGTCCTAATGAATATTTCAGGTTGATTTCCTTTAGGATTGACTGGTTTGATCTCTTTGTAGTCCAAGGGACTCTCAAAAGTCTTCTCCAACACCACAGTTCAAAAACATCAATTCTTCGGCACTTACCCTTCTTTATGGTCCAACTCTCACATCCATACATGACTACTGGTAAAACCACAGCTTTGACTAGATGGACCTCTGTTGGCAAAGTAATGTCTTTACTTTTTAATACATNTTCCTTTAGGATTGACTGGTTTGATCTCTTTGTAGTCCAAGGGACTCTCAAAAGTCTTCTCCAACACCACAGTTCAAAAACATCAATTCTTCGGCACTTACCCTTCTTTATGGTCCAACTCTCACATCCATACATGACTACTGGTAAAACCACAGCTTTGACTAGATGGACCTCTGTTGGCAAAGTAATGTCTTTACTTTTTAATACATTGTCTAGGTTTGTCATGGCTTTTCTTCCAAAGAGCATGCATCTTTTGATTTCATGGCTGTAGTCACTATCTGCAGTGATTCTGTGTGGGAAACATGTTTTACTGATTTCTCAGAACTATCTCCTGGAATTTAATACTCATTCCTTCTTCCTTGCTTGCTCTCCCCCACCCTTTATTCAGACGTTCGGACTGACACGTCAGCATTAGCTAGATGCTATTCTGTACACAGAACAAACCCCCTTATCTTCAAAGACCTTTCCTTACAACTCTTATATGATTACCTCCAGACCTCCAGGAGGAAGCCTCCTTGATTCTTGAATTCTAGTCTCTGTCTTGCTTTCCTGCACTTAGTTAAAGATTACAAGATAAATTACCAATAAAATATGTGCTCAGCAAGCTCTTGGGGAGTTGCTTCTCTGAATGCTATCCCTGTGCTGTCTGTCATAATACTGTGTGTTTGAATATTATTCAGTGTGAAACCAGCACAATTTGGAGCCCAAGAAAATAAAGTCTGTTGCTGTTTCCACTGTTTCCTCATCTATTTGCCATGAAATAATGGGACCAGATGCCGTGATCTTAGTTTTTTGAATGTTGAGTTTTAAGTCAGCTTTTTTTGGGATGTGGGATACTCCAAATACACCTCTGCTGGATGACACTAGGCCTCCCAGTTTGTGTCTGTGATATAAAAAGTTTGTCCTGAATGATACATTGAGAATTTCAGAACCTTTTCTGGTAGTTCAGATGGTAAGAAGTCTTCCTACAATGCAGGAGATCTGGGTTTGATCCCTGGGTCAGGAAGATCCCCTGAAGGGGATGGCAACCCACTCCAGTATTCTTCCCTGGAGAATCCCATGGACAGAGGAGACAATCCATGGAATCACATAGAGTTGGTCATGACTGAGCGACTAATGCTTTCACTTTCACTTTCAGAACCTAGCTTCTATTTTGAACCTGAATTTACAAAGAGAGACATTTTCAAAGAAAGTTAGGTTGTAGGAAACAGAGGTGTCTCAAGTTTTTACTTCATGTAACTTGATTAAAAGAGGCGAAATCATAATGTGGGTATATAATGTAGAAAAAGCTACTTTTGGTAATGATATTTCTCTCACGTGGCCAGTTGTTTTTTTCAGAGTGGATGGAGACAGATTCTCCCACTTATAGCTATTAAATGAGACTATACGTGAGCTGGGCTGAACCGATTTGGACAGGCATGAGCGCTAGTGGTTGGCCTGGCCATCTGCTCTATTCTTAGCCTGGGTAAAAGAAGCAGGAAACGTAGAGGAACAGCAGCCTTTCCTGATGCGAAGAAATTTGACGGTCAAGATAAAATCATCTGTAGCTACCAGGGAAGAAGTCGCTTGGCGCTCAAGTCCCTCGAACATCCAGAAAAAAGACTAAGCTTGTGAAGTCTTTGTTTGAGAAAGTTAAGATTTAGCATCTTCTGTGTTGGACTTGCAGATAAAACCTAGGATGTGTATGGAAATGCAGCTAGTTTCTAAAACCATGGTTTCCAAACTGGTTTCCCAACCTGTAGCCTCATCACCTGGAAAGTTGCAAATTATGTTGGGCCACCCCCTGTCAATGAGCTCTTCTAAATGAGAAATCATAGGAGTGGGGCCAGTCATCTGTGTTTTATCAAGCCCTCAGGTGAGTCTGGGGGTTTCACAGGTGATCAGTGGTAAGGAATCTGCCTGCCAATGCAGGAGTTGCAAGAGACATGGGTTTGATCCCTGGGTCGGGAAGATCCCCTGGAGTAGGAAATGTCAACCCACTCCAGTATGCTTGCCTAGAAGATTCACTGGACAGAAGATCCTGGTGGGCTACAGTCCATAGGGTCACAAACAGTCATACGTGACTGAAAGACTTGGCACACACACACACAGAGTTAATTCTGATGTTCAGTTGAGAATCACTGTTTGTAAGTACTGAACATTGCTATGCAACAGATTCCTCAGAATGCTAAATGAAATATTGGCTTGAGGTTAGTTAGAGAAGGCACCCTAGAGAGAGGGGAAATTGAAGCAGGAAGTAGAGATCCACTGAGGTGAACCAACAAGTGCACTGGATCAGGAGACAAGAATCTCTTCTTTATTCACTCACGTTATTCCTGTGCCAAAAGGAGATACTAATGTCTGTTTTGGTCATGCTACAGATTGAATGTTTATGTCCTGTGTCCTCTGTTGAAAACCGAATACCCAAGGTGATTTTAGATGGTGAATTCTTTGGGAGGAGATTAAACCATGAGGTCTGAGCTCTCATGAATGGAATTAGTGACCTTATAAAAAGGGTCCTTATCTATATATAGCACATATATATAGTTCCCTATATATATAGGGAACTCTACTCAATACACTGTTGTAATCTATATGGGAAAGATCTCAAAAAGAATAATATGTATATGTATAACTAAATCACTTTGCTGTACACATGAAACTAATGCAACATTGTAAATCAGCTATAAACGTGAAGTTGCTCAGTCATGTCCGACTCTTTGTGACCCCAAGGACTGCAGCCTCCCAGACTCCTCCATCCATGGGATTTTCCAGGCAGGAGTACTGGAGGGGGTTGCCATTTCCTTCTCCAGGGGCTCTTCCTGACTCGGGGATTGAACCTGGGTCTCCCGCATTGCAGGCAGACGCTTTACCCTCTCAGCCACCAGGAAAGCCCAAATCAGCTATACTCCAGTATAAATAATTAAAAATGTCTTTGTCTCCTCCACCTCTTGAGAAGCAAGATACAGCAAGAATATGTGGTCTAAGAACCAGGAAGTGGACTCAGTTGATCCGGTAATTCTCAGCCTCCAGAACTGTGAGAAAAACATTTCTATTGTTTTTAAGCCACCCATTTTATGGTATTTTGTTATGATAGCCAAGTGGACAAAGATAGATAATCTTATAAATGCCGTGAGAAGCAATGTGTACAAATGTGTGGCAATCCACAATGCTTTTAAAAATGTAGCGCCTGTTCACAGTTTTTGGTACCATGCTGACCTCAGGGGATGCTTTTCAGCTTAGCTTCCTCGAGCAGTGTCTAGCTTCTGAACAATCCCATTGGTCTTCTACAGTTTTCAGGCATGTGTGTTAATGTCCTCTCTGAAATCTTTTTCGGAATGCTTCAGCATGAATTTACCATAGCTTTGGTTCATTTTTAAGCAACTTTGGTTTGTTTTGGAAGTAAATGTTTATTCTCCAGAAAATTTTGTCTCCTTTCTTTAAATACTCAGCTCAAAATAGCTCAGAAAATCCTTCAAATTCATCTCAGAATGTTTATTCTCTTTATGGATATCGTGTTCCTTATTGAGTGCTGTGCTGAAAGTCAATTTATTGACCCTTAAGTCATGTTTCATTTTATACTCTGATAATTGGTGAAATTCCTCTAATCATTTCTTCTTCAGAGTTAGCACAATGTTAAACACTTTTTCAGTAGAGCACCCTGGAGAGGTAGTGTTGGAGGGAGCTGCTCTCCTGTAGCTTCCAACTTCTGCAGGTCAGGTCAGTGGAGTGGGTGAGAAGGCACCCTGTGGGCTGCTGCCCCAGCTGTGTGCCCAGAGCTCATGGACACTTGGTAACCTTGCAGCTTTGGCCTGGCAATTGCCTTCCCATTGAAACCAGCACTCTGAAGGCTTCCTGCCCCTCCCAGTGCCCCATCCTCTCTTCAGATGCTCACATGGCCTATGCTGTTAGGTTCATCTTCTGCCTAGAGCTTTCTGCTGAGTCTCACTCTCTCTACCTGCCCTCACCTGTGGTCTGGAGAAAGGCTCTCAGCTTGTCTGGTGACTGCAGACCAGCTATGCCCTGAACAAACCTGTGAACTCTTTTGTTACCCAAGGGGCGAAACTGCATCTTCTCTGTCAGCATTATATTAAGGTAATAAAATCAACTAACAGTTGAATAGAGGAGTAGAATAGAAGGGTAAGAAATAGATCTCAGTTTATATGGGAATATATGAGCTATTATTTTACATCACTGGAGAAAATAATGAGCAGGCTGGCTTCTCATCTACAAAAAATAATATTGGAACTCTCTCTCATAAAATAAATATAATTAAATTACAGATATAGTAAAGACTGAGATTTTGAAGATTTTTTAAAACCAAAATATGAATTCAGAAACTATAAAACATACACATGTTAAAAAATAAAAAGTTTGTATGGCAGTAGATGACATAAATCAATTTTAGGTTGGGGGAATATCTAAACTGCAAAATACAAGTAACATTAGCTAATATAAATACTGAGAAAAGTATAAGTTTATGAGAAAAATGTTTAACACTCAATAAATTGGCAAAGACTGAATAGATAAATCATAAAGAGCAAATCTAAAATGGCTAATAAACATAAGAAAAGATAATCACCCTTATTAATAGTCACAGAAAAGGAAATTAAAGTAAAAATGAAATATCCATTCTATCATAGCAGACTGACAACAATGGAGAGTACCACATATATGATTTTTAAAAGCAGCCTTTTGGGAAGCTATTTGATAAAATCTCTTCACATAAAAAATTTGCAGACTTCTCAATTCAAAAATTCTACTCTCGAGACTGTATTTTATTAAAATAAGGCTTCCCAGGTGGCTCAGAGGTTAAAGCATCTGCCCTCAATGCGGGAGACCTGGGTTCTATCCCTGGGTCAGGAAGATCCCCTGGAGAAGGAAATGGCAACCCACTCCAGTATTCTTGTCTGGAGAATCCCATGGACAGAGGAGCCTGGTGGGCTACAGTCCACTGGGTCCCAAAGAGTCAGACACGACTGAGCGACTTCACCTTCACCTTCACCAAGAGCATCAGAATGTAAGCCTGTATGTTTAAGAATGATTGTTGCAGCTCTTTCACAGGCATGTAGGTGTATACGCATTTTGTTTCAGTAAAAAAGCAGAAGCAAATGTTAATTAGGATTAGGTGTACTTGGTTAAAGCATAAACAGCTCAAATAAAGGGAGCTGAAACAAAGTAAAAGTTTCTATCTCTTTATATGTATTTTGTTGTGGTAAAAACCTGAAGCAAGCATGAATTAGAATTTGGAATTCCCTGGTGGCTCAGATGGTAAAGCATCTGCCTACAATGCCGGAGACCCAGGTTCATTCCATGGGTTGGGAAGATCTCCTGGAAAAGAAAATGGCAACCCACTCCAGTATTCTTGCCTGGAAAATCCCATGGATGGAGGAGCCTGTGGGCTACAGTCCATGGGGTCGAAAAGAGTTGGACACGACTGAGCGACTTCACTTCACTTCACAGTTGCTTAAAGCATAAACAGCTCAAATAATGGGGACTGACGAAAGGAAAAGTTTATTTCTCTTTCACATAATAGAAGTCCAGAAGTAGGCACTCAAAGGTTAACATGAAGTTAACAGAAACTCAGGCTTCTTCTGCCTCATTGCTCTACTTACTGTCAGGCTTCAGCGTGAAATGCTACTGTTTTTTCATGATACATTTCTCGGTAGCCTCCTGGAGGAAGGGGAAGACCTCTTCCCTTCTCCCCACTTTAAGGTGAATTCTCAGAAGTAAGACACATCCACGACCCCTTTGCTGCTTCTTGGTAAGTAGTCACAGAAGCACACCAACCAAATGTACAAGCAAAGCTGGGGCATGTATTTAGTTTGGTGATAATGTGCTTAGCTAAATATCTGGTTTTGTTATTAATGAATTTAGGGAGGCACCTAGAAACCTTTGTTAAGGGCAAACCATAAAACAACATACGGCTTCCCTGATAGCTCAGCTGGTAAAGAATCTGCCTGTAATGCAAGAGACCTCGGTTCGATTTCCTGGTTGGGAAGATCTGCTGTGGAAGGGAGGCTACCCACTCCAGTGCAGCATTTCATGTTGAAGCCTGACAGTAAGTAACAGAGCAATGAGGTGGAAGAAACCTGAGTCTCTGTTAAGTTCATGTAGCCATATAGGCTACTATATAGTCCATAGGGTCAAAAAGAGTCGGACACGACTGAGTGACTTCTACTTTCATAGAACAACAAGGAGTTAATGAATAACATAAATCAGATATTTGTGACCCCATGGACATGAGGCTCCTCCGTTCGCGAGGTTTTCTAGGCAAGAGTACTGGAGTGGGTTGCTATTTCCTTCTCCAGGGAATCTTCCCGACCCAGGGATCGAACCCAGGTCTCCCACATTGTAGATAGACACTTTACCGTTTGAGCCACCAGGGAAGTCCATTAAAGGTGACTAGGAAGAGCTAAAACAACTTTATAAAGGTTTAAGAATCCTTTATCTTAGTTTTTTTGTTTATTGACAAGAATAAATAATATCTATGTGTAGAGAGATTTAAAAGAAATAAAAATACAAGTTAGAATATGAAATGATAAAAACACTGTTCATTTGGCAGTGTTTTTCCTTTCCTACTGGTACTTAAAATAATGGTGTACTTAAGCTGATGACATTTTTTGTAACACAGTATGATGAACTATGATAACAATAACAAGTTAATATGAAATAATATTATATAAAACAAGGCAGCAGAATATAAATCTGATAATGCTGCTGCTGCTGCTGCTAAGTCTCTTCAGTCGTGTCCGATTCTGTGCGATCCCATAGATGGCAGCCCACCTGGCTCTGCTATCCCTGGGATTCTCCAGGCAAGAACAGTGGAGTGGGTCGCCATTTCCTTCTCCAGTGCATGAAAGTGAAAACTGAAAGTGAAGTCGCTCAGTCGTGTCCGACTCCTAGCGACCCCAAGGACTGCAGCCTACCAGGCTCCTCTGTCCATGGGATTTTCCAGGCAAGAGTACTGGAGAGGGGTGCCATTGCCTTTTCTGAAATCTGATAATGACTGCGCCCAAAATTCTGCATAATTTTCCTCTTGGTCATTATCCTAAACAACTTAAATCTTAATACATGGCTGTCCCTTGCTATCACAGCACATCTTTCTTACTCCTGGTATCAAACTCTTTGGACTACTTGGGCAGCTCCATTCCTCAGCCTCCTGGAACCCACTGACCCATCGTTAGCTTTCCTGGTGTATGTGTGTGTGTGTGTGTTGGCTCCCTTGCTCCAAAATCAAATGATCAATTGCAGTTCACTCTAGAGTTTTTCAAAGTGTGAAAGTGAAAGTTGCTCATTCATGTCAAACTCTTTGCGACTCCTTGGACTGTAGCCTGTTCATAGAATTCTTCAGGCAGGAATACTGGAGCAAATAGCCATTCCCTTCTCCAGGATACCTTCCAGATCCAGGGATTGAACCTAGGTCTCTTGCATGGCAATCAGATGCTTTACCACTTGAGCAGCAGGAAAAATACATATATATTTGGGGGAGGGGGAGAAATGTTATTTTTTCTTTTGTTTTCCCTATCATTGGAATCTAGTGAAAAAAACACCACTTTATCCAAAATGCAGACTGGCTTGCTAAAATTTTCTCTGATACCTTCTTATATGGCAAAGTCTAGAAAGGCAAAAACTACATTTCTTAAACTTTTTTGCAGCTAGACTTTGTAAATTCAGTTCAGTTCAGTTCAGTCGCTCAGTCGTGTCTGACTCTTTGCGACCCCATGAATTGCAGCATGCCAGGCCTCCCTGTCCATCACCACCTCCCGGAGTTCACTGAAACTCATGNCACACACACACACAGAGTTAATTCTGATGTTCAGTTGAGAATCACTGTTTGTAAGTACTGAACATTGCTATGCAACAGATTCCTCAGAATGCTAAATGAAATATTGGCTTGAGGTTAGTTAGAGAAGGCACCCTAGAGAGAGGGGAAATTGAAGCAGGAAGTAGAGATCCACTGAGGTGAACCAACAAGTGCACTGGATCAGGAGACAAGAATCTCTTCTTTATTCACTCACGTTATTCCTGTGCCAAAAGGAGATACTAATGTCTGTTTTGGTCATGCTACAGATTGAATGTTTATGTCCTGTGTCCTCTGTTGAAAACCGAGTACCCAAGGTGATTTTAGATGGTGAATTCTTTGGGAGGAGATTAAACCATGAGGTCTGAGCTCTCATGAATGGAATTAGTGACCTTATAAAAAGGGTCCTTATCTATATATAGCACATATATATAGTTCCCTATATATATAGGGAACTCTACTCAATACACTGTTGTAATCTATATGGGAAAGATCTCAAAAAGAATAATATGTATATGTATAACTAAATCACTTTGCTGTACACATGAAACTAATGCAACATTGTAAATCAGCTATAAACGTGAAGTTGCTCAGTCATGTCCGACTCTTTGTGACCCCAAGGACTGCAGCCTCCCAGACTCCTCCATCCATGGGATTTTCCAGGCAGGAGTACTGGAGGGGGTTGCCATTTCCTTCTCCAGGGGATCTTCCTGACTCGGGGATTGAACCTGGGTCTCCCGCATTGCAGGCAGACGCTTTACCCTCTCAGCCACCAGGAAAGCCCAAATCAGCTATACTCCAGTATAAATAATTAAAAATGTCTTTGTCTCCTCCACCTCTTGAGAAGCAAGATACAGCAAGAATATGTGGTCTAAGAACCAGGAAGTGGACTCAGTTGATCCGGTAATTCTCAGCCTCCAGAACTGTGAGAAAAACATTTCTATTGTTTTTAAGCCACCCATTTTATGGTATTTTGTTATGATAGCCAAGTGGACAAAGATAGATAATCTTATAAATGCCGTGAGAAGCAGTGTGTACAAATGTGTGGCAATCCACAATGCTTTTAAAAATGTAGCGCCTGTTCACAGTTTTTGGTACCATGCTGACCTCAGGGGATGCTTTTCAGCTTAGCTTCCTCGAGCAGTGTCTAGCTTCTGAACAATCCCATTGGTCTTCTACAGTTTTCAGGCATGTGTGTTAATGTCCTCTCTGAAATCTTTTTCGGAATGCTTCAGCATGAATTTACCATAGCTTTGGTTCATTTTTAAGCAACTTTGGTTTGTTTTGGAAGTAAATGTTTATTCTCCAGAAAATTTTGTCTCCTTTCTTTAAATACTCAGCTCAAAATATCTCAGAAAATCCTTCAAATTCATTTCAGAATGTTTATTCTCTTTATGGATATCGTGTTCCTTATTGAGTGCTGTGCTGAAAGTCAATTTATTGACCCTTAAGTCATGTTTCATTTTATACTCTGATAATTGGTGAAATTCCTCTAATCATTTCTTCTTCAGAGTTAGCACAATGTTAAACACTTTTTCAGTAGAGCACCCTGGAGAGGTAGTGTTGGAGGGAGCTGCTCTCCTGTAGCTTCCAACTTCTGCAGGTCAGGTCAGTGGAGTGGGTGAGAAGGCACCCTGTGGGCTGCTGCCCCAGCTGTGTGCCCAGAGCTCATGGACACTTGGTAACCTTGCAGCTTTGGCCTGGCAATTGCCTTCCCATTGAAACCAGCACTCTGAAGGCTTCCTGCCCCTCCCAGTGCCACATCCTCTCTTCAAATGCTCACATGGCCTATGCTGTTAGGTTCATCTTCTGCCTAGAGCTTTCTGCTGAGTCTCACTCTCTCTATCTGCCCTCACCTGTGGTCTGGAGAAAGGCTCTCAGCTTGTCTGGTGACTGCAGACCAGCTATGCCCTGAACAAACCTGTGAACTCTTTTGTTACCCAAGGGGCGAAACTGCATCTTCTCTGTCAGCATTATATTAAGGTAATAAAATCAACTAACAGTTGAATAGAGGAGTAGAATAGAAGGGTAAGAAATAGATCTCAGTTTATATGGGAATATATGAGCTATTATTTTACATCACTGGAGAAAATAATGAGCAGGCTGGCTTCTCATCTACAAAAAATAATATTGGAACTCTCTCTCATAAAATAAATATAATTAAATTACAGATATAGTAAAGACTGAGATTTTGAAGATTTTTTAAAACCAAAATATGAATTCAGAAACTATAAAACATACACATGTTAAAAAATAAAAAGTTTGTATGGCAGTAGATGACATAAATCAATTTTAGGTTGGGGGAATATCTAAACTGCAAAATACAAGTAACATTAGCTAATATAAATACTGAGAAAAGTATAAGTTTATGAGAAAAATGTTTAACACTCAATAAATTGGCAAAGACTGAATAGATAAATCATAAAGAGCAAATCTAAAATGGCTAATAAACATAAGAAAAGATAATCACCCTTATTAATAGTCACAGAAAAGGAAATTAAAGTAAAAATGAAATATCCATTCTATCATAGCAGACTGACAACAATGGAGAGTACCACATATATGATTTTTAAAAGCAGCCTTTTGGGAAGCTATTTGATAAAATCTCTTCACATAAAAAATTTGCAGACTTCTCAATTCAAAAATTCTACTCTCGAGACTGTATTTTATTAAAATAAGGCTTCCCAGGTGGCTCAGAGGTTAAAGCATCTGCCCTCAATGCGGGAGACCTGGGTTCTATCCCTGGGTCAGGAAGATCCCCTGGAGAAGGAAATGGCAACCCACTCCAGTATTCTTGTCTGGAGAATCCCATGGACAGAGGAGCCTGGTGGGCTACAGTCCACTGGGTCCCAAAGAGTCAGACACGACTGAGCGACTTCACCTTCACCTTCACCAAGAGCATCAGAATGTAAGCCTGTATGTTTAAGAATGATTGTTGCAGCTCTTTCACAGGCATGTAGGTGTATACGCATTTTGTTTCAGTAAAAAAGCAGAAGCAAATGTTAATTAGGATTAGGTGTACTTGGTTAAAGCATAAACAGCTCAAATAAAGGGAGCTGAAACAAAGTAAAAGTTTCTATCTCTTTATATGTATTTTGTTGTGGTAAAAACCTGAAGCAAGCATGAATTAGAATTTGGAATTCCCTGGTGGCTCAGATGGTAAAGCATCTGCCTACAATGCCGGAGACCCAGGTTCATTCCATGGGTTGGGAAGATCTCCTGGAAAAGAAAATGGCAACCCACTCCAGTATTCTTGCCTGGAAAATCCCATGGATGGAGGAGCCTGTGGGCTACAGTCCATGGGGTCGAAAAGAGTTGGACACGACTGAGCGACTTCACTTCACTTCACAGTTGCTTAAAGCATAAACAGCTCAAATAATGGGGACTGACAAAAGGAAAAGTTTATTTCTCTTTCACATAATAGAAGTCCAGAAGTAGGCACTCAAAGGTTAACATGAAGTTAACAGAAACTCAGGCTTCTTCTGCCTCATTGCTCTACTTACTGTCAGGCTTCAGCGTGAAATGCTACTGTTTTTTCATGATACATTTCTCGGTAGCCTCCTGGAGGAAGGGGAAGACCTCTTCCCTTCTCCCCACTTTAAGGTGAATTCTCAGAAGTAAGACACATCCACGACCCCTTTGCTGCTTCTTGGTAAGTAGTCACAGAAGCACACCAACCAAATGTACAAGCAAAGCTGGGGCATGTATTTAGTTTGGTGATAATGTGCTTAGCTAAATATCTGGTTTTGTTATTAATGAATTTAGGGAGGCACCTAGAAACCTTTGTTAAGGGCAAACCATAAAACAACATACGGCTTCCCTGATAGCTCAGCTGGTAAAGAATCTGCCTGTAATGCAAGAGACCTCGGTTCGATTTCCTGGTTGGGAAGATCTGCTGTGGAAGGGAGGCTACCCACTCCAGTGCAGCATTTCATGTTGAAGCCGGACAGTAAGTAACAGAGCAATGAGGTGGAAGAAACCTGAGTCTCTGTTAAGTTCATGTAGCCATATAGGCTACTATATAGTCCATAGGGTCAAAAAGAGTCGGACACNTCCCTGGTTGGGAAGATCTGCTGTGGAAGGGAGGCTACCCACTCCAGTGCAGCATTTCATGTTGAAGCCTGACAGTAAGTAACAGAGCAATGAGGTGGAAGAAACCTGAGTCTCTGTTAAGTTCATGTAGCTATATAGGCTACTATATAGTCCATAGGGTCAAAAAGAGTCGGACACGACTGAGTGACTTCTACTTTCATAGAACAACAAGGAGTTAATGAATAACATAAATCAGATATTTGTGACCCCATGGACATGAGGCTCCTCCGTTCGCGAGGTTTTCTAGGCAAGAGTACTGGAGTGGGTTGCTATTTCCTTCTCCAGGGAATCTTCCTGACCCAGGGATCGAACCCAGGTCTCCCACATTGTAGATAGACACTTTACCGTTTGAGCCACCAGGGAAGTCCATTAAAGGTGACTAGGAAGAGCTAAAACAACTTTATAAAGGTTTAAGAATCCTTTATCTTAGTTTTTTTGTTTATTGACAAGAATAAATAATATCTATGTGTAGAGAGATTTAAAAGAAATAAAAATACAAGTTAGAATATGAAATGATAAAAACACTGTTCATTTGGCAGTGTTTTTCCTTTCCTACTGGTACTTAAAATAATGGTGTACTTAAGCTGATGACATTTTTTGTAACACAGTATGATGAACTATGATAACAATAACAAGTTAATATGAAATAATATTATATAAAACAAGGCAGCAGAATATAAATCTGATAATGCTGCTGCTGCTGCTGCTAAGTCTCTTCAGTCGTGTCCGATTCTGTGCGATCCCATAGATGGCAGCCCACCTGGCTCTGCTATCCCTGGGATTCTCCAGGCAAGAACAGTGGAGTGGGTCGCCATTTCCTTCTCCAGTGCATGAAAGTGAAAACTGAAAGTGAAGTCGCTCAGTCGTGTCCGACTCCTAGCGACCCCAAGGACTGCAGCCTACCAGGCTCCTCTGTCCATGGGATTTTCCAGGCAAGAGTACTGGAGAGGGGTGCCATTGCCTTTTCTGAAATCTGATAATGACTGCGCCCAAAATTCTGCATAATTTTCCTCTTGGTCATTATCCTAAACAACTTAAATCTTAATACATGGCTGTCCCTTGCTATCACAGCACATCTTTCTTACTCCTGGTATCAAACTCTTTGGACTACTTGGGCAGCTCCATTCCTCAGCCTCCTGGAACCCACTGACCCATCGTTAGCTTTCCTGGTGTATGTGTGTGTGTGTGTGTTGGCTCCCTTGCTCCAAAATCAAATGATCAATTGCAGTTCACTCTAGAGTTTTTCAAAGTGTGAAAGTGAAAGTTGCTCATTCATGTCAAACTCTTTGCGACTCCTTGGACTGTAGCCTGTTCATAGAGTTCTTCAGGCAGGAATACTGGAGCGAATAGCCATTCCCTTCTCCAGGATACCTTCCAGACCCAGGGATTGAACCTAGGTCTCTTGCATGGCAATCAGATGCTTTACCACTTGAGCAGCAGGAAAAATACATATATATTTGGGGGAGGGGGAGAAATGTTATTTTTTCTTTTGTTTTCCCTATCATTGGAATCTAGTGAAAAAAACACCACTTTATCCAAAATGCAGACTGGCTTGCTAAAATTTTCTCTGATACCTTCTTATATGGCAAAGTCTAGAAAGGCAAAAACTACATTTCTTAAACTTTTTTGCAGCTAGACTTTGTAAATTCAGTTCAGTTCAGTCGCTCAGTCGTGTCTGACTCTTTGCGACCCCATGAATTGCAGCATGCCAGGCCTCCCTGTCCATCACCAAGTCCCGGAGTTCACTGAAACTCATGTCCATCGAGTCGGTGGTGCCATCCAGCCATCTCATCCTCTGTCGTCCCCTTCTCCTCCTGCCCCCAATCCCTCCCANAAAAAAAAAACAACAAAAGCATTTCCAATCATGAGTACAGTGTGTCCTGGACAGCTGTCCCCTCCAGTGGCTGTACAGCCTTTTAGCTGACATCACTATGAAGGTCCTTATCAGCAAGGGCTTCCATCTTGGAGGTGGCTTGTGACCACACATATTAGTCTGCTCATATAATTCTAGGCAGGGCTGTAGCATAAGCAGAGTTCCTTGCAAGGCTAGGAGTGATTGAGATTATAGAATAGGCCAGAGACTGTAAAATTTTTTTTTTTTTTTTCTGTAGGGGGACAGATAGTAAATATTTCAGGCTGTATTGTCTCAGTTGCAATAGCTCAATCCTGCTTCTGTGGCACAAAAGCAGCCATAGGAAAGAAATGAATGAGTTCACCTGTGTCCTAATAAAACTTTATTTATAATATTAAAATATGCATTTTGTATACTTTTATGAGTTTTGAAATATTATTCTTTTCCCCCAATCATCTAAAAGTGTAAAAATTATTTTCTTTAACACACTGGACGTGTATTGGAAGCAGATAATTATTGTGTTAGGTGTGATTGTGGTATTGTGATACATTTCAAAATGTCTATAGATAAAAGGATAAGATGCCTGGATTTGATTCAGAACATGAGTGAGGGTGTAGAGGAGTAGGCCAAGCCCAAGGGAGGAGGGGGTTGGGTCCAATTAGGTTCATCATGCCATTCTGTCTTTTTTGTATATGTTCAATTCTCCATAAGAACGCTTAAAAAATGGGGGATCAGCAATATTCTGCCAAGTAACTTCAACTTTTTCAAGCTGTCATCTCCCAGGAGTATCATTTAACCCAAGAAAGCCTGGAAAGATGTGGACTCAAGACCCTGGAGTGCCCTGCAGGCAAGTCATGGTCCTCCTACCCTAGCCTGGATACCATTGGGCTCTTTGGGCTGGCCAAGGAGCATCAGATAGAATATCTGGGTGACACTGCTGGCCAAGAGGCCATAAAACCATTTAGTCTATGGGGCCATTCAAAAAAAGGTGACAGGCTGGAATAAGACCATGGGCTATAATTTGCTGACCCCCTGGAACAGGCAACTATGTATTTGTTAATTGTAGCCCTCTAGTGCACAGATGATCCAAAGTATGAAGAGAATAAAGAACATTCCTCATTATATCTGTTTTTAGTAAAAATTATTCATGGTTTACAATTAATTTGGGCTATAAGTGATTGAATGGTAGTCTTAGGTGGTGATATAGATGGACTTGTGAACCTTTTCTTACCTATTCTGATGGTAAATTTATGATATAATCAGAATTTATATTTGTCTTATTTTTACCAAGAAAGAAAACTCAACCAAATTAGCAGATTTAGAAAATTTTCAGAATAGTATTGAAAAGATAAATCACATTTTATAGAAGAATATAATTGAAAAAACAAAACCATTTATTTAGGACACAGCTGCTAGTGTTATTACAGTGAAGTCTATTTTTAAAAATTTAATTAAGCTAGTTGAGTTGAAAGTCCTTAAATCTAATTTTAATATTTCTCTGTTCGTACCTCTTCGAAGTATGAAACTATGAATCTGCACTCAGCTTGCACTTCCTTCACAGTTCCACATATTTATTGCATACCACAGATAGCACAGAAATTCTAGATTTTGTATACATAGCAATTCTCATTCATGGTTTCTGTGACACCTTGCAAATATTTTATTATGGATTTGTATTTGTCTGTTGGACTTCAGTTACAGATGGTTGAGTTAGTTATATTCCTTAGTCGATGGCATATTAGCATGCTTAGTCTGGGAAACAATTTTTTTTGTTTAACTGATTTATTGCCTTTAATCTCATTAGCCAACTCCATTCCCAATTTCATTCATAGGTAACTATTTTCAAGTGTTTCATAGGTAACTTTTTGTTTATTTATGTCCTTAAGAATTGTTCTGTGTGCATGTGTTTTAGAGAAGGCAAGGGTGGGATGATTTGAGAGAATAGCATTGAAATATGTATATTACCATATGTGAAATAGATCAGTAGTCCAAGTTCAATGCATGAAACAGGGCACTCAAAGCTGGTGCACTGGGACAACCTTGAGGGATGTGACGGGGAGGAAGCTGGGAAGGGGACTCAGGATGGGAGACACATGTATACCTATGGCTGATTCATGTCAATGTATGGCACAAAAACCAATACAATATTGTAATGTAATTAGTTTCCAATTAAAATAAATAAAAATAAAAAATTTTCACAAATGGTGTTTGGTATATCTGTCATCTCTATTTACCTATCTTTTACCTTTCTTACCTTTTTTTTCCCTAAACATTGTTTTAATATTTGTCTCTGCTGTTACTGCTAAGTCACTTCAGTCGTGTCTGACTGTGCAACCCCACAGACAGCAGCCCACCAGGCTCCGCCATCTCTGGAATTCTCCAGGCAAGAACACTGGAGTGGGTTGCCATTTCCTTCTCCAATGCATGAAAGTGAAAAGTGAAAGTGAAGTCACTCAGTAAGTGTCCGACTCTTCATGACCCCATGTACTACAGCCTACCAGGCTCCTCCGTTCATGGCATTTTCCAGGCAAGAGTACTGGAGTGGGTTGCCATTGCCTTCTCCGTCTACTGCTACATGCACGTCTAATTTGTTGTTTCTAATTGCTGCATAGTAATACGTATGTCCACGGCAGGCATGTTTTCCTAAACCCTCTAAAGCAAATTCTTCAATGCTGCTATCATTTGGGCCCTATTTTTTTCCCCAAGGACACTACATATTATCTTCATTTGGGCCAGATGTTCACATAGGTGTGTCTGCTCATCCCACTAAGAACACAACAATAATTTAATTGTCCTTCCAGAAGAGCAATTGCTGATGTACAGCGAATGACAGATAACTGATGCCCTTCTGCAGAACCACCAGCATCCCAGGAAACAAGGATACAAAAGAGGGGGTTACCCTCATTCAATCCATAGATGACAGACCTTTATTTTAAACCCTAAATCAATAGTTTAAATAGATGTAGATTTCATGTGACAGGAGAGAGAGGAATATTTGAGGCTTTACATTTTTCAGATGTGCACTTTTGCTGTGCTGTTAAAAAGTTCTGTGTAAATTCAAGAAGAAAGGCATTAGGAGTTTCTTAGCAGAGAGTAATCCCAGTTTCCTGGAGATTTAATGAGATGTGGCTCACAGAAATTTCTGGCTCCATCTGCTGTTAATTGAAAAGTCAGTAACACTCCTGTTGTGCTTCAGTGTGAATTTCCTGAATGTGAACCTAGTCATGTTAAATATGAGCCTCACAGCTGTTGTCTTATCACTATCATGATATTTATCAGACATGGAAATAGCTTCTTTTATATTGTCCTGGATGGCATTCTATGCATTCATTACATGGGAACAAGGCAACACACAGTATAGCCTTTCATATCAGCCAAATTTTTGTTTGTGATGACATTCAGCTCATAATGGCACATGTAAAGATATTTGGTACCCAGATTACTCTCCAAGGTAGCAGGTCATTGCTATTGTATCTAATCCCTACTATCTTTTTTCTGCCTTTGGGATTCAGGTTCTGACTTCGGAATTCAGATCTTTGCTTTTCTGTGCTGACAATAAGAAGGCCGTTGTCATCCAAAATTCAGACCATTACATGTAGTCACTCCTTTTTTTCAGGAAATTTCACTCAAGCTGGGTTCTCATGGCTGACCCCCACTCAACCTCCTGTCCAGGACCTGCAAACCTGCAAGTTCCTGTTACCACAATGAAAGCATGCCCAGGCAATTGGCAATGTCATAAACAGGTCATTTAGCTCACAAAATTTCAGTGTTTCCTTGTTCCAATAAAAACATTTTAAAGTCTACAGATTTCTCTTGAAATACCGCTTTACTCAAAAAACTTTAGGATTGACTGTTTCAATCTTCTTGCTCTCCAAGGGGCTCTCAAGAGTCTTCTCTAGCACTATAATTTGAAAGCATCAATTCTTTGGCTCTCACCCTTCTTTATGATCCAACTCTCACCAAATAACTGGAGACCATCCTTATAACTCAATTTGTTTTTATTGTTGTTAGTAGCTAAGTCATATCTGATTTTTTTGTGACCCCCACAGACTGTAGCCTGCCACGATCCTCTGTCCATGGGACTTCCCAGGCAAGAATACTGGAGGAGGTCGCCTTTTCCTTCTGCAGGGGATCTTCACAACCCAGTGATCGAACCTGTGTCTTTTGCATTGGCAAGAGAGTTTGTAACCACTGAGCCACCAGGGAAGCCCATTTATAACTCATAACTCACTGAAATTTTTCAAATAACCCAATGCTAAACTATTTACTTTGCCCTGCCTTGCCTTTCCTGTGGAAATCACAATAGAGTCTTATGCCCATGCTGTCCCCTTATTCCTTCTCTGTCATGACTGCTCTTGATTTTATCCGATGTGGACTTGCATGATGTGGTATGCCCCCTTCTCTTGAGAACTGCAAGTAATAATTTCTTCCAGCAGAGGCAATTGTCTCTGTGTCTGTCACATTACCATACTTGATTAAATGAAATCCTGGTCCAAGTTAAAACATCCTGGGAGTCATTTCTGCAATTCTCAGCCTAGACTGTTCTCTCCACCTTCCAATAGTTTTGTAACACTCCATTGCTTGTAATGAAATCTCTTATTGCCTAAAACACTTATTTATCTCATTCATCACTGACTTCATCATGCAGCCACATGAAAGAGATGCTATAAGAAAAATATTCTTGCATTAAAAGCTATATCCCATGGTAATATTAAAAGTCACATGCTTAAGACTAAATGAGTGATGACCTCCCTGGTGGTCCAGTGGTTAATAATCTGCCTTGCAATGATGCAGAGAATAAGGGTTCAGTTTCTGGTTGGGGAACTGAGATCTCACATGCTGATAGGCAGCTAAGCTTAAATTACTGAGCCTGCAGTCTGGAGCCTGCCACAACTAGAGAAGCCCATTAACCTCCAATTGAAATAAATACATTTATATTAAAAAAAATACTAAATAAGTGAAGGGAATTGTAGAATGGAGAGCATAAAAGGGCATAAAATAGTTCATTGGTAGAAAGCGTCAACTACAAATTGGCCCTTTCCCTCTGCCTCTACAAGTATATCACAAGCTGCTGACCTTTAACACACTCTGAAAGGAGTTCAGGGATCAGGAAAGAAGCACTCTGTGTCCTGGGAAAAACTGGCATAGTAGGCCTTCAGACAGATATTTTCAGGAGAAGATTTTATGAGCCTAATTCTTACATTTCCTCATACCTAGAAAAGTACTAAAATCTTTCATGGTGATACTGCTACTTGTGGCTAGCAGCAACTTTCTGTAAAAACATGTGCTTGATCGCATGCATTCATCCTTCACCAAAATCACATGTATAATAATTCTTCCTTACTCCTTGACTCTTTGAAGCATTCAAAGCTATCTGAAATGCTGCCTCTTGGGCTATAGGCCTCATTTTGCCACAAATAAAACTTAACTCACAATGCACTCTCACACTCTGTATTTTTTTCAGTCAACAAAACTTACGTAGTCACAGAATATTAAGAACAGTGCTGACATGATGTGAGCTCATGTCCAAGGGCTTCAGCTAAGATCATGCTTCCTTTTCCAAGATTAGCCAAGAGACCACTGTAATTCTCTCTGAAGTCTTTTAAAGTGATTTCTGGAGTAACAGAGCTTCCTAGTATTTAGCAAGACAGGGGATTGAGCCAGTTAAGTGTGCAAAATTGTTGAATCTCAAAAGTTTTTGATATTATAGAATCTATCATATGGATATTCAGACAGATTCGTCACTTCTATATGGTATTCAAAAATTCTGGAAATATAGATACTGCTGTAATATTATGTGAAGGTTGAAGAGACATAATACCATTAGTAGCCAAAATGGCCCTGGCCCATCTTTGGACTCAGGACGTGTGTGAGAAGGGTGGACTAGAGTCCTGACTGTCTTGAGTCAAAAATTTAAAAAAAAAAACAACAAAAGCATTTCCAATCATGAGTACAGTGTGTCCTGGACAGCTGTCCCCTCCAGTGGCTGTACAGCCTTTTAGCTGACATCACTATGAAGGTCCTTATCAGCAAGGGCTTCCATCTTGGAGGTGGCTTGTGACCACACATATTAGTCTGCTCATATAATTCTAGGCAGGGCTGTAGCATAAGCAGAGTTCCTTGCAAGGCTAGGAGTGATTGAGATTATAGAATAGGCCAGAGACTGTAAAATTTTTTTTTTTTTTTTTCTGTAGGGGGACAGATAGTAAATATTTCAGGCTGTATTGTCTCAGTTGCAATAGCTCAATCCTGCTTCTGTGGCACAAAAGCAGCCATAGGAAAGAAATGAATGAGTTCACCTGTGTCCTAATAAAACTTTATTTATAATATTAAAATATGCATTTTGTATACTTTTATGAGTTTTGAAATATTATTCTTTTCCCCCAATCATCTAAAAGTGTAAAAATTATTTTCTTTAACACACTGGACGTGTATTGGAAGCAGATAATTATTGTGTTAGGTGTGATTGTGGTATTGTGATACATTTCAAAATGTCTATAGATAAAAGGATAAGATGCCTGGATTTGATTCAGAACATGAGTGAGGGTGTAGAGGAGTAGGCCAAGCCCAAGGGAGGAGGGGGTTGGGTCCAATTAGGTTCATCATGCCATTCTGTCTTTTTTGTATATGTTCAATTCTCCATAAGAACGCTTAAAAAATGGGGGATCAGCAATATTCTGCCAAGTAACTTCAACTTTTTCAAGCTGTCATCTCCCAGGAGTATCATTTAACCCAAGAAAGCCTGGAAAGATGTGGACTCAAGACCCTGGAGTGCCCTGCAGGCAAGTCATGGTCCTCCTACCCTAGCCTGGATACCATTGGGCTCTTTGGGCTGGCCAAGGAGCATCAGATAGAATATCTGGGTGACACTGCTGGCCAAGAGGCCATAAAACCATTTAGTCTATGGGGCCATTCAAAAAAAGGTGACAGGCTGGAATAAGACCATGGGCTATAATTTGCTGACCCCCTGGAACAGGCAACTATGTATTTGTTAATTGTAGCCCTCTAGTGCACAGATGATCCAAAGTATGAAGAGAATAAAGAACATTCCTCATTATATCTGTTTTTAGTAAAAATTATTCATGGTTTACAATTAATTTGGGCTATAAGTGATTGAATGGTAGTCTTAGGTGGTGATATAGATGGACTTGTGAACCTTTTCTTACCTATTCTGATGGTAAATTTATGATATAATCAGAATTTATATTTGTCTTATTTTTACCAAGAAAGAAAACTCAACCAAATTAGCAGATTTAGAAAATTTTCAGAATAGTATTGAAAAGATAAATCACATTTTATAGAAGAATATAATTGAAAAAACAAAACCATTTATTTAGGACACAGCTGCTAGTGTTATTACAGTGAAGTCTATTTTTAAAAATTTAATTAAGCTAGTTGAGTTGAAAGTCCTTAAATCTAATTTTAATATTTCTCTGTTCGTACCTCTTCGAAGTATGAAACTATGAATCTGCACTCAGCTTGCACTTCCTTCACAGTTCCACATATTTATTGCATACCACAGATAGCACAGAAATTCTAGATTTTGTATACATAGCAATTCTCATTCATGGTTTCTGTGACACCTTGCAAATATTTTATTATGGATTTGTATTTGTCTGTTGGACTTCAGTTACAGATGGTTGAGTTAGTTATATTCCTTAGTCGATGGCATATTAGCATGCTTAGTCTGGGAAACAATTTTTTTTGTTTAACTGATTTATTGCCTTTAATCTCATTAGCCAACTCCATTCCCAATTTCATTCATAGGTAACTATTTTCAAGTGTTTCATAGGTAACTTTTTGTTTATTTATGTCCTTAAGAATTGTTCTGTGTGCATGTGTTTTAGAGAAGGCAAGGGTGGGATGATTTGAGAGAATAGCATTGAAATATGTATATTACCATATGTGAAATAGATCAGTAGTCCAAGTTCAATGCATGAAACAGGGCACTCAAAGCTGGTGCACTGGGACAACCTTGAGGGATGTGACGGGGAGGAAGCTGGGAAGGGGACTCAGGATGGGAGACACATGTATACCTATGGCTGATTCATGTCAATGTATGGCACAAAAACCAATACAATATTGTAATGTAATTAGTTTCCAATTAAAATAAATAAAAATAAAAAATTTTCACAAATGGTGTTTGATATATCTGTCATCTCTATTTACCTATCTTTTACCTTTCTTACCTTTTTTTTCCCTAAACATTGTTTTAATATTTGTCTCTGCTGTTACTGCTAAGTCACTTCAGTCGTGTCTGACTGTGCAACCCCACAGACAGCAGCCCACCAGGCTCCGCCATCTCTGGAATTCTCCAGGCAAGAACACTGGAGTGGGTTGCCATTTCCTTCTCCAATGCATGAAAGTGAAAAGTGAAAGTGAAGTCACTCAGTAAGTGTCCGACTCTTCATGACCCCATGTACTACAGCCTACCAGGCTCCTCCGTTCATGGCATTTTCCAGGCAAGAGTACTGGAGTGGGTTGCCATTGCCTTCTCCGTCTACTGCTACATGCACGTCTAATTTGTTGTTTCTAATTGCTGCATAGTAATACGTATGTCCACGGCAGGCATGTTTTCCTAAACCCTCTAAAGCAAATTCTTCAATGCTGCTATCATTTGGGCCCTATTTTTTTCCCCAAGGACACTACATATTATCTTCATTTGGGCCAGATGTTCACATAGGTGTGTCTGCTCATCCCACTAAGAACACAACAATAATTTAATTGTCCTTCCAGAAGAGCAATTGCTGATGTACAGCGAATGACAGATAACTGATGCCCTTCTGCAGAACCACCAGCATCCCAGGAAACAAGGATACAAAAGAGGGGGTTACCCTCATTCAATCCATAGATGACAGACCTTTATTTTAAACCCTAAATCAATAGTTTAAATAGATGTAGATTTCATGTGACAGGAGAGAGAGGAATATTTGAGGCTTTACATTTTTCAGATGTGCACTTTTGCTGTGCTGTTAAAAAGTTCTGTGTAAATTCAAGAAGAAAGGCATTAGGAGTTTCTTAGCAGAGAGTAATCCCAGTTTCCTGGAGATTTAATGAGATGTGGCTCACAGAAATTTCTGGCTCCATCTGCTGTTAATTGAAAAGTCAGTAACACTCCTGTTGTGCTTCAGTGTGAATTTCCTGAATGTGAACCTAGTCATGTTAAATATGAGCCTCACAGCTGTTGTCTTATCACTATCATGATATTTATCAGACATGGAAATAGCTTCTTTTATATTGTCCTGGATGGCATTCTATGCATTCATTACATGGGAACAAGGCAACACACAGTATAGCCTTTCATATCAGCCAAATTTTTGTTTGTGATGACATTCAGCTCATAATGGCACATGTAAAGATATTTGGTACCCAGATTACTCTCCAAGGTAGCAGGTCATTGCTATTGTATCTAATCCCTACTATCTTTTTTCTGCCTTTGGGATTCAGGTTCTGACTTCGGAATTCAGATCTTTGCTTTTCTGTGCTGACAATAAGAAGGCCGTTGTCATCCAAAATTCAGACCATTACATGTAGTCACTCCTTTTTTTCAGGAAATTTCACTCAAGCTGGGTTCTCATGGCTGACCCCCACTCAACCTCCTGTCCAGGACCTGCAAACCTGCAAGTTCCTGTTACCACAATGAAAGCATGCCCAGGCAATTGGCAATGTCATAAACAGGTCATTTAGCTCACAAAATTTCAGTGTTTCCTTGTTCCAATAAAAACATTTTAAAGTCTACAGATTTCTCTTGAAATACCGCTTTACTCAAAAATTGATGGACTTTCAAGGGAGGTTTTGATACAACTCTCACAGTTATTAGTAAGTACAGTAGCCAAAAAAATCAGCATAGATATAAAAGATTCGAGCAACAAAAGAAAAATATTTAATTTACATAGAATCTACCTTCAGAAACTGGACAGTAAAACTGTACATCTCACAAGTTTTGATGTGCAATATTTTTATTGTTCTTTGGTCTTAAGTTTTTAAAAAATTTTCAGCATATTTTCTCTTTTGACTAATAAATTCCCCAGAAGTAGGTTTGTAAACCAAGTATATGGAAATTTAAGCACTTACTTTTTTGATATTAACTTTAGGTTAGTGATGCTATGGTCAGAGAATGTGAACAGAGTTTATAAGCTACCTGTTCATTGAAAAGTATTAGGACTTTATGCCTTAGAACATAGCCATTTATATATTTGATTTTTAAAATATAAATTTATTTTAATTGGAGGTTAATTACTTTACAATATTGTATTGGTTTTGCCATATATCAACATGACCCACCACAGGTATACACGTGTTCCCCATCCTGAATCGCCTTCCCTCCTCCTTTCCTGTTGTATGCTTGAGTAGCTCATGTACTTCCTAACTTTTAGATGTAGAATTTTATATAGACCCAAATAACTTTTTTCAGGTTCATTGAGCTTTGCTCGACAAAATTATACTATATTTAAAGTGTAAAACATGATGATTTGATGTACATACATATTGTGAAAGTCTTCCCACAACTGAGTTGATTAACATGTATATCACCTCACATTTTGATCTTTTTATGTAAGAGAGCCAAGTTCTACTATCTTAGCAAATTTCAATTATACAATACAGTATTATCAACTCTAGTCACCATACACTGCCTTTGATCCTTAGACTTTATTTATCTTATAATTCAAAGGTTGTACCCTTTTACCAACTTCTCATTCTCCCATCCCATAGTTACTGGTAACCACCATTTTATACTCTGTTGCTAATAACTTTTGCTATGAACTTGACTTAAAAAAAATATTCCACATATGAGTGATACCATTCAGTATTTGTCTTGTTTTTGTCTGGCTGATTTAGCATAATGCTTTCTGTGCTTACCTATGCTGTCACAAATGGAAGGATTTCTTTCTTTTTAAAGGCTTAATATGTTCCATTATATGTATTTTGTTATGATTTTTTTTTTTTAAGTTTGCCCTTGTTAAGTGGAGCATAAGGTGAGCTGATGTTCAACAACAGACCAGGAGAGGGATTGAAATAGAGATTTACTGCTCACAAGTCCTGAAGGTATTTGGCAAGCCTAGAGGGACCACGGAGAAGGTAATGGCAACCCACTCCAGTACTCTTGCCTGGAAAATCCCATGGATGGAGGAGCCTGGTAGGCTGCAGTCCACGGGGTCGCGAAGAGTTGGACACGACTGAGCGACTTCCCTTTCACTTTTCACTTTCATGCATTGGAGAAGGAAATGGCAATCCACTCCAGTGTTATTGCCTGGAGAATCCCAGGGACGGGGGAGCCTGGTGGGCTGCCATCTATGGCGTCGCACAGAGTCGGACAGGACTGAAGCGACTTCAGCAGCAGCGGCAGCAGCAGCAGCAGCAGCAGCAGAGGGACCACATCAGGAGGTCAAGGTAGGGTGCAGAGAACCAGATGTGGGGTACATGCCTTTATTAGGGTCTTTGGGTGGCATGCTTTGGGGTTCCCAGGTTAAGGCTTACTGGTCAATTAGAACCAAAGAAGTGGGAGTCTGGAAAGCCCCTCCAGGGTCATATTAAGGGGAAAACTAGAAGGTTTTTCCATTAGTCATGTACGGATGTGAAAGGTGGGTGATAAAAAAGGCTGAATGCCAAAGAATTGATACTTAACAAATTATGATGTTGGAGAAGACACTTGAGAGTCCCTTGGATTGCAAGGAGATCAAACCAGTCAATCTTAAAGGAAATCAACCTTGAATATTCATTGGAAGGACTGATGCTGAAGTTGAATCTCAAATATTTTAGTCACCTGATGCAAAGAGCTGACTCACTGGAAATGTCCTTGATGCTGGGAAAGATTGAAGGCACAGTAGGAGAAGCAGGTGACAGAGGATGAGATGGTTGAATGGCATCACCGACTCAATGGACATGAGTTTGAGCAAATTCCAGGAGATAGTGAAGGACAGGGAAGCTTGGTGTGCTGTAGTCCACCGGTTGGCAAAGAGTCGGACATGACTGAGTGACTGAACAACAACAAAGCAAGCAAAGAGAACTGCTGATCCCAGGCATTGCTGGAGAAGTCATATCAGGAATTTACATGTGACTCTATGGGCTGCAAATCAGGACATATGCTTTCATGGGTTAAAGGTTACTGCAGGTCCTGTGGTTAAACAAAATTTAGATTTTTGTTTTCTTGATGATAAGTCAAGTTGAGGAACTTTTAAAATACCTGTTTTCTTTGGAAAAATGTATTTTCAGGTTCTTTGTCTATTTTTAATTGATTATTATTTTTGCTTATGAATTGTATGAATTCTTTGTATATTTTGGATAATAACTTCATATTAAATATATCCTTTGCAAATATTTTCTCCCATTCCATAGGCTGTATGTTCATTTAGTTGATGGTTTCATTTGCTGCTTAGCAGCTTTTTAGTTGATGTAGTCCCAGTTGTTTATTTTTGCTTTTGTTGCCTTTGCTTTGGGTACCATTGGTGTCGTTTAGTGACTAAGTTGTGTCCAACTCTTTGCAACCCCGTGAGCTGCAGCATACCAGGTTTCCCTGTCCTTCACTGTCTCTCAGAATTTGCTCAGATCATGTCCATTGAGTTGGTGCTGCTATCTCATCCTCTGCCGCCCTCTTCTCCTTTTGTTTTCAATCTTTTCCAGCATCAGAATGTTTTTCAGTGAGTTAGCTCTTCACATTAGGTGGCCAAAGTATTGGAGGTTTAGCTTCAGCATCAGTCTTTCCAATGAATATACCAGATGAATTTCCTTTAGAATTGACTGGTTTGATCTTCTTCGTGTCCAAGGGACTCTCAAGAGTCTTCTCTACCACCACAATTCAAAGACATCAATTCTTCAGTGCTCAGCCTTCTTTAATGGTCCAACTCTCACATGTATACATGACTACTGGAAAAACCATAGCTTTGACAATAAGGGCTTTTGTTGGCAAAGTGGTATCTCTGCTTTTTAATACACTGTCTAGATTTGCCATTGCATTCCTTTCAAGGAGCAAGAATCTTTTAAATTCATGGCTATAGTCACTGTCCTCATTGATTTAGAGCCCAAGAAAATAAAATCTGTCACTGTTTCCACTTTTCCCCCAATCTGTCTGACATGAAGTGATGGCACCAGATGGCATGATCTTTGTTTTTTGAATGTTGAGTTTTTAGCCATTTTTTTCACTCTCTTCTTTCACCCTCATCAAGAGGCTCTTTATTTCTTCCTCGCTTTCTACCATTAGAGTGATATCATCCACATATCTGAAGTTATTGATATTTTTACCAGCAATAATATATTAAAATAAATTATTGCCAATGCCAATGTTAAGGTGCTTATCCCTGTTTTATTCTGTGATTTTAATAGTTTTAGGTTTTACATCCTAATCTTTAATCGATTTTGAGTTGATTTTTATGGGCAGTGTAATAGAGAAATCTAGTTTCATTCTTTTGCATGTAGATATCCCAGCACCATTTATTGAAGAGACTATCCTTTCCCCATTATATATTCTTGGTGCCTTCATCAAAAATTAATTAACCATATATGCATGAGATTACTACTGGGACTTCTATTCTATTCCACTGATCTATGTGTCTATTTTTATGTCAATGCTGTACTGTTTTGATTACTAAAACTTTGTAATGTAGTTTGAAATCAGGAAATGTGATGACTCCAGCTTTGTTCTTTCTCAAGTTTGCTTTGACTACTCAAAGTGTTTTGTGGCTTTATATAAATTTTAGGATTGTTTGTTGTATTCCTATGAAAATTCCAAAGAAATTTTGATAGGGATTTCACAAGATCTAATGATTATCTTGGGTAGCATGGATATTTTAACATTATTAATTCTTCCAATCTGTGAATATCGATTATCATCCCATTTATTTTTGTCTTCAATTCCTTTTACCAATGTCTTTAATTTTTTTTACAACTTCACAATTGAGATTTTTTAATGTAAATATTATAAAATTGATTCATACTATAAAAATACAGACTCATAATAGGTAATATAAGATGGAAAGTAAAAATCCTCCTTCTCACTCCTTTAATCTTCTAGTGTCACAACTATAAACACAACAGTTTCTTAAAAATATTGGAATTTATATATCCTAACAAGTCACAAGGCTTTGTTTCTTCTGTATTGGTTTGTTTTATATAGTGTTGAGATCCATTTGAAATATTAAGCATCATTACTGTTAGAGTAGTAATGAAACAATTTTATAATAAATTATAGTTAACGTTGGGTTTCAGAAGTCCTATTTTCTTCACATTTTATGTTTTCTCTTCCTCATTAAAATAATATTATTCAAAACATATCCTACCCCTAATGATCACCATGATTTTATAGTCTTGTCTTGCAAGTGCAGTACATATATAATTAAACAGTTGATAAACATACAGAGGTTGAGCACAAATAAAGCCCACAATGTACTTCTGGGTAATGTATGTACTAACAGGTTGATTTTGTCATTGTTACATTTGACAGCAAGAAAAAAATTAATTTGTATCTGTTCATTGCTATGATTAAATAGAGTGCATTTTCTTTCAGCTTCAGAGAGTAGATATTCTGAATGCTTTTTATTTGCAGCATGTGATGGAATAAATTTCCAAGAACATGGTAATACTGTACCCTTAATTAGAAATTTGGCAAAACTCAAAATTATATCACCCAGTATTAAACTACTAAGGAGGATCAGTTAAGAAGCAATTACCCAGATATAAAAGACTAAGCTGTCCATTCTTTAAGATGCTACTTCTACATTTACCTGAACTATGTAAAGTGTTATGAAGAGGCCAATAGATGTCAGCAGATTATATGTTACTCTTATCAAGTCTTTGATAAATGATTTCTTCTTTTAAGTTCATATGACCCTGTTTGAACACTAGCCATGAGTACTGTGATATACCACAAGGTAGAGGTTATTTTTTCTCTGTTGGCATTTAGTAAACCAACCCCTGTGCCATACAAAATTAATCTCTTCAAATGGGGTAAAATCAAGACTAGTTGGTATAATACAGTAATGCTGATGGCCACAATCAAGGGTTTATTTAGGGCAAAAGTAATCAAAAGCTGTGATGCTACCAATTTCACAACTATTAAGGTAAAGGAAATGTTCCATTGAACTCGATACTCAGTTAAATGTTCCTGATATCCTACAGGTCTTATAATAATTAATCATCCCTTTCCTAGGAAGACTAATGGACAGAGTACAGTGACTTCATAAAATAAAATCTGGACCCTTTGTATATTTTCTTCTAATCTTTGGAGAAATCATTGCAGTCCTCAAAAGAAATCCTCCTATTTCAAAATCCATTGCTCCTATCCCATAGAGCCCAATTTTAGGAAGTCTTCTAGGAAAACATGGAAAGTTTATAGCCAAAATGGCAACAGCAGTAAATGCACTGTCAATTACATGAAAACAAGAGAGGCCTGAAATATATTCTGAATCCAGACTGACTTTCAAGAATTTTCCAAACACGCCTTCTGACATATCAAGTTTTCTTGCAGCATATTTTATAGAACAGTCCGGCCCCAAAGATAATTACAAGATGCTCAAGGAGAACAAATGTAGAGAAAATGGTCAAAATTGTTACCAGGGGAACTATTAAGAAAGCAAAGTCAATGAAGAATCATGTTCTCCAAGTGTGTGAAGAAAAAGATAAGTGCTGTGAGAAAATGATCCTGAGCCCTCTGCACAGGATGAAGAGTGTAGGCAAGCTCAAGCCCTCAATGATTTCCAGCAAGCTTGTTCCATTGTGGTCACTGACAAAAGATTCCTTTATCTGCTGTTGAGAATTTTTCTTCTTCTCTGGGGTTTCAAAATATTTTGTCCACCAGAGAGCCCCCAATTCTGGATCCTCATATCCCTGATGAGTCAGGGATGCCCTGCGCTGAATGTGTGCTCTGCCCCAGGGGAGGAGCTGTGGATTCTGGCCATTTAGCCAGAGTGTCAGTTCATGGCTCAAGTGTCTCATGGATCTGAATATACTGATCTTTTACCTCCTTGGTTAAATTTATTCTCAAGAATTTTATTATTTTAAATTTAATTTAAATGGCATTGTTTTCTTAATTTCTTTTTCCAGGAGTTCATTGTTAATATTTGGAAATGCAACTGATATTTAGTATATGGATTTTTGTACCTTTCAATTTTACTAAATTTGTTTATTAGTTCCAGTTTTTTGGGTTTTCTATATATAAGATTGTCATCTGCAGATAGAAACAGTTTTACTTCTTTTCTAATTTAGATGCCTTTAAATTTTTCCTTATCTAAATGCTCTGGCCAGAAAACTTCAGGTACTATGTTGACTTAAAATGGCTAGAGTGTGTATCTTTGTTTTGTGCCTAATCAAAGAGGAAAAGCTTTCAGGTTTTCAACACTGAGCATGATTTTAGCTGTTGATTTGTAATACACTGCCTTTACTATGGAGAAGGCATTGGCGACCCACTCCAGTACTCTTGCCTGGAAAATCCCGTGGACGGAGGAGCCTGGTAGGCTGCAGTCCATGGGGTCGCTAAGAGTCGGACACGGCTAAGCAACTTCACTTTCACTTTTCACTTTCATGCATTGGAGAAGGAAATGGCAACCCACTCCAGTATTCTTGCCTGGAAAATCCCAGGGACAGAGGAGCCTGGTGGGCTGCTGTCTATGGGGTCGCACAGAATCGGACACAATTGAAGTGACTTAGCAGCAGCAGCAGCAGCCTTTACTATGTTGAGGTATATTCCATCTGTATCTAATTTATTAAGAGTTTTTTCCCTTATCATGAAAGGTTGCTGAATTTTGTCAAATGCCTTTTCTGAATCTATTAAGATAATCATAGAATTCTCAATTTTTATTTTGTTAATGTTGTGTGTCACATTTATTGATTTGTGTATGTTGCACCATCTTTGTGTTCCAGGAGTAAATCCTACTTGATCATGGTGCAAAATTCTTTTTTTCAAAAATAATTTTATTTATTTATTTTTGGCTGTGTTGGGTCTTTGTTGCTGCTTGGGCTTTTCTCTAGTAGTGGCTGGTGAGGGTCATTCTTCGTTTTGGTGCCCCAGCCTTCTATTGCAATGACTTCTCTTGTTGTGGGGCATGGGCTCCAGAGTGTGAGGGTTTCAGTAGTTGCAGCACGTGAGCTCAGTAGTTGCAGCTTGCTGGTGTGAAAACACAGGCTCGATAGTTGTGGTGCACGGGCCTACATGTGGGATCTTCTGGGACCGGGGATCAAGCCCATGTCTCCTGCACTGGCAGGCAGATTCTTTACCATTGAGTCACCAGGGAAGCCCTGCGTAGTACTATTTTAACACAGTATTGAATTTTGTTTGTTCTTATTTTGTTGAGGAATTTTGTATCCATGTTCATAAGAGATATTGGCCTGCGGTTTTCTTTTCATGTAGTGTCCTTGTCTGCCTTTTGTGTCAGAGTAATGTTGGCTGCATAAGATGAGCTTGGAAGTGTTGCCTCTTCAATTATTGAGAAGAGTTGGAGAAAATTAGTGTTAATTATTTTATACATTTTTGGTAGAATTTATCAGAGGTTTCTTTCTTTCTTTCTTTTTTTTTTTGGTGGAGGTTCTTGATTACTGATTCAGTCTCAGTTGTTATTGGTCTGCTCAGATTTTCTATTTTTTATGATTCAGTCCTGGTAGGTTGGATGTTTCTAGAAATTTATTTGCTTCTTCTTAGTATCTCAGAGAAGGCAATGGCAACCCACTCCAGTACTCTTGACTGAAAAATCCCATGGATGGAGGAATCTGGTTGGCTGCCATCTATGGGGTCACACAGAGTCGGACACGACTGAAGCTACTTAGCAGCAGCAGTTCAGTTCAGTTCAGTTGCTCAGTCATGTCCGACTCTTTGTGACCCCATGAATCACAGCACATCAGGCCTCCCTGTCCATCACCAACTCCCGGATTTCACTCAGATTCACGTCCATCAAGTCAGCGATGCCATTCAGCCATCTCATCCTCTGTCATCCCATTCTCCTCNGCTCAGATTTTCTATTTTTTATGATTCAGTCCTGGTAGGTTGGATGTTTCTAGAAATTTATTTGCTTCTTCTTAGTATCTCAGAGAAGGCAATGGCAACCCACTCCAGTACTCTTGACTGAAAAATCCCATGGATGGAGGAATCTGGTTGGCTGCCATCTATGGGGTCACACAGAGTCGGACACGACTGAAGCTACTTAGCAGCAGCAGTTCAGTTCAGTTCAGTTGCTCAGTCATGTCCGACTCTTTGTGACCCCATGAATCACAGCACATCAGGCCTCCCTGTCCATCACCAACTCCCGGATTTCACTCAGATTCACGTCCATCAAGTCAGCGATGCCATTCAGCCATCTCATCCTCTGTCATCCCATTCTCCTCCTGCCCCCAACCCCTCCCAGCATCAGAGTCTTTTCCAACGAGTCAACTCTTCGCATGAGGTGGCCAAAGTACTGGAGTTTCAGCTTTAGCATCAGTCCTTTCAAAGAACACCCAGGACTTATCTCCTGTAGGATGGACTTGTTGGATCTCCTTGCAGTCCAAGGGACTAAGACTCTTTGCAACACCACAGTTCAAAAGCATCAATTCTTCGGCACTCAGTTTCTTCACAGTCCAACTCTAGCATCCATACATGACTACTGGAAAAACCATAGCCTTGATTAAACGGACCTTTGTTGGCAAAGTAATGTCTCTGCTTTTGAATATGCTATCTAGGTTGATCATAACTTTCCTTCCAAGGAGTAAGCGTCTTTTAATTTCCTGGCTGCATTCACCATCTGCAGTGATTTTGGAGGCCCCCCCCCCACCCGCCAAAATAAAGTCAGCCGCTGTTTCCACTGTTTTCCCATCTATTTCCCATGAAGTGATGGGACCAGATGCCATGATCTTTGTTTTCTGAATGCTGAGATTTAAGCCAACTTTTTCACTCTCCTTTTTCACTTTCATCAAGAGGCCCTTTAATTCCAGATGTGTATAAGAGACAGGGGCATAGTCAAGGGCTTTGGTATAGTCAATAAAGCCAAAGTATATGTTTTTCTGGAACTCTTGTGCTTTTTTGATGATCCAGCAGATGTTGGCAGTTTGATCTCTGGTTTCTCTGCCTTTTCTAAAACCAGCTTGAAA